>BSBK01004501.1:135000-328969 GCA_027943335.1 Chamaecyparis obtusa | reverse complement strand
AGTTATTGTAAATATTTTGAAAAATAAAAATAATATGACTTTTAATTGGTTACAACTAAAATATTTAATCCAAATACCAAAATTTGATAAACTAAAATGATGGTGACAACAGGCGAGTAGGAGGAAGTTTGATTTTGAATTTGAATTCGAGTGGGAATCCAGGGCTGCAAGCTGAGCATATTGCAAGTAATGGCATCTCTGTAGATCAGGGAGTGGGGAACGAAGAGAACAAGGAAGGGGACCCAAGGGTTAGGAAGAAAAACCCTGGTAAGGTGGCCGGGGTGAGAGAAGGAAACCATTCCTCTTCCCCCCTCAACCTCGAACACTCAGACAATGGATCATGGTGGTAAAGCCTCTCATCATTAGTGTTCAACTCTTTTAGGTATTCAACCTACAGGCAAGTCTTCCTTCCCCTCTATTAAGGATATTTTTGATAAAGAGAAAGGCAATTTTTTATAGAAATTCCTGATGAGTTGGTGGATCACAATATCGCCTCAATGAAACCATACTCTTGTAGGAAAATTTGTGGGGGTCTAGACCTAACATAGATATAGTGATAATCTTTGCGAAAAAGAAATGGGAACTTAAGGGGCAAGTCCTCATCACGACCATGGCTAAGGGCTTTCTTTCCTTTGAGTTTTCTTGCAAAGAAGACCTAGATAGAATCCGTTGTGTGGGCACCTAGTCAATAGGCAAGGCTACTCTTGTGTTGCAAAAATGGACTCTGAAGCTAGATCTCATTGACTCTTTCTTCGTCCAAGCCCCGGTGTGGGTACGGCTCCTAGAACTCCCTTTGAATTTCGGGTAGACGATGCCTTTGATGGTATTGCTAGATCCTTTGGTACTCTACTCTTGATAGACCCAGTGACTGTGGCTAAAAGTTGCCTCACCTATGCTAGGATTTGCATTGGGGTGGAAGAGGGTCAAGATATGCCAGAAAATCATGTTCTCCAATCTAAATTGGGCAAACACTTGCAAAAGTTGGATTATGAAAGTGTCCCTTTTGCGTGCTTCCATTGTAAGAAAGTGAGACATAAAGCTAGATCATGTCCAGTGCACATGAAATTTGGAAAAATAAAGGAAAGCTTTAGCTGTAAAAAGGATCAAGTCACGTAATTATTTGGAACGCCTCCCATGGAAGACTACCAATCCACAATCTGACTCAGAAGTCTTGAATCATAAAGTATGGAAAAAAAAGGATAAACTAGAGGAAATTCGATGATTCCTGACTCACCAAAAGACAAGAAAAACCCTCACGATGGGAACCAAAGGATAAAACCAAACAAGTCAAGAGAGTTCAGCTCTTAGAAAGGTGTCTCCCTAGTCTGAAGGCATAGACTTGGAAGTCAACATCCTGCAAGACTCCATTGATGACACCTATGACAATGGTCAGGGGGAAGGGTGGTGACTCATGCCCTGGTTCTACCTTTGTCTCCTTCATTCCGGACTCCTTTGAATCCCTCATGGAAGAATGATTTTCTAGCTCGGCTAGGGGGTAAACCTAGTGGCCTCCTGGACTCATGCAACCACCCAAAGACACAAGACTCCTAACAAATTCCAACAAATAGATTTTCTTTTGGGTTCTATCTCTCCTAAAAAACTCACCAAGATGAGGAGCTCTTGCTAAATACAAAGAGGAAAAAAGAGGGCTGGACAAAGGTTCAAGAAAAAAGAGAACCAAAAGCAGAGATCCCTCCCTAGTTTCTCCTGCAACTACTAGGAGTAGAAACTGAGCCGATGTTGGGGAAAAACTCAAATCCCCAGGCAGAAAGAGAGAAAGTCAGATTAGGCAAGAGGAAGCCATAGAAATATTGTAGATGGAACCCAGAAAACCATCTTAGGCTGCCTATACTCCCAGTAAGAGATGCTAGTTATTTCAAAGGAACCTAGTGAGCTCATAAGCTCACACAAGCTGATTGTCAGATGAAGAACTCTCACCTCACATTTCTATTATGTAGCAATTAAAAATATAGTGAAAGCCATGTATGATACTCAACGGGGCAACAATTACTGGTTCTCCCTCGGCCAGGATCAGAGATATGGCTTCGGTCTTGGATTAGTCATCACTTTTTTTGCCACTTGGATCCATTTCTCTAAGGCTGACCTTTCTATTCACATGCTTATCTCTGTTGCCAACTACGATGCTAATGGGATTGCCTTATAGGATGCCAGCAATGAAGCTTACTACATAAGGAACCATGATGATACTTTCCATCAAGTCAAGCTGGATTCTCTAGATGGAGACGATCTTCAAAGTACCCACAAGCATTAACCAATAATAATTATTATTGCAATAAGATTTCTTGGAGAATTTATTTCACTCATGTTGAGTTGAGGTAGATTTGCATGAGTTTTAATAACATGTTGCCTCCTTAAGCTGTTAGGGCCCCCTTCCCCATATCTTGTAATCATTTCAAAACACCTACTTTTAGAAAGAGCTCTGTTGAAGTTAGAAAGAAGGCAAGCAACAAATTTGGCCGGACTAGAGGCTTACCAGAGCTGTCACAAAAGCCACAGTTTGGGAAAGGTTAAGAAGGGAGCCGAAGGGTGATAGTGAGAAATGGAAGAAGCGAACAAAAATCTGGAATGCTTTACAGAAAGGGGATGTTACCGCTTTTATTGAACGACTCCATGGGTGCAGGAAGGACATCACCAAAATCTTCATCAATACCTAGAAAGATGGGATGGTGGAGATTGATGGCAAGTCATTCACCATCACGGAGGAGGTTATATCAATGGTCATCGACATTCCTACCACTAAGAAAAAAATTCTACAGAGACCAAAGGAATTTTGATATTGCTGTCAAAAAGTTTGTGAGGGATGACAACAAGATGAATGCCATTGTCAAAGTGGGCACCTACTACCTTCCTGAGAGCTTGAAGGTGCTCTGGGCAGTATGTTCTGAAGGCCCTCATCTTACTAAACAATCACCCTGGATACCAGATTTGACATAATCTATACCTATCATTTCATCTTGCTTAACCATTTTAGGCATGGTTTTAAGATTTCCATTCTGTATTATGTCTTCTCTTTAATGAACAAGAATATAAATGGTTTTAGAGATAAGAAAATTGATAATCTCGCTCTACATGAAGGATTAAACCTATTGTTATACGAATTATTTAAAACCCAAATCATGGGCAAGGAAATTGGGGATAGCAAGGCTATCAACGATTACTCTGGTTTGCATTATGTTCCTTTGGGCACTTCTGTGGGCATTCCTTTGGATGACAGTGAGGAAGTTGAATTCAAGAAATAGAACAAGGGCTCCCCATCTAAGAAATGGCCCTTGAAAGCTATCAAGAATGAATACCTTCCAAAAAATAAGATAGGAAGAAGGCTAACTCGGAGGAAGAGTACAATGAAAAGGAGGAAGAAATGGATTTGGAAGAAGATGTGGGAAACCCCATTTTGGATTCTGCTATAATGCAGGAATAGGACAAGGAGGAAACCCCAAACCAATGCAGAGACCTATCTGGCCGCTTGTCAGTCGATCTTACTTTCAGCACGGAAAAAACCCTTCCTCCTTAGTCCCCAACATGCACTAACACTAAGAATCAATCCCTCGTGACTGAAGACAAAGAAGAGCAGGGCACTAACCAGTCACCCATAAGGATTGATGAGACTGAAGAAGCCTCTGGGGGAGTATAATAGTCAAGATACCAAGAGGGGGAAAAAAGGTCTAGAGAAATTTCAATATCAACACAGTGCGTATGGGAATAATTAGGGAAGCAGTCTATCCCTAGATTCTAGCGGACAATGATGGAAAAGTCCATAAGGAAGAATTGATAGACCCTACGCTAGTTGATCTTAGTGATAAAGCCAGGGAAATGGACATGGATTTCCTCAACAATACCAAAAATAGTATGCTGGATCAATTTTGATCTTTCAAATGGCTCTACCATGAGATCGAGGACCTCAAGGAAAAATTTTAGGGCTTGAACAACAAGGATAAGACCACAGAGAATAAGCTAAGTCTAGAAACCAGGGTCTTGAACATGGAATAAAAAAATGATAAGTCCTGGAAAAAACCCTTAAAGGTGTGGCAGAGAAAAATTTTAATATCCTCAAAACATCCAACAAGAACCTAAAGCTGCTAATTAAAAAAATGTAAGAAAAAAATGGACTCCAAGATCGAGAAGAGGACTAGGAAGGAGGACAAGGAGCTGACTGAAGGACCGGGTAAAAGAACCAGGGCTAGAACCAAGAAGTACAAGGAGAAAATTGATCAACATGGTTCCCAAGTTTAGAACATTAAAGACACTATTCAACTAATGGAGGCCCTTGAAAGCAACATGACTGTCATGCTTAGGAGCTTGGCATAAACTATTCTTGGTGCTCTTCCTTTTGGCTTGCTTTAATTTACTTTTTTTCCTCTTTTTCAGCCCTATTGTGGCATGTTCCTAGCTACTCAATATTGTTTTTCTTTGCTTGGCTCTCATGTCTTTCTTTCAACTTTGAACTGTTGTGGGTTTCAGGGTCCTTTGTAAAACATAATTTTACTTAATCAAAAATTAAAATATTTAATCACCAGTTAAGTTCTATTTTTTACCATAATATTCAACTTATTTTATAATCTTATTTTTGGCAAGCAACCTGATTTTTTTAATAATCATTAAATATGAATGTGGTTGTGTTCAAATTGATCTTTCTGAAGATCTAAAAGAGATTACTCATTCATGGTTCTACCACAAATTGGGTGCTATACAAATATTTTACCATGATTGAAAGTTTATTATGAATAGTTTTCACTATGTACATAAGATAAATAGCTAGTGAAAGAGAGGAATGTCATTTCAAAATAGTAAAATGTAGCTTTTATTCTAATATTAGCTATTCTCATAATCATATAAATATAGTATATATTGAAAAATTATAACTCAAGATCTTTATATGGATTTTTAAATGCTTTGATAGAACTATGTTGTCAACTAAAAATCTTTCACTAGTATTTATTTTCTAATTTGGTATGTTTTCACTTTTAGAGTCCAAAAATAATGAATAAAAAATATTATGCTAGCATGCAATTTCACTGAACTTTGATTCTATTTTTATGTGAACAATTTCAAATTGCACACAATTAATTTTAATATCTTAAAAGAGCATTTTTATCATTTACTACCTATTATAGTTTTATTTCTCCAATCAACCATTTCAAGCATTAAGATTTACAATATTTACTCCTATTCAACTAACATTTGACCAATTTAGTTTTGAGTGGTAAATTTATCCAATGAAAATGCACTATTCTTTTTAATGCACTATTCATCCGTATAAATTATAACAATTTTTTAACCTAAAAATAAACATATTCAAATTATACAAGGTATGCTCAACAATTTTCCAATTGTTATGTAATTTATTTAAAATTTAGGACACAATTTAAGAGAGGATAAATGTCTAATTATGAGGAGTTTTAGCAAAAATTCTAATTTTTAAGAAAAGTTTAACCCTAAATTTAATCTAATGATAACTTAATCATAACTTTAACAAAAAATTATTTTAATTTATTTTATATTTATTTTATGCAATTTTATATTACAATAACTTTATATTTATATATACTTTTAAATTGAATTCATGCTATTTTTTATATTATTTAAAATGTCATATTCGTATCATATTATAATAGATTTAAAGATTATATTATATTTATATTAATTTTATTTTGTATTATATTATAATTCATTTATATTATATATTATTTAATATTATTTAGATGTAATATTCAATACTATATATTTATATTTATATAATTTTATGCAATATTTTTTATATTATATGATCGAATCCCAAGATGATAAAATTGGAGGACTTCCATTCTCCTAGAAAGAGCAAGAAAGGTATCATTGGAATTCACTTAAGCACTCTAAGCTCCTCTTTGACCTTTGACTGGGAACAAGGACAATAATCCAGGGCTTTGGCACACTTGGTGCAACTTTCAAAAAGGCCTTGCCAGAATTTACTCTAGGTTAGACTATTTTTATCTCAATAAGAATTTATTTTATGTAGCCCCTGATGATCACAATAACCTGGTCTTAGTTTTACCTACTACTTTGTCAGATCACCACCCTATTTCTATCTTGATCAGGCTTAGTTGTTCCCCTAGCTTTAGTAGGAGCAGTAGTCCCAAGTTTTATTCTCAATACCAACCTCTTGACTGATGAAGATATTCTCTCTGTCGTTCCCATTATCAGACTTATTAATAAGTCCCACTGCCCTGCCATCTATCATGTTGAGAGGTGGAATTTGAATGTGCTTGCCTGGCAGAATCAACTTAGGACTATTGGTCAAAAGAAAGCCAAAGATTTTAGATGCGTTGACTCTAGACTTGCTCCTGACCTTTATGAAGTTGAGTGTGCTATTCAAGATAACCTAGATAACTCCTTGTTGGTCCCTCATCTTGCATGCGCCAAGGATGCCCTTAGGAAGCATCATCAACATAAAATTCATGGTGCTAGGATTCATTCCAGAGCCCATTGGCTTCAATTCAGTGATAGTGGTAGTAAGTTCTTTTTTAATCTCATTAAACAGAGGCATGCTAATGAATCCATAGAGAAGATTGTTATTGATAATCAAGAAATAACTGACCTTAATAACATAAAGATGGAATTTGTTCTCTATTGTGAAATTTTTTTTTCCTTCGAAGACTCTGTTGAAGCTAGCTCCCTTAGGGACCAATGCAGTAACAATTATTCCCAGAAGGATTACGTACAGTGATGCGTCCCTGCTCAGTAAACATATATTTTTTGGATGAAATTGAGAACTCTATTAACTCCCTTAAGAATGATAAATATCCTAGCTCTGATGGTTTGCTAGTTGAATTTTATAAAGCTAATAGTAAATGGATTTGTAATGATCTTCTTGAGATCTATAATGAACCTTTTGATTTCGGCTCCTTGGGCTACTCCATTAATAGGGGATTATCAAATTAATCCCCAAGGATGGGGATAAAACCCTTCTTAAGAATTGGAGACCTATCACTCTCTTGAACATTTCCTATAAAATCCTTGCTAAAATTTATTCTGTAGGCTTGAAACCATCCTCCCTAAGTTTGTCTACTCTACCCAAACTAGTTTTATAAAGGAAGGTACATTCTTGAAAACCTGATTACCAACTGGGAGGCTTTGGATTGGGCTAAACATTCTAATTAGAATGGTTCGATGTTTTGTCAGACTCTGAAAAAGCCCTATGATAGGGTTGAGTGGAAGTTTTATTACTATGATGCTGAATGATTTTGGTTTCCCTCCTACTTTTGTAAGATTGTTGAGATGTTGCTTAGAGACACCTATGCTCAAGTTGACATCAATGGTTCTCTCTTGGAACCCTTTCCCTTGGGGAGATCCATTAGGCAAGGCTTACCTATAGCCCCTGCCCTCTTTGTCATTGCCTCCAATGCTCTGTTCTACATTCTCAGGGATGAGTCTTTGTCCCCGGCTATCAAAGGTATTACCCTCCCTGATGGTAATGATCTCATCAACTGTCAATTTGCTGATGACACTGCTATTTTTCATGAAGCTTCAAAAGATAATATTGATTCTATGATTAAGAAGCTCCAATTTTTTTATGATATATCTAGGGCTCATCTGTCTTAGGCCAAGTCCATTTGTCTTGGCTAGAATGTCTAGCCCCCTGATTGGTTTAACAAGTATGGTTACCAGTGGGGAGGTCCTTGTAAAATTGTTAGGTATCTTGGTATACCTTTCTCCATGGAACCCTCTCTTAAGGAGATGTGGCTTTGGGTCAAAGAGAAAATCATCAACAAGCTGAATAAATGGCATAACAGGTCTTTATCTCTTGCTAGTAGAATTTAGGTCTGTTAGAAAATTCTCTCTTCCTACAATATTTATTATGCCTCTGCCTGGATGTTCAATGACTATCAAGTTTCAAAAATTCAAAAAGCCATCTAGAATTACATCTGGTCTAATGGCAAAGAAAACAAGAAGCTCCATTTGGTTAAATGGGAGTGGTGGCATGTTGACAAGCTCCTTGGGGGTTTAGGGCTAAAGGACCTTAAAATTAGTGGCCTTGCTCTGGCCTCTAAATGGATCTTTCATGCCATTGATGGAGATGATCTATGGAAAGTGTTGATTAGGAACAATATTGAAAGAGGCTACCCCAAGAACTCCAAATTTTGAAAAAACCTTCCTTTGAGTAATCTGATTTGTGGTGACTTTCCTATCATGGTCCAAGGTTATGTTGTTTTCAGATCCATTTGGAAGGCTTGGAACCATGTTAGGTAGCTCATTAATAATAAGAGCTTCTATGATGACAAACATATCCATGGTGAAAGATCCATTCGGTGGAATCTGCAGCTAGGTGGTAAACCTTTAGCCCTCTCCCAAGGATGCTTTGCCAAGCAATGGGCCTCTCACGGGATTAAGCAATTTATGGATATCTTTGAAAATGATAGACTCATCTTGTGGGATGAGCTAAAGGGTAAGTGTAACATTCCTACCTCTCAAAAGAAAACTTATAATATGATTCCCTCCCACTGCCATGTTGACTCAAGCAGCTACCTAAATATTAAGTGGCCGGATGGTACCATTATCACCAAACTAAAAGCCAAGAATATATATTATGTTATTGATCATAATGATTCCATTATCAGCCATGTTAACAAGAATTGATATACTAATCTAGATGTCTCTTCTTGGAAGAAATTATTTGACAAACTTTGGAAAAGCTCCATTGATCCTAAAATCAAGTGTTTTAAATGGCTCCTAATTCTGGATAAACTTCCTATTAGGAAGAATTTTTTTGATCATTTACTGCAACATTTGCAAAACCCTGGAAACGGGGAGGCACATTTTCTTTGATTGCAGCTTTTCCAAAGAGCTTTGGCTGATGTTTGGTATCTCTATCCCTACCAATTTTAATATCTTTGAAATTATTACTGGTTTTATTATTGATGCTAAAAAGGACATTAATCTATTTTGGAATATTCTTTCTTCTAACATTTTATGGAAAATTTGGAAATGCAGGAATGAGGAATGGTTTCAAAATATTCCTAGGGTTCTTACTGAGTCTTTTCGAAGTCTCGCACATTTTAAAAAAATTTCACAAGTTCAAATTACCATGAAAATTGATAAAGATAAATTCAAGTGACTTCTCAGATCTAGATATGCTACATTCTTCGCCATTGAGCTGAAGGATGGGTACTTTTGGAGGTGCCATATGGACAATCTTAAAATTTTCAATCAAACTGTCAAGCAGCTCAACAAGGAGATCAAAAGGAACAACCAGGATACTACGAGGAATATGATCCTCATGCTCAAACAAATCCATGATCAGAAAAGCATTGTGTGGAGGGAAGGAGATATGGGGTGGACCACTTGGGTGGACTCTCACGATGACTTGCTGCATTAGGCCTTGTTTCCTTTTTTGTAATTTTGTGGTCATTTATAACCTCTTGTTCTTGCTCTGGTGCTGAGGCTTGGCCTCATGTAAATTTCTTTTGATACTCTGTGGTCTCTTTTTGTTTTGTGAACTCCTTATACTTAATACAAAAAAAAATATTTTTATATTATTATATTATTTCAAATTATATTATATTTATATTAAATTACATTTATTATAACATAATTATATTTATTTGTGCAATATTAATTTATTTATTAACAAATCATGATCATATTTTTTTTTGTCTTCTATAGCTCATTTTGACAAAACTTCGTTGCTCTATAGCCTTGTACCATTTAAATATATAATAGATTTTATTATGTGGATCAATATATTTTTCTAGTGTTAAGATTGTTTTATATGTTAATTTTATAATTATTTTTTACTTTTTATTTATTTCATATTTCTCATGTGGTTTTGTCGAGGTGAAAACACTAACATGGTGTTTGACATGGTAGATCTCTTATATAGCACAATCATTCTTCCTCCTTGTGCAATAGAGAGTGTTAAACATAAGTAAAGCATGTAGTGACAAATATTTTCAAATTTTGAACAGGCAAAAACTAAATAAATAATGCACCTAGCACACATGTCAAATAATATTTTGTTGGATTTTTTAGACACAAACCTACATAACCTCTTCATTACATTTGTACCCATTTTTGTTAGTTGAAACATCATTAGGATAGGGAGCCCAACACACTAGCCTAATAGTCGTAGTTCCTTTTAGTGTCCTCTTTCCATATCTAGCTTGGTTTATTAATCTTATGTTCTGTAATTCACTATTATTGAAACAATAGATATATAAACCCAAATGTTCAACTCCCTTATTATAATTTTTGTTTAAACTATTCATGTTAAAATATGAGAACTTAATCTACTTATTAATATGAGAAAATAATATAAAAAATGAAATAATGGCATAAAATTTGTTTATATATATTTTTAATTAAATTAAATGAAAAAGGGACCAAATCCATTTTAGATCAGATCAGATCAACATCTGAATCAAGAAGTCTACAAAACCTTAGCACCATATTTGTTATAAAAGACACTTTACAGAAATACTTGAACTTGCTATTATGTCTTAAAATTATTTTATCAAACTTGTTTAGCTACATAATTAATGGTACCAATAGATGCTTAGGTGAAACTGAAGACACTTGTATCCTACGTGTGTATGGGACTCTTAGAGAAAATTTGTCTTAATCAGATTTCTGACTCCTAAATTTACGCAGTGGGAATTATAGTTATAGTCACTTTAAAGGAGGAATAACTGAAAGTGAACTTTGATAATTAGTTTAGGCTTAGTAAACTTCTTGTATATCAAAATTGAAGGTGGAAGACTGAGTTTAGTTACTATAATATATTGACTTAACTGTGGATTCCATCTCCTTGTGTGGCATGTCGAAGGTGAGTACTAATGCAACTAAGAATGGTGTGTGGAAAAAGGGGAATGTGCGCCACAGATTTTGGAAGGCAGTCCATAGGTTTAATAAATCAAGAAAGGATGTGCATAGGGGAGTCTTAGGTAGCAGGAGAACAGAAAATAAGAACTGGAGGAACTGGTAGTAAGGAAAAAAAAAGGTTTTATATAGCAAGTTGAAAAACAAACCGAGAGAAGAAATTAAGAAAAGAAGACTGCATTAAGAAAAGTTGGAGAAAGAGATCCATTATCTGCAAGCTTCACCACTAGTATCAGGTTCCTCTTTTAATTTTATTTTTTCATTTAAATTTGTTTGTATCATAAAAAGAAAATAATCTTATTTAGGATACGATTATGTAGAGATGTTGATAATGGTTAGTTTGTCTTCTTCTCTTCAAATATGTATTTTTTGTTTCCTGTGATTTACTCCCCTACATACAGATCAATTTGGGCCTAACACTATGCATGAGTGTTTAAAATATTTTGCCTCCTTAAATGCTTCAATTTGGGTTCACCGTCTCCTTCAGAGGTCTCTGATAATTTGTGTGACTCCAATCCTCTGTTAATTTTTGTAACTATGTTCTATAAATAGTTCAATGTTTAGTCCATCTTAAATTTGTTCTCATGATAGTGTTAATTATAGTTTAGCAAAACAAAGAATTATGAGGCTGTCTATGCAATAGTGAAAGTTCAAGACATGTCTACACCCTGATCATGCCTAAATCTATTTAACAATGATAGTGAGCAAAACATATGGCATTTTTTATTGAAAGGAATTCATTTAACACTCTAATAGAAATCTGTTTAGTAAATAAGGATGTGCCGAATACTCTGGAAATATTTTCCTGTATCTATATCTCTATCATGGGATCATCATCATGCATAGGGGAGTCTTGGGTAGTAGGAGAACAACGAATAAGAACTGGAGGAACCGATAGTAAGGAAACAAAAGGTTTTATGTAGCAAGTTTAAAAACTGACACAGAAGAAATTAAAAAAAAGAAGACCACATTAAGAAAATTTGGAGAAAGAGATCCATTATCTAGAGGCTTCACCATTAGTATCAGGTTCCTCTTTTAATTTTTTTTTTCATAAATCTATTTATAGAATAAAAAGAAAACAATCTTAGTTTGGATATGAGTACGTAGAGATGCTAATAATGGTTAGTTTTTATTCTTCTCTTCAAATATGTAGTTTTTGTTTCCTGTGATTTAATCCCCTGCATATAGATCAATTTGGGCCTAACGCTATGCATGAGTGTTTAAAATATTTTGCCTCCTTAAATGTTTTAATTTGGGTTCACCGTCTCCTTCAGAGGTCTCTGATAATTTATGTGAGTGCAATCCTCTATTAATTTTTGCAACTATGTTTTATAAACAGTTCAACATTTAGTCCATCTTAAGTTTGTTCTCATGATATTGTTGATTATAGTTCAGTGAAATAGAGCATTATGAGGCTCTCTATGCAGTAGTGAAAGTTCAAGACATGTCTACACCCTGATCATGCCTCAATCTATTTAACAATGATAGTGAGAAAAATGGCTAGCAATTTTTATTGAAAGGAATTCATTTAACACTCTAACAGAAATTTGTTCAGTAAATAAGGCTACGACGAATACTCTAGAAATACTTTCTGGTATCTATATCTCTGTCATGGGATCATCTTCATGTATTGAGGAAAAGATATGAATTGAATACGAGGAGGTGCAAGTGCAAGGCCATTTCGATTCGTAGAAGAGGAAGGTTTCCAGTGGAAGTCATGTTCTCGAAATCGAGCAACATGACAATGCTTGAAATCCAGAGAGAAGATAAATTGGCAAAATAAAAGTAGAACGAGATAAATTACATGTAGACTTAAAATTTCAAATTTGATTTGTTTAAATATTTAGTAGCTTGATAATAATCATTTATTCATTCTCTAAATCTTCATAAACTGTGTAAATTCTTGTGAAAATGTGAAGATTTTATAAATCAGAAGTAAGTAGAAATAGTATTGACAGAAAGCCATTTATTTATCATTGATGAATGTCTGATCTAATTAAAATCTACAACAACAAACCATGTAGGATTCGTGTAGAAAATAAATTGTTTATGTTAAATCATTATAGAATGTGACATAAATTGAGAAAAATTCTTGTAGCAGTAGAAAGACTGTTTAAAACAGAGAAATATGATTTTACTCAATCATTTCTTTAAGAGCCTATTTTTTTTTATATTCTATAAGAAGTAATATGGTCTTGTGGTAGAAGCTGATTATTTTAAAACATGGAAGATTTACCAAACTAATTTTTCTTTATTAAAAAGTTAAACTTGGTTATTTATGTTTTCTTAAGTATTTTACTTAATTTATTTTGAGAAAAGATATCTTGGGAAAGGGTTCTGAATATGGGAAACAAAGAAGGCTAAAATTTACTTACTTTAACCTTCCACTAGAAATCTGGTCTTTTATGCATAGGCCTAAGCTATGCAAACACATAATTAAATTTCTATTGGTTATGTATTTTCTCTCTGCCATATCTCTGTTAGTTCTACTTTGTGTGTGATAAAGTAGTTAGTTCACAACTTGTACCAGATTCCTTTTTGATCCATTAGTGCCGAGTTGATAAATCACTCGCATAGGGTCGATGAGCTCTTCATTTCAAGATGAGCCTCGGGGGAGCTAACGACTCCGTGGTTGGGTGAAATAAATGTCTGGATCACATTTCTGTCTCAATTTTTTTAGATGGACGATAGACTGTTTGATGGCTTAGGAGACAAGAACATGCAGATGGATAACTGATAGTCTGATGGCATGTATTTGGATATCTTGTACTACTTCAACCTTAAGGTCATGTGCTCTTTTGTATGTGTATATATGTACTTTGATGTTTTATGTGCGATAGTATGGTCGACATACTCTATGTATTTTTGTACTCATGTTGTTCTATTTGACAGTTTGGTCAATTTTTTATCTATTATGTCAAGGATATTTGACATTATCTCATATTATTGTAACATATTTAAATGCAAATAAATTTGTGTCATGGAAAAGTCTCTATTATCTTTCAAACTTTTTATGTTTTTGACATTTCTAAGTTTTTCTATTCTAGAGCTTACCTATCTATTATGTACAAGTTTCGGTCTTTACATGTGGTATCAGAGTTGTGTATAAACACTTGGACCTGGTTCTTCTATTTCTAAGTTTTGTACTCATGCTTGGTGTACGAAGTGATTTAACACCATGCAAACTAGAAATAATAATAAGGGAAGATCTAGCAATGGATGGGTCAACAAGGAGAAAAATCCAAGGATTGATGAAATCCTAAACCTCTTGATAGAACAGAGGAATCTCTTGCAAAAACAAAATAACCATACATGGATCAATTGGAACAGGGTGTAAGAGGTAGATAGAATGAAGAGGAAAGAAGAAAGAGGGAAGAGGATTAGAAAATTGAAGATGAACATAAACAGGAAGAGGATCAACGTTTGGAAGCACTGAGAAAGGAGAAGAAGATAGGAGGAATGAAGAGCGGGAGAACCAAAATGAATATCAAAGGGCGCTAAACATACCTAATAACATAGAAAGAATAGTAGAGGAACTGAGTAAGGGTCTCAAGAAGGTCATACCTCCTACATTTGATGGTAAGGTCATCGGTGATGCTGTTGAGGAATGGATAGTATCCACGGAAAGTATTTTCGTGTTCATAATCTTTCACCTGAATCCAGAGCTATGTGGGGTGCTTTTTAGTTGGTGGGTGAGGCTATACTTGGTGGGACAATGAGATGGCTAGAAAGAGGATGCAGCCTAGTAAGATCTCTTGGGAAGAATTCCTAGTATGTTTCTGTAATAGGTGGTTACCTCAGCTATACTATGATAGGAAAGTGGCTGAATTCCATAACTTAATTTAGGGAGTTCCAACCCTCATTGAATACTGAGAGATTCTATCACTTGCTAAAATATGTACCTCAATATAAATAGTATTAGCAGTTTAAAACCCACAAGTTTATTCTCATATTACATCCAGAGATAGGATCAGAAGTGGATATGCATGAGCCTGAGACTATGGATTTTTCTTTCAGGAAGACTTTGAGACAAGAGTAGAAACTCAAGAAGGTACCTTCAATTAGAGTGAGTCAAAGGACTAGTGCACATCATAGATATAAGAGGAAGTTTCAAGATAATAAACCAAAGGACACTGGTCAAAAACATGTACAAAATATGAGAGGCAAAGGTAGAGGTAATGCAGGAAGGAACACCAATGGTAACTAGAACATGAGAAACAACAAGAATGATAACATGAGGAATAAACCTGATGGTAAACAGGGACCAAAAGATGGTTTCTACACTTGTGGAGGTGTCCACTATGCTAGTATTTGTCCTCACAGATCAACCCATAGAGATGGGAAAGGACCTCAGACTTTGCAACTATGAATAATAGATAGGCTGATTTTTAGGGAACACCCATTCAGATGGCCGGTAAGCTTCTTGGTCATGATATTTCTATTTTGATTGATACTAGAGCTACTGAATATTTCATAGATCCTAGAGTTTCTTCTAAATTACCAATTAGAGAAGGATATATGTTAGAACCATGGATGGTAGAATATGGAAATAAGGTAGAGCAATGTTTATCTTGTAGCGAGATTGAAGTTCCTAATTTTGAAATGTAAGTAAACGTGTACATTGCACATTTAGGTTCCTATGATGTCATTTTGGGCATCAATTGGTTAACAGAACATAAGGCTATAGTGAATTGCAAAGATAAAATAGTAGAATGCCTTGATGATGCAGGTAATCCTGTAATACTCTATGGTGTGAAAAGGTCCCGTGAACTTACATAGATTTTTGCCATGCAATTAAAAAAGGCAAAGAGAAAGGGGTGTTTGATGTATGTGGCTTATGTCAAAGATATGGACACACCTCCTAGTCTATAATATTTCCCTATCTTGTAGGAATTCAAGGATATTTTTCCTGAAGAGTTAACTAAGTTACCTAAAAAGAGATAATTTTATTTCTCAATTGATGTGATGCTTGGAGCTGAACCTGAATCCAAGGCACCATATCAAATGACCACTCGTGAAATGTATGAGTTGAAGGTACAGTTGCAAGAACTCTTGGACAAAGGGTTTATTGACCCTAGTTTTTCACCATGGGGAGCTCTGATAATCTTTGTGAAGAAGAAAGATGGTACCTTACGATTGTGCATAGATTACAAAATTCTTAATAAGGTGACCATTAAGAATAGATACCCTCTTCCTCGGATAGATAAACTTTTTGATCAAATGAATGGAGCAATTGTGTTAGATCCAAGATTGATTTGAGATCTGGATATCATCAAATATGGATCAAAGAGGAGGACATATCCAAAACAACTTTTAGGACAAGGTATGGGCATTATGAATTTGTAGGTTTACCTTTTGGATTGAAAAATGCGCCTGCAAATTTTATGAATGTAATGAACAATGTATTCAGGGATTGTCTTGATAATTTTGTTGAGATATTCATTGATGACATTATGATTTACTCTAAGAATATGGAGGAACATGAGGAACATTTGTGGATATTTTTACAATGCCTGAGAGACAAGAAGTTGTATGGGAAACTATCAAAGTGTTCTTTCTATAAGAAAGAGATTCATTATTTGGGTCATATCATTTTTGCAAATGGAATTGCAATGGATCCAATAAAGATCAAAGCTATTCTTCAGTGGCCAACTCCTTATAATGTGAGTGAAGTGAGATTTTTTATAGGACTTGCAGGATACTATAGAAAATTTGTGGAGAGATTCTCTAAGATTGCAGCAACTATTACTTCTCTCTAGATAAAATGGAAAATATACAAGTGGACTGATGAATGTGAGAGAGCATTCTAGTTATTGAAACATAATCTCACATCTGTTCCTATCTTGATTATACCAAATTCTAATGGACACTTTAAAGTTATCACTAATGCTTCAAGTGAAGGTCTTGGTGGTTTTCTCATGCAAGGTGGAAAATCAGTGGCTTATGAGTCATGGAAACTGAAATAGTATGAGGTTAACTATGCACCTCATGACTTTGAATTGGAAACAATTGTTCATGCTTTAGTGATGTGGAGACATTACCTTTTAGGTAAACTATTTGATTTAAAAACATATCACATGGGACTTAGGTATATCTTCACACAACCTAATCTTAATGCTAGACAAAGATGATGGTTGGAGTTTCTGTATGAGTATGATTTTGGTATTGATTATATCAAGGGAAAAGAGAATAGAGTAGTGGATGCTCTAAGAAGGAGAAGACACATTACTGCTATATCTACTTCTAGAACTTGGTTGAGAGAACATGTGTTAGAGAGTCTTTCAGGGGATGACCATTATGAGATGGTTAAGATAGCAATACTTGTAGATCCATCAGATCGCCATTTTGATGGATACACTTTTTAGGATGATGGTATCATGAGATACCAAGACAGGATGTATATTCCCAACCGAGTAGGGTTGATGAAGGTGGTTTTAGAGGAAATGTATTATACTCATTTTTTAGGACATCCAAGGGTTGACAAGATGATTGCTAATATGAGGCCATTGTATTTTTGGCAATGGCTAAACCGAGATGTGATAGATTTTGTAGCTTAATGTTTAGAATGTCAGCGAGATAAGGCTGAACATGTCCATCTAGAAGGACTTTTGTACCCACATGATATACCAGAGTATAAATGGAAACTCATCAGTATGGATTTTATCCAGGGTTTACCCATGACATGATGCAGACATGATGTAATCTTTCTTTTAGTTGATAAACTGACCAAGGTAGCTCACTTTCTTCTAGGGATCTTGAGAGATGGATCTTTGGCTTTGGCCAAGAAGTTTGTCCAGGAAATTTTTAGATTGTACGGGGTACCTGAGACTATCATATCAGATAGGGATACTAGGATGACATCAAGGTTTTGGACAACCTTCATTGCAACTTTGGGAACTAGGTTAAATTTTAGTACCGTTTGTCATCCTCAGACAAACGGGTAGACTGAGAGAGTGAATCAAGTGATTGAAGATTTTCTTTGGATGTATTGCATGGATCAAGAGCATAAATGGGAAGAGTGCCTTCCATTGGTGGAGTTTTCTTATAACAATTCTTACCATGCTTGTTTAGGAATGGCACCATTTGAGGCACTTTATGGACAAAAGTGTCATACTCCTATCAACTAGGATAGAGTAGAGGATAGGATAATCATTGGTCCTGATATGCTGAGAGAGATGGAAGAATAGATGATCCTAATTCATACATGGCTGAAGGAAGCAATTGATAGACAAAAGAGCTATGCAGATAGGAACCACACTTTTAGACAGTTTTAGGAAGGTGACAAGGTGTTTTTGCATGTGAGACCACATAAAAGCTCAATATCTATTGGCAAGTCTTCAAAGCTTTCACTGAGATATGTGGATCCTTTTGATGTTTTGGAGATCATCAACCCCGCTACCTATAGACTTTCTCTACCGCAATCTCTTTCCCGAATCCATAATGTCTTTCATGTTTATCTATTGAATCCCTATCATCCAGATGCATCTCATATTCTTGATTGGCATGCATTACAAGTTCAAGATCCAGGGGTGGTGTTGGTGCAGCCTACCCACCTCATTGATCAATGTACCATCAAGGTGCATGACAAAGATTTAATGTAGTATAAGGTCTAATGGGACCAATTCTCTGTTGATAGTACTACTTGGGAAGATGTGGAAGACATGCATAGCTCTTTTCCATAGTTATTTAATTAGATTTATTTCTGTTATGTTTATGCTTTAAGCTTTGTAGTGAACTACTTTATATGTTTCCATAAGACATCAGGTCTATGTTATAACCTGATTTGATGGTTTTAGTTTATAGGACTATTTGTGTGATTGCCTTTAAATTTGGTTTTAAACTTATGTTGGCTTAGTTGAAAGTTTGTCAATCCAAGTCCTATTAAATAAATGATATGAATATACTTTTAATATGTTTTTCTTATTAATTTATGATGAAATGTTTAAATGAAGTAAAAAGTATGATGTTATATGTGGAATTTTTACTTTCATTATGGATCATTACTTATGATGAAATTGAAATGATGAACATGTTATGCAATTTAAATTCTATTATGGTTTAATGAGACTAACCTACTCATGATATTTTGAGGTTGAACATGCATGACATGAGACGAAGGTAGAAATGTGATTGAGGTAGAGTGTATTTATCTTGTCAACAGGGGTGAGATCAGAAAAATGGTTGCAAGCACACACCAATTAAACTATTTTGAAAACTTATGATTTTATTGACTTATTTTGTAAGAAATGTTTGGGTAAAAATACTACTATTAGTTTTATTTATTTTACTCTAGTTCAAATGATTGAGTTAATTTGTGTGTGTGAGTGCTGTAAGTTAAACATTTTTTATATCTAAAGAAATGAAAACTTGTTAGTTGAATTTGAAGAAAATGTTGAAGTTAGTTAATTTCAAATTACTCTGATGTAACTATTAGTTTCTTTATTCTGGGTTGTAGTATCAATGCCTTTTTGTCATCTTACCTGGGCCTGCCCTTAAGAGTCAAACCTCTAGAAACTTTCTGGAATAAACTAATTGATAAGTTCAATAGGAAGCTTGCTAGTTGGAAAGGGGTCTCCCTCAGCTAGGCTGGAAAGGTTCAGCTAGTCAAATCTACTTTACAAAATCTCCCAACGTATGCTCTCAGCCTCTTCTCCATTCCTTGCAAAGTTGTAGAGATTATAGAAAGAATACATAGAAGATTTCTTTGGTCTGGCATAGAGGAACAAAAGCGCATCCCTCTCATAGCCTGGGAGAAAGTTTGTTTCCCTAAAAAAGATGGTGGTCTTGGAGTAAGGAATTTAAGACTGTTTAACAAAGCTCTTCAAGCCAAATAGATTTGGAGAATCTTTAATAGCAAAGGTGAGTGGCAGGACACCATTGAAGATAAATATCTTACGCATAACTCTATCAATTACTTATTTGAAGAGACAGACTCCCTGAAAGGATCTGCAATCTAGAATGGTCTCCTCAGGGCCAAGGATTTGGCTAAGTCCAGAGCCAAATGGAAGATCAGGAATGGACAATCTTTCAACTTTTGGAACAACAATTGGCTCTAGATGGGTTGTTTGAGAGATTTTGAAATCTTCCATGCCTGGACACACATCTTCACCTAGCTCTATGGGACTCAAGTTAGTAACTATAGAAGGGATGGTAAATGGGTGGATCTCTCCCATATCTCTCAGGATCTGAAACCTCTTATGAAAGCTCTCAATAGGGTCTCTCTCTCCCCTTCTCAGGATAAGATCATCTGGGAAGACTCCTCTGCTAGTATATTGATTGTTTCCTCAACCTATTCTTTGTAGATACCTCAAATCCAAGATGCCAATTCATTGTGGGATAAATCTTGGATTCCAGGTCTCACACCCAAAATCAATGTTTTTTTTAGATCTTGGTCCAGAACCGTATCCTCACTATTGAAAATCTCACTAAGCGTGGATTCCAAATTCCTAACAGGTGCGTTCTCTGTAAATGCTAAGAAGAATTGGTGGATCACTTATTTATTCACTTCTCTTTTGTTAGTAACATTTGGAAACATCTTTTCTTAGCTCTGAACTTAACATGGTGCTTCCCCCTATCTTTCCAAGACCTCTTCTCTCAATGGACTTTGAATATGTTTAATACGGACTTCCCGACCTACTGCACTTGGATCCTTCCTCACCTCTATTGGGAAGTATGAAAAGAGCACAACAACTGCATATTCTGTGACTGTTCCTCTCCCCTGAAAATTGTCTTTGATAAAATCCAACATGCTGTCAAGGAAATTTTTTTCTATTATGGGAGAACTAACCATCTTACAGGAAAGACTCAGGCCGCAACCCAAGAAAAAAGATTGAATTGTACCTGGAGCTGCCCCCCGATTAGCTAGGAGAAAACCAACTTTGAGGGAGCTACCAAAGGGAACCCTGGCCTTGCTAGTAGTGGAGGTATTATTAGAAACATTTTCAGTTTAGGCCTAGCAGTCATCATCTTACCTTTGGGCTCTCAATCCAAACACTATGTTGAAGCCTATACAGCTCTCCAAGTCACCAAACTTGCCAAGGAAATAGGGGTCAACAAGATCTAGCTCGAAGGTGACTCGATGAACATTATAAAATTCTTAAACTGCACTCACCCCCCCTCTTGGTCTATATCCAACATCATCACAAAAAGCTGTGCTATCCTCAATTCTTTTGACAAGGTGTATATCTCTCATGTGTACAGAGAAGGCAACAACGCTGCTGATTGGTTCACTAATCTAGCTATCATGAAGGATGTCAAGATGACATGGCAACAAGGTGAAGATATCCCTAGTGAAGCGAAGAATATCATTGATAAGGAAGGATTCCAAAGTACTGAGAGAATCATAAAAATATGACCGGCTCTATTTTGTTGTGGCTTCTCTACCCTTGGCCGGCTTGTGGCCTGCTTTTTGTCTATTTTGCTTAGTTTTGTTTTCTCAATGTTGTTTGTATCTCTCTTTCGACTATGGGTTTTAGGCACCCTGTAAAACCTATTTTACTTGATCAAAAACTATTAGTTTCTTTATTTAATAAGAATATAGTTTTATTGATTGAAATCTATCCTTTTTTTTCAACTCTCGAAGGCATGCTAAAATTTTCAACATAAATTCTTCTTACATGATACCTTTACATAAGGCATCAAGGATGATGCACTTTCTAAGAGGGAAAGGATGTCATAACCTGATTTCTGACTCCTAAATTTACGTACAGGGAATTATAGTTATAGTCACTTTAAAGGAGGAATAACTGAAAGTGAACTTTGATAACTAGTTTAGACTTAGTAAACTGCTTGTATATTGGAATTGAAGGCAGAAGACTGAGTTCAATTACCATAATAAATTGACTTAACTATGGATTTCATCTCCTTGTGTGGAATGTAGAAGGTGAGTACTAATGCAAGTGAGAGTGGTGCGCAGAAAAAGGGGAATGTGCACCACATATTTTGGAAGGTAGTCCACAAGTTTAATAAATCAATAAAGGATGTGCATAAGGGAGTCTTAGGTAGGAGGAGAACAACGAATAAGAACTGGAGGAATTGGTAGTAAGGAAAAAAAAGGTTTTATAAACTGACAGAGAGAAGAAATTAAAGAAAGAAGATTGCATTAAGAAAAGTTGCAGAAAGAGATCCATTATCTATAGGCTTCACCATAAGTATCAAGTTCCTCTTTTAATTTCTTTTTCTTTTTCATAAATCTATTTGTAGAATAAAAAGAAAACAATCTTATTTTAGATATGATTACCTAGAGATGATGCAAATAGTTAGTTTCTGTTCTTCTCTTCAAATATGTAGTTTTTGTTTCCTGTGATTTACTCCCGCGCATATAGATCAATTTGGGCCTAACGCTCTATATGAGTGTCTAAAATATTGTCTCCTTAAATGTTTCAATTTGGATTCACCGTCTCCTTCAGAGGTCTCTGATAATTTGTGTGAGTCCAATCCTCTGTTAATTTTTGTAACTATGTTCTATAAAGAGTTAAATGTGTAGTCCATCTTAAATTTGTTCTCATGATAGTGTTAATTATAGTTCAGCGAAACAGAGCATTATGAGGCTCTCTATGCAATAGTGAAAGTTCAAGACATGTATACACCCCGATCATGCCTCAATCTATTTAACAATCATAGTGAGAAAAATGGGTGGCAATTTTTATTGAAAGGAATGCCATTAACACTCTAGCTTAAATATGTTTAGTAAATAAGGCTGTGCCAAATACTCTAGAAATATTTTCTGGTATCTATATCTCTGTCATGGGATCACCGTCATGTATTGAAGAAAATAATTTAATTGAATACAAGGAGGTGAAACTGTAAGGCCATTTTGATTCATAGAAGAGGAAGGTTTCCAGTGGAAGCTGTGTTCTCAGAATCAAGCAGTAGGACACTGCTTGAAATCCAGAGAGAAGATAAATTGGCAAAATAAAAGTAGAATGAGATAAATTACATGCAGACTTGAAATTTCAAATTTGATTTGTTTAGAAACATTTGTCTTGCTCAGATTATATCTTTAACTAACATTAAAATTTGGATTAACTTTTGTTCACATCGAAAAAAAATTATATCTCTAAACCGAGTCACTGGAAATCAAAAGAGAAAGAAAAATGACAGCTTTCATTTGGAAATTGTAGAAACTATGTGAATATTATGTAGAAACTATGTCAGAAACTATGTGAATATTATGTAGCTTGATAATAATCATTTATTCATTCTCTAAATCTTCATAAACTATGTAAATTCTTATGAAAATGTGAAGATTTTATAAATCAGAAGTAAGTAGAAATAGTATTGACAAAAAAGGCATTTATTTATCATTGATGAATGTCTGATCTTATAAAAATTTGCAACAACAAACCATGTAGGATTCCTATAGAAAATAGATTGTTTATGTTAAATCATTCTAGAATGTGACAGAAACTGAGGGGACTTCTTGTAGCAGTAGAAAGACTGTTTAAAATAGTGAAATATGATTTTACTCAATCATTTCTTAAAGAGCCTGTGTTTTTATATTATGTAAGAAGTAATATGGTCTTATGGTAGAAGCTTATTATTTTAAAATATGGAAGATTTACCAGATTGATTTTTCTTTATAAAAAAGTTAAACTTGGTTATTTATGTTTTCTTAAGCATTTTACTTAATTTATTTTTATGAAAATTATCGTGGGAAAGGGTGCCGAATATGGGAAATAGACAAGGGTAAAATTTAGTTTATTTTACCTGCCAGTAGAAATCTGGTCTTTTATGCTTAGGCCTAAGCTATGCAAACACATAATGGAATTTGTGTTGGTTATGTATTTTCTCTCTACCATATTTGTGTTAGTTCTACTTTGTGTGTGATAAAGTAGTTGATGCAGGGCCCTCTGTAGGTCATAATCTCATACAGAAACTTTTAGAGGCCATAATTTTGACTCAGGTCTGGGTTTCTGCTAAGATTTTTCGGGTGTGTGCCTCAGGTGGTGGCATTTATTTTTCCAATGATCTCAAATCAATTGGGGCCCGTTTTAGCACATTTTCGGGAGCTGAAAGTTTCATCTTGGGCTCCAAAATTAGCTTTTAGTGTTTTTTCTATAGTTTTTAGAAAGTTCTATTTTGTAATAAATTCAAGTTTATGTTATCAGATCTCGGATATTAGTTGGCAATTCATTCTAACTTAGTCGAGGGCATGTTTAGGGAAAATCTTAGCTTTTTAGGGGTTGTTTCAAAAATTACCAAAAATGGCAAAAAACACCAGTGGAAAAAAACTACCAAAAAGGGTAATTTTTCAATTTCTTGTTTTTTGCTAGTTTTTTGGTTACTTAAGAGTTTGTAGCGAATTGTAGAGATAGACAATGAATGAGAAATATTGAAGTACTCAAATCTGTGTAATTTGTCTTGTGATCGATTTTATTGTTAACAGAGTGTGTTGTGCTACATCATTTGGTATCAGAGCAGGAAGATGGCTGGGAGAGGAAGAGGAAGAGGAGGCATAACACTGATGCAAAGATTGATGTTGGATATGTAGAGATAGATGGAATGACTCAGTGAATGAATGGATAATCAAGGGATACAAGGAGGGAATGAATCTGATGAAGAGGGAAACCAAAGAGGTGCTGACGAAAATGAAGAATATATAGGAGAAAAGCTGGAAGAAATGAGCTATGAAGATAGAGTTCTTAGGGCTTTGGAAGGAAGGAGTGAATCGATCAAGGTTGACATTTCAGACTACGCTGGTAGTCTTAAGCCAGAAGAATTAATAGAATGGCTAAACGAGATGGGAAATTTTTTTGAATGGAAGCTTGTGACAGAAGAAAAGAAGATGAAATTCGCATGCACAAAACTAAAAGGACATGAAATGATATGGTGGGATCATCTCCAAAAGGAACGAACCAAAAAAGGAAAGGAAAATATTAAGACATGGAGCAAGATGGAGAAAAATCTCAAAGAAAAATTCTTACCCATGGATTATTCACAAACCCTCTTTCGTAGGTACCAGAATTTGAAACAGAACTTGTCTTCAGTGTAAGACTATATAAATGAATTCTACAAGCTATCCATGCACATAGAGCATCAAGAAAATAATGAGAAGATGGCTGCTAGATATATGAATGGCCTAAAATTCTCCATCCAAGATGAGTTGAGCATGCATCACACTGTCAAAAGTATGGAAGAAGCCTACCAATTAGCCCTAAAGGCTGAAGAAAAGCAGAATAGGCAATATATCTAGAGGAATAGAGGTGGTTGAAGGGGTACCTCAACTCCATTTCGAGGAGGTTCTAATAATGGTCGGGGAGATCCTTTTCCAGGATTCAAAAAAAATATAGACACCAGGCAAGATCCTCCAAATCAAGAAAGAGGAAGGGGGTTCCAAAGAGGACAAGGTTACGGAAGCAGAAGAGGCTAGGAAAATCAGAAAAGGCCTTTCACTTGTTTTAGGTGTGGAGAGGAAGGACACAAAGCCTTTGAATGTTCCAATTATAACACACGAGAAAGAAATCAAGGAGGACAACCTAGAGTGAACCTGGTTCAGCCATAATTCATAGAAGTAGGAACAGAGCAAGAAGTCCTACCAGATGTGGGAGGAACTCTCATGATGAGGAGATCAATGATCATTCTAGAGAAGGAAGAAGTCCCCATAAAGAGCTCTGATGAATCGTGGCTTCGAACCAACATCTTCCAAACTAGATGCACCTCAGGTGGAAAGGTATGCCAAGTTATTATTGATGGGGGTAGTTGTGAGAATATGGTAGCTAAGGAAATGGTAGAGAAATTAAATCTACAATGTGAGAAACATCCTCGTCCTTACTGTATTGCATGGTTTAAGAAAGGAAATGAGGTTACTATTGATAAAAGATGTTTGGTTAGGTTTACTATAGGAAAAATCTATAAGGATGAGATATGGTGTGATGTTATTCCTATGGATGCTTGTCATATTTTGTTGGGAAGGCCATGGCAGTATAATAGGAAGATCATGCACAATGGAGAGAAAAATACATATACCTTCTGGAAGGATGGCTCTAAAGTGACTCTCTTGCCACTTAAGGATGAAAGGAAGAATGAGACCATGTTGTCTGCAAAGGATGTTGTCAAAGAAATGAAGGTGACAGGTTGCTGCTATGCATTCGTAGTAAAAAGGGGAGAAGAACTCGAAGACATAATACCACAAGACACAGTAAAGATACTAGAAGAATTTTTTGATGTTATTCCAAAGAGCTACCTGACGGTATCCCATAGAAAAGGGCTATACAACACCATATTGATCTGATTCCTAGAGAAACTCTTCCTAATCAAGAAGCTTATCGACTAAACCCAACACAACATGCAGAGCTCAACAAACAAGTAATAGAACTGGTTGAGAAAGGCCTGGTTAGAGAAAGCATGAGTTCATGTGTTGTGCTGGCATTGTTGACCCCAAAGAAGGATGGAACATGGAGGATGTGCACTGATAGTAGAGAAATTAATAAGATTACTATCAAGTATTAGTTTCCTATTCCTCGTATAGACGATATGATGGATGAATTAGCAAGGGCCAAATACTTCAGCAAGATTGATCTACGAAGTGGATATCGCCAGATTCGAATTCATGAAGGAGATTAGTGGAAAATAGCTTTTAAGACCAGGGATGGCTTGTATGAATGGATGGTTATTCCATTTAGGCTTTCTAATGCACCAAGTAAAATCATGAGATTGATAAAGACTATCTTACGACCCTGCATTGGTAAGTTTTTTATAGTTTATTTTGATGATATCCTAATTTATAGCAAAAACAAAGGAGACCACCTAGAACACTTAAGGACCATCCTGAGTGTACTGAGGAAAGAGAAGCTTTGTGCAAATTTAAAGAAGTGTAGATTCATGCAAAATAGTTTGACTTTTCTAGGCTTTGTCATTGGTGAAGATGGTGTTCAAATGGACCCAGAAAAGGTCAAGGCAATACTAGAATGGCCTAGTCCATCCAACATAACAGGGGTAAGGAGTTTTCACAGATTGGCAACCTTTTATAGAAAGTTCATTTGGAATTTTAGTAGTATTGTAGCACCCATCACAGATTGTACGAAAGGAAGGGAATTCACATGGACAATAGATGCTGAACAGAGTTTCCAATTCTTGAAGAAAAAGGTAACTGAAGCTCCTATATTGGCACTTCCAAATTTTGATAAAGTATTTGAAGTAGAGTGTGATGCTTCCCATGTTGGGATAGTTGTTGTTCTTAGCTAGACAAGTAAACCAATAGCCTTTTTTAGTGAAAAGTTAAATGATGCAAGGAAGAACTATTCTACCTATGATTTAGAAATTTATGCTATTGTTCAAGCCTTAAGGCATTGGAGGCATTATCTGGTCCCACAAGAATTTGTACTATTTACAGATCTCTTGGCCTTGAAGTATGTGAACACACAAAAGAAATTGAATAGTAGGCATGCTAAATGGGTGTCTTTCTTGCAAGGGTATAATTTTGTTTTAAAGCATAAGTCTAGAAAGCAGAAGCAGGTTACTGATGCCCTATGTCGACGTGTTACACTCATAACTACAATGGAATCAGAGGTCATTGGTTTTGATGCTATTAACATTTTGTATGAGGTTGATGATGACTTTTGGGAAATTATAGAGAAGATTAAAGAACCGGGAACTAATCTTTTGGATCACATGAGAGGAGAATAGTTTATGCAAGATGGTTACCTCTTTAAAGGGAAACAACTTTGTATACCAGCTGGTTCCATGAGGGAAAATATTATCCAAGAATTTTATAGTGGTGGTTTGGCTAGTCACTTTGGGAAGGACAAGACAATAGCCTTGGTTGAAGACAAGTACTACTGGCCCAAACTGAAAAGGGACATTACCAAGTACATGGCAAGGTGCAAAATCTATCAAGTGGCTAAAGGTCACTCCCAAAACATAGGATTGTATACACCTCTACCTATACCCCTCGAGCCATGGATAGATGTGAGTATGGATTCTGTATTTGGGCTTCCCCACACCCAGCGAGGTACAAATTCTATCTTTGTAGTTGTTGATAGATTCTCTAAGATGACTCATTTTATTGCTTGTAAAAAAACTAATGATGCCACAAGGATAGCCAACTTATTTTTCTCAGAAGTTGTCAGACTCCATGGCATTCCGAAGACTATCACTTTTGATAGGGATAC
This sequence comes from Chamaecyparis obtusa, assembly GCA_027943335.1. NCBI lineage: Eukaryota > Viridiplantae > Streptophyta > Pinopsida > Cupressales > Cupressaceae > Chamaecyparis > Chamaecyparis obtusa. The sequence continues at coordinate 300,989 of BSBK01004501.1, read as the reverse complement.
TAAGTTTTTGAGTCATTTCTGGAGGACCTTATGGAAGAAGATGGGAACACACTTGCAGTTCAGCAGTGCCTATCATCCCCAAACTGATGGCAAACTGAGGTAGTCAATTGGAGTTTGGGAAACCTATTACGGTGTATTGTTGGTGAAAAGCCCAATTAGTGGGACTTAGCATTGCCTCAAGAAGAGTTTTCTTACAACAGTTCTGTTAACAGATCAACTGGAAAATCTCCTTTTCAGATTGTATATGGTAAGAATCGTCAGGGTGTTTTGGACCTTGTACAACTCCCTGTGCAAGATAGAATTAGCGATGATGGGGAAGCATTTGCTAAACACCTTCAACAACTTCAACATGATGTGAGGAGTAAATTACAAGATAGCAATGAGCGATATAAGGCTACTGCAGATGCCACTAGAAGGAGACAGGTATTTAATGCAGGTGATTTGGTGATGGTATACTTGAGGCATGAGCAATTTCTCACTGGCACATATCATAAGCTGAAATACAAAAAGATAGGTCCTTGCCAAACTTTGAGGAAGATCAATGATAATGCTTATGAGGTTTGTCTACCAGATGATCAGGATATTTCTCATGTCTTTAATGTTTCTGATTTATATGCATTTCATGGAGAACTACCTCAGCCAGCCAATACAGAAGAGGTGGATTGGCATCACCACCTTCCAAGAAAAAAGAAGGAAATGATTGCCCACATTTTGGACAAGCAATCTACAGTCACCCAGAATGGTCATTATAATAGGTACCTGAATCAGTGGGAGGGATTACCAGCAATAGATAGCACTTGGATCTCAGAATGGGAAGTGATGAAGTTGGACCCCGCAAAGTTACAATAGTTCACAAAAAACCACTTGCAGGAGTTGCGTTCCTTTAAAGAAGGGGAGAATGATGCAGGGCCCTCTGTAGGTCATAATCTCATATAGAAACTTCCAGAGGTCATAACTTTTGACTCGAGTCTGGGTTTTTACTAAGATTTTTTAAGTGTGTGCCTTAGGTGGTGGCATTTGTTTTGCCAATGATCTCAGATCGATTGGGGCCCGTTTTAGCACATTTTCAAGAGCTGAAAGTTTCATCTTAGGATCTGAAATCAGCTTTTAGAGTTTTTTCTCTAGTTTTTAGAAAGTTCTATTTTGTAATAAATTTGAGTTTATGTTATCAAATCTCTGATATTAGTTAGAAATTCATTCTAACTTATTCGAGGGCATGTTTAGGGAAAATTTTAGCTTTTTAGGGGTTGTTTAAAAAATTACAAAAATGGCAAAAAAACACTGGTGGAAAAAAACTGCCAAAAAGGGTAATTTTTGGATTTCTTATTTTTTGCTAGTTTTTGGTTACTTAAGAGTTTGTAGTGAATTGTAGAGATAGACAGTGATGAATGAGAAATATTGAAGTACTCAAATCTGTGTAATTTGTCTTGTGATCAATTTTATTGTTAACAGAGTGTGTTGTGCTACATCAGTAGTTAGTTCACAGCTTGCACCAGATTCCTTTTTGATCCATTAGTGTCGAGTTGATAAATCACTCACGTAGGGTTGGTGAGCTCTTCATTTCAGGATGAGCCTCGAGGGAGCTAACCAATCCGTGGTTGGGCGGAATAAACGTCTAGATCACATTTCCATCTCAAAATTTGCAGATGGATGATAGACTATCTGATGGCTTAGGATACAGGAACACGTAGATGGACAACTGATAGTCTGATGACATGTATTTGGATATCTTGTACTACTTCGACCATAAGGTCATGTGCTCTTTTGTATGTGTATATATGTACTTTGATGTTTTATGTGAGACAGTATGGTCAACATACTCTATGTATTTTTGTACTCATGTTCTATTCGACAATTTGGTTGAATTTTTATCTATTATGTCAAGGATATTCGACATTATCTCATATTATTGTAACCTCTTTAAATGAAAATAAATTTGTCATGGAAAAGTCTTTATTATCTTTCAGACTTGTTATGTTTTTGACATTTCCAAATTTTGTTGCTCTAGAGCTTACATGTGTCTTATGTGCAAATTTTGATCTTTAAAAAATTATGGTTGAGATAGCAGAGGAGCATAAGTCTCCATGGTAGAAGACTGCTGTGGTACAAATATTGGAGGACTTCCATTGTAATCGATGATCGAGGAGCTAATGTAGAAAAAGGGTTGGATTATTTTCAACGTTAATAGGATACACACGTTGGATCATTTTCAATGTAATTGATGATTGAGGACCTATTTGTGACGAAAGTAGGATTGTTTTCAATTTAATAGATGATTGAGCAGCTAATGTGGTACAAACGTTGGATGATTTTTAGTGTAATAGATGATTGAGGTGCTAAGGTAGTTCAAAGGTTGGATTATTTTCAATGCAATAGATTATTTAGGAGCTAATGTGGTACAAACATTGGATGACTTTCAATTTAATAGACGATTGAGGACCTACACTATCCTCCAAATATCTCGCTTTCTGTAGTACATCCGCTTGTGGAGACTGAAATCCTTGAAGAGGATGGAAACTAGGCCGTCATTCACCCATTTTCTCATGCCCTACGGACTCTTCCAAATGAAAGCTAATAATAACATTAAGAATTTAAGTGAGAAAGAAATCTTATCCACGAGTGGGCAAGACCGGACGGTAAAACATGCGGGTTGACTGATCGTGATCTTCCTTGTCTTTAGAGTTCGTTTCTTGCCCTTTTCAAACACAGTAAAGCTTTTTTAGGGATAGCCAGCGGTATAGATGCGGGGAAAAACATAATTATTAGATTGTTCTATTATTCACAAATATTCTGTTTTATATTAAAAAGTTGATTATTTTTGTTGATTAACATTGATTTTTAATTTTTGAATGACATAATTTTAAGAACAGTAAAGAACTAACTATTCTACCAAACATTATATAGTTGAATAGTGGAAAAGTAAATAATAAATATTATTTTTTGTTGGTCAAATGTTCAAAATTAACATTTGACTGTTGAATTAAATTTTATTTGAGGAAAATCAGTCAAAACATCTTTCTTTTTATCATTAAAAAAATATCTACCTTTTTTAAATATTTATCCCAACTCAAACTTTTGACTGTTGAACTCAATTATATTGGAAAGAGAGTCCCAAAAAATTATTTTAAGCCTCATTGTGCAATCGAAATTTTATTCCCTATTTTTAACATTGTTAAGTTTTGACTGAATAGAATTATGTTTCAAGGTAACCAGAATTAAACACCATCTATATAGATTTTTAAAAAAAATTCCTTCGTTAAATAAAAATAAAACATTTCTATTATTTCTTTAAGTTCTTCACATCACACGCTTCTATCGGTTTTACCTCTACTGTTCAATAGATAGACACATTTGCACAATTAACTTGAAATTTGTGTGATGATATAAAAAATATTTTGTCTGGCGATTGATTTACAATCGTTCCAAAAAAAACAAAAAGCAGCTGACAGTGGGCAGCGAGGGATCCTTCGTAGTAATTGCCAAGCTATATATCAAATGATGGCCTCCTCCTCACGACGCATCTTAGAGTATCATATTTGCACTCTTGGCTAAATTGTAATCAACTAAATGTCCCACTCGATGCCAATCACCAAAGGGCAATAACTCCGTACAGCAATTGATGTGTTCTTATCAATGACTCGACTAATAATACGCACTATGAAGTTACTGCGAAATTACAGCTTGCTTAAAAGACGCGGCTGATATTATCAACTCGTCTTTAATAAGTAGGTTACTAATACTCTTTCAATTCTTACAGGTTTGATTCCTTCATGCTTGAAACTTTTTTAATGATGTTGATGGAATAGATTGGTTTTGGTTGTAGGTCTTTAATCTCTTTTATATGTAATTCTGAGCCAATCCAGTACAACTCTTATTCGACGCAATTAAAAATAATCAAAGATAGATGTGAGAAGAAGAATGTAAAGATTTATAAGAGTATGTGATAAGAACCATCTTTAGTTTAAAATAAGTTGTATTAATTCAATTTATTTCTTTTTATTTTACAATTATACTGAAATTTTTAACGATTGTTTTGCAATAAGGCCTAATAACAATATGTGCATGTTTTTAATCAAGTTTCATGGATTTTACAATAGTGAAAGACATTTCTGTTTCATATTTTATTCATTCTCAATTATAAGTATGTAGTCTAGAATATTAGTAAGAGAATACATTTTTTATAATTTTTATATGTTGAAAAAAGATTTGAGCATAGCATTTATAATTATCGTCTTTGTTATTTGAGATAGACTGTGCATATAACAGAAACTTACTTTTCATTTGGAATAAAATTCTAAATCTTGCACCATTTTTTATGAGTCCTTATTTATTTGTGAGACAAGCATGTTGTCGAAGGCACCTCAAGGTTTTATAATTAAGAATGACTTTACATAGTAGCATTAAACATAAACATTATATAGTTTAAGTTTATTTAATAGAAAGCTACAAAAGGATCAAATCATTTGGTATTAGGTCCATTGATCCTTATTACATTACATAGCTTAGCGTAAAATATTTTCATATGATTCATGTCATTTCATATTCAATAAAGGTGAGTACAATAACATTTGAAGATGTACATTGTTAGAGCATCGAAGAATCTTAGTGTAATAGTTAGGATATCAAAAAGAAAAGAAAATTAGTGAAAATATCTATATAAGGCAAAGAAATAAGAATGTAACAGGACACACATTACATTTTCTAAACTCTTATTTGATATACTTTTAATCAAATAATTAATTCCTAGCATCTTGAAAACTCATTTAAGCTTCTTTGTAATTGTAACATTTTATTCAATAAAGTTGTCATTTGTGTTACATCTATTGTTTTATCATGTTTTATATATGACATTTATATTTAATTACATTAAATGTGCTGGTTCTTGACCTAACAATAGAACTTGTAGATGATTTATTTTTTATTAAAGGAAAATTTGTTTTGAAGACACCAAAAACCCTTAAGAAAACAAAAATAATCAGCTACAAATATCACCAGCTAAATAACAACAAACAAAACTATAAAAATAAGGGAATAACACTGCAAAGTCCTTATAACTTTTTTACCAAACTATCATTTGTATGCACATTATTTCTCCATTTATACTTGTGTTCTTTTTCATGATGTTTTTAATGGGGAAACACCCTTCTCCTTATTTTGGATACTGATTCAAGAATCACAAGAAACCACATCCTTGTCCTTTCTTTCCATTTGTTTTTGTCATATGTAAGAACATTTTTTATTAATTTGATGGTTTATGAAGGTAAATAAAAAATAACCTCAGATTACCCTACAAATATGGGTGTTATTTGTCAATTCAACCACTACTTGTCACTATTTATGCTAATATATATGAATGAATGAAGTGTCTAGTCTTGTATATTTAAAGAGAAGTTGAAAGATATTGGTGCAGGGGGGAGGAGGACAGGGGCCAAAGGCACACCCTAATCTAGATCTAGCCTGTAGAGATCACACATGAAAGAAACCACACACAAAAATGAGAGAGATAATGCAGATCAAATCCTTTATATTTCATCAAATAGATTCATACATGTTGGGTTGTAAGGCCTTCCCGGTTAGGGCTAGATATTACACTTCAAGTACAAAGGTCCTCCAACATGTGAGGATTTAGAAACTATATTTAATCTACTAACTTCTATCTTCTACTAAAAATTAATCTCCCTAAACTACAACCAACAACTACAATATAAACAAGATGCTACCAAACAAGTCAGCCTTTAGATCCACCTTTAACAGAAGGAATGACCAAATCTAGGTCCACATGCTTCCCAATGATAGATACCAACATTAAATCTGTGACCATAATTAATTGCACAAGTTGGCCTCAATAGAAAACTAAAAGAAACAACTTGGTAAGAAGGGACAATCGAGCACCATGAAAAGATAACTGAGCGTCAGTGAATTAACTGACCAACTCAATTAATGAAGGAACCAAGCAACTACCAAGCCAAATCGGTCAAAGAAGAAACTGAGCAACACATAAAAAATCAAACTTGTTTTTGGTGAAAAAGGATTGCCAAGGACCCGAGATGCTCCTGCATCAAACACCTGGGGTTATTTGAAGTGATTCTCTGAGTCATGAAGCAAGTACAACCTGATCTGAATCCAACTCAGATCATGAAATCCATGAACTATCTTCAATTGGTCCGTTCTTTCATTTTACTAGATATTTTATATAATATTTTCCTCTTGTACTTCTTCCAACTCTTTGTTCCAAAATCTGCTAAACTTCTTTTGCCTATTTCTTAGGATAATCATTCAGTACTATCATTTCTTCATTTGATTCATGGTACTCATACAAATCATAAATGTTGAATATAGATGATATACATGTCATTAGATAACTCAATCTCATAAGCATTTCCACTATAAAATTTTCTCAATATTCTGCAAGGACCAAACTTCTTCATTTTCAGTTTCCCATATGTTCCAACAAGAAATTTTCCTTTCTTCAAATGAACCATTACTTGATCACCAACCACAAAAGTCTTATGTCTTCTTGATCTATCTGCTCTATCTTTGTACTTCTAATTACTTTTCTCCAACTTATGTTTCACTTCTTCATGCAATGTCTTCATGAACTTAGCAAACTTTACTCCTTCAACACTTCTCTTTTATTCACCAGCAATATCCCTCAAGTCTGATATACCTCTCAGTTGTATGCCATTTACAATCTCAAAAGGTGTTTCTCTAGTACTCCTATTCACTGAATTATTGTATGGAAACTCTGCTTGTGCTAACACAGAATCCCAATTACTCGGTGTGTCTCCAACTAAACATCTCAGAAGATTACCCAAGCTTCTATTCACAACTCTTGTTTGTCCATAAGTTTGTGGGTGAAATGTAGAACTATACCTCAACTCAGAGCCAAACTTTCTCCAAAGAGTCTTCCAAAAGTATCCAACAATTTTACTGTCTCGGTCAAAGATGATACTCCTTGGTAATTCATGCAGTCTGATAATTTCCTTAAAGAAGAGATCTACTATATGCACTGCATCTGATATCTTTCTACGGGGTATAAAATGTGTCATCTTAGAAAATCTATCCACAAAAACAAATATAGAATCATTACCTCTTACTGTCTTTGGTAAGCCAAGAAAAACATCCATACTAATATCAATCTAAGGTTTCTCAAGAACATGAATCCATGTATACAATCTAGTATTCTGACTTACTCCCTTTGCAACTTGACAAATTCCACAACTTTTCACAAATTTCTAAACATCCTTATACAACTTGGCCAAAAGTATTTCTCCTGAAGACAATTCAATGTCTTGTCAACACAAAAGTGTCTAGCCAAACCACTACTATGTTTCTCTTTTATCAAATTATTTCTCATTGATCCTCTCAGTATACACAACTGAATACCTTTAGAGAACATACATCCTTGAATGAAACAATCTTCCCATTTAATACTCGGTTGATCTTGAATAGGTACTCTACACTTTCTCTAGGACTCATAAAAATCAGGATCAAATTCATATGAATCTCTCATGTCATCAAAACCAAGAACTTCAATTCTCATCTCGGTCATCAAAGATCTTCTTCTACTCAATGCATCAACAACTTGGTTAGTGACCCCACTCTTATGTTTTATCACAAATGTATAACTCTGCAATTATTCAACCCATTTCATATGTCTCTAATTCAACTTATGTTGACTAACCAAATACTGTAAAACTTTATGATTGGTATACAACACAAATTCACTCTGTATCAAATAATGTCTCCATTTCTTCAGGACTTGAACAATAGCATAGAATTCTTCATCATACACAGAATATTTCCTTTTGCATCATTCAACTTTTCACTAAAGAAAGCAATAGGTTTACCTTTTTGACTCAACATAGCTCCTATTCCACTACCACTTACATCACATTCAACTTAAAATACCTTACTTAAATCAGGCAATGCTAACATAGTAAATTCAACAACCTTCTTTTTCAGAGTCTCAAAACTTTTATCATCTCCATGTGTCCACTTGAATTCTCTTTTGTCTCCTCTCATAGTCTCAGTCATGGCATTACAAATTGAACTCATATTCCTAATGAACTTTTGGTAAAAACTTACCAAACCATAAAATAATCTTACCTCACTAGCATTATCAGGTGTAGGCCAATTCAAAATAGCTTCAACATTTTCAAGATCCATCTTCAAGCCATCAGTTGAAATCACAAATCTCAAATACACAATCTCCCCTTTCATGAAAGAACACTTTTTGAGATTAATCAACAACTTTTATTCTTTCAATCTCTGTAATACTTACATTTAGCATGCAAAAATACTCTTCTCTAATCCTACTAAATATCAAAATATCATCTAGGTATTCAATCACAAATTTACCTATGAATTTCATCAAAACTCCATTCATCAATCTCATAAAAGTACTCAGTGCATTAGTTAAATGAAAAGGCATAACCAACCACTCATACAAACCTGCTTTTGTCTTAAAAGAATTCTTCCACTCGTCACCTTCTCTGATTCTGATATGATGATATCGACTTTTCAAATCAATTTTGGTAAAATACTTTGCTCTAGTCAAACTATCCATTATGTCATCGATTCTCAGTATAGGAAACCTATATTTCACTGTTATCTTGTTGATTTCTCTAGAATCCATACACATTCACCATTCTCCATTCTTCTTAGGTGCCAATAAAACTAGTACTACACAAGAACTCAAACTTTCTCAGATTAAACCTTTGTGCAACAATTCTTGAATCTGTCGGTTCAATTCATGATTATCGGTGGGTGTCAACCGATATGATGCCTTATTTGTTAAACTAGCTCCAGGAATTAAATCTATACAATGATCAATGCTTCTCTTCAGTGGAAAACCATTAGGTACATTATCAAAAATGATCTCTCTATACTTGGTGAGTAACTTATCAATCTCTTTAGGGATTCTATCCTCCGTTTTCTTACTCAGTTTGTTAGGAATCACATCAAAACATACATCATTCTTTTTCAAATCCTTAACAAAATTTCTTCCTTCCATCAATAAAACTTTCACAGATGTAAAATCACTACTAACAGGTTCTTCAATTAAAGGTAGCAAGATTTGTCTTCTACCATCAGCCCAAATAGTATATTTATGCAATATCCCATCATATATAGCATGTTTATCATATTGCCAAGGTCTACCCAACAAAATATGGCAATAATCCATAGGCATGATATCACATAACACCTTATCATAGTACTTTCCAATTTTTAAATTTATGTAACATTGTTCACTTACCAAGAGTGTATGCTCATCCTTGATGCATGAAATTTGATAGGGCTTCGGGTGTTCTAACCTTTTCAACTGCAACTTTGTAACCATTTCCTCATATGCCAAGTTTTCCAAGATTCCACTATCAATGATTACCTAAAAAAATTCATTAAAAACTCTACATCTGGTCTTGAACAAACTTTTCCTTACTAGATCTTCCTTATTACTTTCACTCGAAAGTGCTCTTCTTACCATCAAGTTCTTTTCCTTCTCAGGTTCATTCGGTGACTCTTCTTGTACCAAAGCATTTCTACTACTACCAACCTTCTTACTTGCATGTGTACATTCAAATGATCTATGTCCTTCTTCTCCACAATTATAACAAGTTCCTCATAAACCACCTCTATTATAACTACCTTGGTAGTTATTGGCTCTTCCTCTAGATGAACTTTCACCTTTCCACTCGGTCTTGCCTTTATCCAGATTTTTCTTTTTTGGTTCAGATCTATTGTTTTCACCATAAGATCTACCTCTTCCTCTAAGGAATCTACCACCTCTACCTCTTTGTCTTTTCTCATGTCTTTTGTTCAATTTCTCCATAGCTTTCAGGGCAAATTGATAGGCTTCTTAGATGTTATCCAATTTAACCAAGTTGATTTCTTCTTGGATGGAAACTCTTAATCCATTTGGGTACCTAGCAATTCTTTCCACTTGATCTTCATCATGTCCAGATCTAATATCTAATATATAGAATTCCTTAGTATAATCTTTTACTGAGCTATCTTTCTGCCTCAAACTTTTGATTCACCTAACTAAGTTAATCTAATAATCACAAGGTAAAAAATTTCCTTTCAACTTGTTTTCCATCTTATTCCATACCTTAATTTTGTCTTTGTCTTTCCTCTTTCTATCTAATTGCAAATGTTCCCACCACAAGGATGCATGACTCTTCAACTTTGTGCTTGCAATTTTCACCTTCTTTTTCCAGGGACATTTTCATATTCAAAGTACTTTTCCATCATGATCGAGTCCACCAATTCATATGAATCCAACTTTTCACTATACTTAGGAGGATTGAAATGTGGTGTAGACTTCAGATTTGTCAAACCCTCCAACAATATTTCCTCACCTTGATCCATCACCAGTGCAAGTTCTACATCACCTTATTCTTCCTCATTTTCATCATCACTAACATCTTCAAGATGTCTTCCTATAAGTTTGGTTTTCTCAACAACCTCTAACCTAACAGCAAGTTGTCTCAAAATATCTGCCAATCTTGGATCCGCATCTCACCTCCCACAAACCATCTTTAAACCCTCTGCAATTGCAGGCCAGATCGCAATCTACTACCCCATAAAAAATCAACTAGGGTTTGACAAGAAGGAACCCTCAAACTTAGATTTACAAATCTAGATCCAGATCTCACCTTCGCTCTGATACCACTTGGTGTAGGGGGGAGGAGGCCAAGGGCCAAAGGAACACCCTAATCCAAATTTAGCCTGTAGAGATCACACACGAAAGAAACCACACAAAAAAATGAGAGAGAGAATGCAGACTAGATCTTTTATATTTCGTCAGATAGATTGATACATGCCGAGCTGTAAGGCCTTCCTGGTTAGGGTTAGATATTACACTTCAAGTACAAAAGTCCTCCAACATGCAAGGATTCAGAAACTATCTTCAATCTTCTAACTCCTATCTTCTACTAAAAACTGATATCCCTAAACTATAACCAACAACTACAATATATACAAGAGGCTACCAAACAAGTTGGCCTTCAAATCCACCATTGACAGAAGGAACAACCATATCTAGGTCCACACGCTTCCCAATTATAGATACCAACATTAAATCTGTGACCATAATTAATTGCACAAGTCGGCCTCAATAAAAAACCAAAAGAAACAAGTTGGTAAGCAGGGACAACCAAGCGCCAGGAAAAGATAACCGAGCGCCAAGGAATTGACCGACCAACTCAGTTAACGAAGGAACCGAGAAAATTCCAAGCCAACTCGGTCAAAGTAGAAACCGAGCAACATAGGAAAACTCAAACTTGTTTTTGGTGACACGGGATTGCTGAGGAACCGAGATGCTCCTGCATCAGATATTAACAATTATAAAAATATTGGCAATAGGTGTGTGAGTGGTGTCAATAGGATCAAACTCAGAGAATAGAGCTAAAAATTGGCTGATTAGATGAAAGATAAAGATACAACCTCATCTACTGAATTGGTGGCTAATGTGAAAAATATGGTTGATGACCGGGACAAAGAGAGAACCGCAGCTATGGAATGGAAGGCTACTCCAGAAGATTTGGTAGAAGACTGTGACACCCTATATTTGTGTCCTGTGTGCTTTTCATCTTGGTTCATTTTTGTATGGTCAATAGCTGTTGGTTGCTATTCTTTTAATTGTTATTTTTAAACAATGCTAATTTTTTCATTATACTTATTATATCTATAATTATTATGTCTAGTAGTTTGTTGGTTGTGCTGGTTTCTTTGTCAGCCCTTTTTGACACGTGATCTGATAAGTATGAGTTTGTGGTTCTTACTCTATTTAATCCTAATGAAAAATAATCATAAATAAGTTACAAAAGAAATCATACGTTTAAGGCGTTAGATAAAACTTACCATTACATTATCAAATTGATATATAAGATATTTTCATCAATATGCTCGTCCTTAGTTGATTTTGTTGAATTAACAAATCATATTTCAGTTTTAAATAGAACTTCACAGATATTTAAAGTGCCACATTAATTCCAAAACAAGACAATGAATAATTCATAATAATATTTAAAACTGCTTCGCAATAAAGGACCTGATAAAGTGCTTGATAAAATTGTAATTAACTTATAAGAGATTAATCACTCCCATTAAAATTGCACATAGAAAACATACTATTTCAGATCACATCGATGTCGACTGTCGTTTCATGGAAGCTCTGACAGTGGGCAGCGAAGGATCCTTCGTAGCAAATACCAATCTATTAATTAAGTGGTCGTCTCCTGTTCATGACGCATTTTGGAAAGTAACATGTATCACTGTAAACATACGATTCCCTATCATGTTTTACTACTCGTTCAATCAATAAACGGCGAATGATATGTTCTAAATGACGGACCGCGTAATATTCTTAACGAAGGTCTCGCGAAACTCCACTCTCGACAGTCATGATTGATATGATATCTTTAATATGTGGGCCATATTGTATTATTTACTAGGGTTTGAATCTTTGAAATATAATCCCCAATATTCATTTTTTTGAAGTTTCCGGGTGAGTTACCATATAGCATTATTCGAAATGTAAAGCCTACAAAACATATATGACATAACAATAAGATTCCCTTCTCTATCTCTCCGTATATTATGGTGTTTTCTGAAATAAGATATTTCTTTTTCCTTCTACATTTATTATGATATATTTTCCTTTTTCCTACATTTATGTGTTTGTTTTCTTTGAGTTACTTTTAAACATACCATACTAAAGATTTGATTATACATAAAAATGAATTTTTTATCAAATTGATCTAAAAAGTTTATTTCTAAGGTATTTTATGATCTATGTTTTATAAAAGATATTCAAATGTAGTTCTTCCTATTCCATAACTTGATATTTCTTATTGCATAGAGTTCATCTTGATGATGTTCGAAATTAAAATTGATCTATTTTCCAAATTGCTAAAACTAGTCATGCAAAAACCATCCTTAAACATGGCTATTGATTTTTCTATACATTGCTGATTATTTTCGTATACTAGATTCAAGACTTTGCAATACTTCATTAAAGAGCTCTTTTTTTCCCTGTATGGCTAGAGTTTCAAAGGTTATCATTATCATGTTAAAATTTATTTACCATAATATTCAACTTGTTAGAAAATCTTATTTTTCTAATAATCATTAAATAAGAATGTATTTGTGTTCAAATTAATCTTTTTAAAGATCTAAAAAGGATTACTCATCTACTAGAATTGGGTGCTACACAAATATTTTACCTAATTGCATTTGACTATTATAAATATTTTTTTTCTGCATATAAGATAAGTAACATGGTATAAAAAAAAAAAGATCTTTTATTTGAATATTAGCAATCATCATAATCATGTATTGTGTTACATGTTGAAAAATAATAAGACTAGATTTAATGGGGTTTTAAAATGACTTGATAGAGCCATTTTGTCAACTTAATTTTTTTCACTAATATTTATTTTCGAATTTGGTAAGTTTTTACTTTGAGACTTCAAATGTGGCAATAAAAACTGCTATTGTAGTATGTGGTTTCACCATATTTTAATTCTATTAACTATGTAAATAGTTTCAAATTGCACTCAAATTATATTTTAATAATTCAGAAGAACATTTGATCATTGTGCTACATATGATAGTTTGCTTTTTCCATCACCTATTTCTAATATTGAAAATTTATGATATCTACTCGTTTGAATTGACATTTGACCAATTTATTTTGTGTTTTTACGTATAAAATGGTAGGTTACTTGACCCTTGCATACTCTATTATAATTGATTTTTGAGTTCAAAGACTAGAACAAAACCACCCCTATTTAATCTGCTAAAATAAGGAAAACTAGAAAATTCGAGAAGATGCATGCAAAAGAAACTGAATCTTGGAGTGCAACAATTAACATATATCATATAGCACTAATAAAATTGGACGTTTAGCAAAAAGTAAGCTCTTTTTTATGAAATATAATCTCGTATAAAATTGTGGATTAATTATTGTAAACATGAGAAGTCAAAGAAATAATACTAAAAAATAGCATCAAATGGAAACAGTGATATAAATTCAGTTCCATATTTGTTTTTAACTTGATTAAATAGGAAAGACCAACTAGAGGCAATCTGAAAAGTCCAAGAAAATTTCAGCTCCATATTTTTTATAAAGGAATAGTTAACAGATTTACAGTAATACTTAAACTTGTTTTCACATCTTAAAATTCTCTTATCAAACTTGTTTAGCTACATAATTAACGGTACCCATGGATACCTACGTGAAACTTAAGAGAGAAAATACTTGTGTCATATGTGTGCATGAGACTCTTAAGGAAAATTAGGGTAGAGATAGCAGAGGAGCGTAATTCTCTGAGGTAGAATACTGTTGTGGTACAAACATTATAGGATTTTCAACGTAATAGATGATCAAGGAGCCAATGTGGTACAAAGGTTGGAATATTTTCAAAGTAACAGATAATTGAGTAGGTAATGTGGTACAAACGTTGGATGTTTTTCAATATAGTAGATGATTGAGGAGCTAATATGGTACAAAGGTTGGATTATTTTCAATGTAATAGATGATTTAGCAGCTAATATGGTACATACATTGAATGATTTTAAATATATTACATGATTGAAGAGCTAATGTGGTACAAAGGTTGGATTATTTTTAATGTAATAGATGATTTTGGAGCTAATGTGGTATAAATGTTGGATGATTTTCAATTTAATAGGTGATTGAGGAGTTACATTGCTCTCTAAATATCTCACTTTTTGTAGTGGAGCTATTTGAAAGGATGTTGAGTGTGGAGTAACGCTTTCAAATGCTGAATCTAATGGGAGAAATGATGCATAAAATTTCTTACAAACCCTTAAACTATTAAAGAAAATAAACTCATAACACTGTATATATGTAAAAAAACCCTTTTAGGAAAAAACCCATTGTGCAAAATCCAAACCCAAGTGGAAAGAGCCCATGGTTTCCAAAACCATCTCTAATACCAAAGAGGTATGTGGTGTCAACATGCTAAACCAATGACACATTGCACATTGAAACTTCCAGCATAACTCAACCAAAATGGCCACCACTCCATATGGAACACCTACCTCATGCCACTTGTGAATAGTGAACTCCAACATAAATATCAATTTCCAAACATTAAATCTCCATGACTCTTCCACTGAACTAGTAACTATCATAATGATTACATAAATTCAACATAGCAACTTATGACACTAGCTCCTTAATATTAGGAGTTCCAAATTGGGTGATAAATAAATAAATAATATATTAAATTGTTTGGACTCAAAGGTTGAGACACCTTAATCCCAACATTCTCCCACTTGTCTAAGACCTATCAAGAGCCAAAACTCTACCACCCTCTCAAGGCCCCAAATCCCATAGAACCAACACACCATCTTAACTTCTTAGTGCTCACTAGCTTTGTCAATGCATCTGTAACATTCTCCAAAGTAGCAACCTTTTCCTATTTCACCTTTCTATCTTCCACCATATCACAAACAAAATGATACTGTACATCAATATGCTTTGTTCTAGCATGGAAAGTAGGATTGTTTGCTAAACAAATAACACTCTAGATATCACAAAAGATAGCAACCTTTCCAGCATAAAAACCAATATCAGAACATAATCTCTTAATCCAAATGTCCTCTTTACAAGCATGAGTAGCTTCCATGTGCTCTTCTTTTGTAGTGGACAACTCAGCTACAACATGTATCTTACTCAGCCAACTAATTGCACCACTAAACATCATTTGAACATATCCACTAGTGGATCTTCTTTTGTCAATGTCACCTGCCCCATCTAAATCCGCATATGATAGAAAATGCAAACTAAATGTAGAGGTCATGTAGGATTACCATGAAAACATAAGGAATACTTAGATATACCCCTTAAATACCTAAAAAGTATCTTAATAGAATCCCAATGCACCCTTCTAGGGCTAGATATAAATTGGATAATGACTCCCACTACTTGTGAAATGTCAAGCCTAGTACAGACCATAGTATATATTAAGCTACCAACAACACTCGCATAAGTTACTCTAGACATGTCATCCATCTCAGTAGGAAATTTTGGACAATCCAACAATTAATTTCTTGCAAGTTGTCATGTTGAATCTCTCCAACATAGAGTTAACATACTTACTTTGGCTCATCCAAAGATTTCTACTAGCTCTATCTCTAATGATCTTAATTTGAAGAATATATCTAGCTACACCTAGATCTTTCATTTCAAACTATTCTTATAACTAAGGCTTCAAATCTAAAATCATTCTTTACCATTACCAATCAATAATATATCATCTACATGTAGGATTATGATAAGAATGTGACCATTTTTAAATTTATATTATACATAATTATCATATTTAGATCTCAGAAATAACATAAAAAATACATAGGTGTAAAATTTTTGATACCACATTCTAGGAGGTTGTTCAAATCATACAGAGATTTCTTCAACTTACTAACAAGGATTTCTTTACCCTTTTCAATGAAATGGTTTAGTAGTGACATGTAAATTTCTTCCTCCAAATTAACATGAAGGAATGTTGTCTTTACCTCCATTTTCTCAACTTCAAATTCGTAAGCTATTGCAAGTGATAACAAGAATTGAATAGATGTCATCTTAGTTATAGGAAAGAATATTTCACCATAATCAATTCCCTTCACTTGTGAATACCCCTTTGCGACCAACTGTGCCTTATACTTTTCAACAGTGCCATCTAGACCCAATTTCTTCTTGAAAACCCATTTACATCCAACAAGTTTCCATCCTTCAGGAAAAGGTACCAGATCCCATGTATCATTTTTCCTCAATGCTACCATCTCTTCATTCATAACTTCCATCAAGGAATATTCATCATTCATACCCATAGCCTCTCTAATAGTCCTAGGCTCATCAATGTTAGTAATCAGAGAAAAAGTACAACTAGAATCCAAAAAAGAATCTCCAAGCCTTTAAGTTGAATAACCATATCTTTCAGTTCATTTTCTTTCATGAGTAGGCCTCCTTAATGGTTGAGGTTGAGGTTCTTCCTCTTCTTTGGAACTTTCAGAGTTTCTTGATCTCTCCTCATCACTAGGTCTAGTAGGAGTGCATAGTTCATTTCTTATAGGAGTAGATGGTATCTGAACTACCTTCTTTTTCTATTTCTATTCCTTCTCTAGTTGCAAATTAACTACGGAAGGTTTTAGCTCATGAAATATCACAGTTCTACTATACAAAACCTTGTCTACAATTAGATCCCAAAGATTATAACCTTTCACACCAATGCCATAGCCAATTAAGATACACTTAATCGCCTTGTTCTCCAATTTTTATCTTTTCTTACTAGGCACATGAGCATATGCCTCGCAACAAAAGACTCTGAGATGTCTTAATGAAGGCTTTTAATAAAACATGTCTCCATGGATGTCCTCTCAACAAGTGCTGAATTAGAAGATCTATTAATTAAATAACATGTAGTGGCTACAACAAAATGAACAAAATGTTGATTGAGAAAGATAGGAGTATGCTAAGTGGTGTTGGGATTGAAGTAAATTTATGGGCTGAAGTTGTAGCCACTACATGTTATTTAATTAATAGATCTAAAACTTTGACACTTGTTGAGAGGACATACATGGAGACATGTTTTTACAAAAATCCATCATTAAGACATCTCAGAGTCTTTTGTTGTGAGGCATATGCTCACGTGCCTACTGCCTAGTGAGAAAGGATAAAAATTGGAGAACAAGGTGGTCAAGTGTATCTTAAATTGCTATGGCATCTGTGTGAAAGGTTACAAGCTTTGGGATCTAGTTGTAGACAAGTTCTTATGTCACTTAATTCCATGATCCTTACAGAACTTTTTAAATTTTGCTGAACAAAACTCAACGCCATTATCAATCCTTAAACAATTAATTTTTCTACCAGTCTAATTTTCAACAAAGTATTTTAATTCCTTAAATCGAATTAAAACTTCATATTTAATTATGAGGAAATAAAAAATGTCTTTCTAATGTAGTCATCTATGAACAAAGCAAAGTACACAGATATAGGGGTAAAAGCACAATAATCTATCACCCTTTTATAAAGGAAAAGGATAACAAAATCAAAGTTTTTCGACTTCAATAATGTAAAAATGGAATTTATATTTGGAATTTGAATAATAATTAATATATTTATTAATTCTTAAAGATGATTTTTCAGTTGCTGAAAAATGTTAAAAATTAGGGGTCTAGTTCCCACCAAATATGTAAATAACTATTTTTCCACTGATTTCAAAATATGTTATAGATGACATATATAGTTGTATCATCTTAGAATGGAAACACTTCCATCTTGGTAGGTTTAGCACCCTCATTTAGTGGATTTGCATGATATATTTATATTTAGGTTGCATTTGCACTTGATTCTTCATTTCTAGGTAAAATTAGGGTTAGGATCCCAAGGATTCTCCTTGATTTCCTTCTTTGTGGCTCTATTTTATAGGTAGGACCTATGTAATAGCTCTCCTAGCCTTCATCATGTCTCTTCTAGGCCTATGTGCCCTTTTCTGGCATTCTGTCTTGTTTTCCCATTATTCCAAGTCTCTGGCCTAGAAACTTCTCTGATTTCCATGTTGACTCACCTGAAACCTTAGGTCAGGGTCGAGGTCAACCTTGAACTTTCTTGGGTTTTGGTCCCTGCTTCCAAATTTAGATCATAGCGGGGCCCAAAATTAAAAACGAGCCTTCGGATCCTAATGTGAAAGGGTTTTTATTCAAAATTTATTTATTATTTTCCCTCCTTACTTGGATATAGTGATTGGACCATAATTCGAGGTGAAATTTTAATTAGGGGCCCTTACATTGCCTAAGGAGCCTTTCCTTGAAATCTCTATATGAGCACTCTCTTTTTCCTTCATTTCGATAAGTCATGAGAAGCAACTTCAAGTAACAAGCAATTGATGATGAGGAGATGATGATGGAAGATTGCAAAAGGATGCTATAGAGGAACAAGATATTGATGATGCCTTGATGCAAGCAAGCATTTTGTTGACATTCATTTGGAGCAAGAAATATTCCTTCTTCCTTGATCCACCATTTTTAGCATTCAAGCATTCAAAAGATACAATCATGGGGTAGAAACTAGGGATTGTGAGTTTGGTAGGAGTACTTTAGCCTTGGGGGTTTGGTATGATTTCTTTATCATATTCAAATATATGCATTGCTCTCTCATTTTGATTCATGCTATGGTTTCAATCTAGAGGATTAGATCTTGGCATTGCACATTCAAAGCTCTTCCTATGAGCAACACACACACACATTCTATTACATCTGGCTATTCGTGGAGGTGGAGATCACCAAAATCAGGGTTTGACTAAGGCAAAAATCTATATAGCCACCGCAAAACACTATTTTCAGATATCTACATTCATTCTTTTGGGAGTTGTAGAGTAGATCTGGATATCCTTTTTGCCAAACTTTTAGGATTCGCGAAAAGAATTTTCATCGGAGCAGTGCAGGTCAAGGTCGACATAAACGGGTTAAGGTTGACCTTCATTTGGGTCAAGGTCAGCGTGACTCAGAAAAAAATATTTCTGGGTTTTCTCCGTCTTTGTGCTTCTATTGCAGATCTGATTGCAGAATTTCTAGAAACTCAGTACAGACACCAGAAAATAGGTATTTCCAGATCTACTATGTTATGAGGTATGTATTTTATTTTATCTGATTTCATTATTCTTTGCAAGAATTTCTAGATTTATATTCCTTTTCATTAGATTTATATGTATGTGTAAAATATTGGTTTAGGGTCTCTTTTATGTGCATTATTCTAAACCCTATCCACATATATTGTTACAGATTACATTTTGGTAAACCTATTTATGACAACTATTTCTTTTTGGTGTTAGATTTGCATTTTATGTTAGATCTTACATGCATATAAAAGGAGATTTCTTTTATGCTCTTGCATTTATATTTCAAAAATAAAATATTCACAAAATTTCTTTAAAAATACAAAAAACATTTACATTTTTCATGCTTGTAGTGCTACTTTGTGTTCAACATGTATCATTTTTGTTTTGAATAATTTGATGAGGCTTTTATTACAAAAAAGGATAGATTCCTTAACGAGGTACATGGAAGTGAGGATTAAAATTGTTCGAATGAGATCTCCATTGATCCTATTCCTATTTCATCCTCCTCCACAATCTCTTCAATTGACCTTTACCATAGGGTGTGTGTATCGTTACCTTCACGTTCTCATGTTCCACTATGTGCAATATTGATACACCTAGAATGTTATATCCTAAACCTTTTTTGATGGTAAAAGGATGTCCTCGAATAATAATTAATGGTAAACCTAGAGATCCTTTGGATTTCTTTGATAAGACATATTCCATTTCACATGCTTATCGCACATGGAATAACTCTCAACCTAGTGTTCCAGTTTCTTTACCTCCTTCCCAACCTATACTTCCTCAAGTTCATAGGTTTCCATTTTCCTTTGCGGAGTATGAATTAGTAGAACAATTACATGCTACTCCTCCTAAGTTATCTTTACGAGAATTGCTTCAAACTTCCCTGACATATCATGAGGCACTGCAAAAGGCTTTATCTACCCTTCCCATTTCATCTCCTAACCAAGAAAACATTAATTCCTTTTTGGAGAGCATGCATACTATGCCTTTTGTACCTTCTATTGTGTTTACAAATGATGATTTACCTTTTGTTGAGTTGTAGAATCAATACGATGCTCTTATGGTTTCTATTTCTATTAATCAGAGTATCATTTGTAGAACATTAATTGACAATGGATCTTGTCTTAATGTCTGTATCATGGATATACTTAAGGAAATTAAGGGTGATCTTACAATTATTCAACCTGATAATGTCCCTATTAGTTGATTTGATAATATTGGAAAGAGAAATTTTCACATTATTACGTTACCTGTTAAAGTTGGTCTGATTATTCTCAATATACCTATTCATGTTATGTCTAGACCTCTCAATTATAATCTTCTTTTAGGTATACCTTGGTTACATACTATGCATGTAGTTCCTTCTACTCTTCATCGCAAGGTTAGGTTTATTTATAAAAAATTGATGTATTCGCTACAAATTGAAGCTCCATCTTCTTCTTTGAGTGAGGATGATTGGGGAACATTGGACTTTAATCCTTCTTTTATTGGAGAATATAAATTTTATGATTTGGAAATCATGAAACAACAAAGTGGGTTTGAAAAAAAAGTTTTTACTCTTTCCCCGCTTTTTGCAGAATTTAAAAGTAACTTTGTTGCTGCCTCGATTGAAGAAACAATTGAAACAATAAAACCTGATTGCTATGATATTGTGACATATGCCACTCCTTGGACTCCATCTAATATGGAAGATAGATATGGTTCTGGTTATCATTTACTCAAAAAAATAGGATTTAATGGGAAAGGATGTGGTAAATATGAACAAGGTATACAAGTAACTTTGGACAATAAAATTTATGATTATACATATGGATTGGGGTTCAATCCTTAAAAAAAACCATCGGATTTTCCTCTCAATGTTAATCATATCTATGGTGGACATTTAAAGTTAGTTAACCCGCTCCTCCTTAACATTAATCAAAAACTTATCTTGGATGTTTTTCCCGAAGATGAAGCCTTAGCAGATTTTTTAGGAGTTTATGATGAATTACCTACGTTTCATCATAAAAGATGAAAGCCTTATTGTCTAAATACAAAAGCTTATTTTGGAGAACATGATTAAAAAAAAATTTCTTCTTTACCAATGGATTCTTCGATACAAAGTAATTTGGTAATAATAGAGACTGTTGAGGTTCAAATGGATAAAAATGACTTTGAGAAGATGATAAAAATTGGGAAATGTTTGAATCAAGTTGAATGTGATCAGTTGGTTTCCCTTTTACTTTAATTTAAGGATATTTTTGCTTGGATATATTCATATAGGCCAAGTATAGATTCTAAGATTGTTAAACTCACAATATTGTTCTCAAACCAAATGTTAAACCTGTGAAGCAGAAAATCCGAAAGATGAATCCAAGAATTGCTTTATTAGTTAAGGCTGAAATTGAAAGATTATTGGATGCTAGATTCATCCACTCTATTGATTACTCAGATTGGATCTCAAATATTGTGCCCATTTCAAAGGAGAAAATAAGATAAGAATGTGTAATCACTTTAGAGATTTTAATAAAGCATCATTAAAAGATGATTTCCTATTACCTAATATTGATATGATTGTGGATTCAATAGAGGGTCATGCTTTATTATCTTTTATAGATGGATTTTCATGCTATAATCAAAATTTTATTCCTCCTAAAGATCAATTTATGACCGCATTTATAACACCTTGGGGAACATTTTGTTGGGTCATGATGCCTTTTGGATTAAAAAATGTCGGAGCAAATTATTAGCGAGCCATGCCTTTGATTTTTCATGATTACATTCATAAGATTCTTGAGGATTATGTGGATGATATTTTGGCACAATCTATACAAAGAGAAGGTCATGTTACTATTTTATGACATATATTTCAGGATTAGAAGTTACAATATGAGATTGAATCCTAAGAAATGCATCTTTGGAGTTGATTTTGGTAAATTATTAGGGTTTATAATCACTAAGAGAGGCATAGAGGTAGACACTGAAAATATTTAACCTATTGTTAATATGCCTCCTCCTAAGAACATTTCTCAGTTACGAAGTTTACAAGGAAAAATTCAAGCTATTCATCGCTTTGTTTCCAACTTAGATGATAGAATTGTTCCTTTTACTTCCTTTCATAGAAAGGATACCATTGTCTCTTTGAATTAATAATGTAAATAATCCTTTGAGAAATTTAAGGAGTATCTCAGCAATCCTCCTATTTTTCAACCTACTCAATTTGATAAACCCTTTTATCTGTATACTTCAGCCACTATGAATGCGGTGAGTGTGTTGTTGGCTCAACATGATAGTGAAGGTAAGGAAAGACCCATGTACTACATTAGTCAGACTTTACTTGATTACAAAACAAGATATACAAATTTGGAAAGAAAATTCTTAGTTGTAGTTTATGCTTGTCAGAAACTCAGGAATTATCTCTTAAATGTGGAAATGTATGTGATTGTTAAATTTGATCCTTTGAAACATCTTTTCTCAAAAACTGATCTCTTTGGCCATCTTGCAAAGTGGGTGATGTTACTTATGGAATTTGATCTTAATTTCATTTCTCAAAAGTCAATTAAAGGACAAGATTTAACATATTATTTGGCCGAAGCTCCTTTTCCTCATTCCAATACATGCTTTACTTCAATAGAATTCCCCGATGAAAACATTCTAGCTATTAAATAGGATGATGTTTTGGAGTTATATTTTAACAGATCTAGATGTAAGACAGGTTCTAGTGTTGGCATTACCTTGATCCCTCCTATGGAAAAGTGGATCCCTCTATCATATAAATTGACTTTTTCTTGTACTAACAATATTGCAGAGTATGAAGCTCTTATAGCTAGCTTACGAGAAACTTCATCCCTTAACATTAAAAACATGGAAATTTATGGAGATTGGCAACTAATTATGGAATAGATTAAGGGATGTTATCAGACTAAGAAAGATAAAGTGACACAATATAGAGATTTGGCTCTTGATGTTCTTTCATAATTCTCTTCTTATATGATTCAAACTTTACCTCAGAAAGATAATCGACATGTGGACGCCATGGAAAGCACAACTTCTTTGGTTTGTCTTAAGAATAATGCTAAAAATTTTGAATTTACTATACAAACTCTTAAAAATCCTACAATTTCCAATAAGGTTACCTCTGATTATTTCAATTTTCATTTGGATGAATGGTATTCTCATATCTTTCAGTTTTTGAAAGATGGTACTTTTCCTAAATCAATAAAAAGGAACATGCATAATAGTATTACGAAGCTTGTGGAGTGTTATATCTTTTAGGAGGTAATATTTACAAGTTCTCTTATGATGTTTTTATATTAAGATGTCTTGGCAAAACCAAAATTCTAGTAGCTTTGGAAGAAGCTCATTCTGGCTCTTGTGGGGGACATTTTGCTGGAAAATATTTAATCAATAAACTTCTTAGAATGGGATATTATTGGAAAATAATGGAACAAGATTCTTTCATGTTTGTTAAGAAATGTCCTCAATGTCAGATATTGGGAGTTCCCTTTGATCTTCAACTTGTAGATTTATACTTTGATGGATAACCTTAATACAAATTTGACTCTATCACCACTCCAATGTCTACAAGGAAGAGGGTCAATTAACAAGGATCAAAAGAGATCCTCCTACACTTTGAGCATTAATACTTAGGTGGGTGTACCCTTGATTCCCTTCTTGAAAGGAATCACTAAATGTTATATCAATATACTCTTTACTAATTAGTTTAAAGATTTTGTCATTTGAATGTGTGTGTGTGGTTAATGACAATGAAATGCCTCCAAAGGATGGATCAGTGCCTTAACCTAAGGCAAAGAGTCACCCAATTACATACATCAACTGAAGATATTAAATCAAACACTCTTGGGCTCAGGATAAGTGCTTTGCCTATTACCCCTCTCCCTCAAACACAAGGACATCAGATTCTTACTTGGTTATAAACTCACTAAACTCACCCAAAAGACTTTAATCCTAACTTTGTTAGGAACTTAGAGATGACTTCACAATACTCTTTATTTACCATATGCTAATACACTTTGTGACACTAACATATATGAGCTCAGAACCAAAATAAGAAGACATACACAAATGCAAGATTGGAACTCAATAGCATTCTCATTAACATATTCAGGATCAATATACAATTAGAGAAACACAAAGATAGGAAAAAGACCCAAAATCCAGCTCCTCTTTCAATATAATACCATCAACAACCAAGGACCAAAAGAAAGTTTTGGAACCCACACTAAGTAAAAAATTCTACATTATATACCCCCTAGTCACCTTGGAAACACAAAATAGGGTGCAACAAGCTACAAATGACTAGGGTTAGGGTTTCACCCACCCAACCAATTAGAAACAGTCACAAATTTATTACAGGGGAAGAAACCCAAGAAACCAGGAGAAAGAAAATCTTGGAGTGATCCACAATCATGATAATCCTACTGAGAAGGTACTGTGAACCACAAAAACATCCAAAAATGTCAACTTGTTTGGCCACCTGCAACACGCCTCGAGCACAAAAAACATGGTACAAACCCCTGCAGACGATCATGGAACACCCTGGACCACACTGCAACAGCAAGCGCTACCAAACAAATCAAATCCCGCTATGAAAGCATTCAATTCTGGTCCTTTCTATCACTAGAAACCCTCTGCAAATTCAAATTTGAAATCAAACGGTCAAATCCATGGTGCCAACAACAAATTGGCAATCATAATTTAAATCTGGGCCAACTTTAAGTCCTAACCATTAGATCTTTCTATTTCACAGTCTTTATGTTCTCAACTCAACTGCTACCCTCGGGTTTACTCCTGACGACTATGCGGCAATGCTTTTCCTGTTCACGTAATTAAAGACTAACTCACCATTTAACCCCGTGAACTGGTGACCAAAGGGACCTAACTCATCCCAGCTACATCTCGCGAACCGGTGACTAAAGGTTTCCACTAGTTCATGGAGAACTTTATCTATCTACCAATTATTTTAGCGATTACGTGAACACTTGTTCACTAGATCACCAGTTGATTTAGAATATCACCAATTTATTGTGCGAATGAGCGAGGCCATTAAAAATTTTTTAGGCTGCTAAACACTTTATCAGAACCGCTAAGACCTATGGTAACCCCAGGCTTGCCTGAAAACTTGCCACATGTCACTACATCATTTGTTGCAATCACTCGATCACCCCTGACACAGGACCCACTGCAAAGCTTCCCCCTTAGTGAAGATCGATGACTATTGTTATACCACACATTTAACTATCGTGCATGTTACCCCAGCGGTATAGTGACAACCACAAGATCCTATAGCGTATTAACTCCCCTGAGACTAACAGACCAGCTGACAAGTCCACCTTAGCACACCTAGACCAATGAGAACACGCCCAAGTCAGCACCACCTGCCAGAGGACCCACCCATGTCAACCATCTGAGAAAAGTAGAATTGACAGCTGGCATAAGATCTCATGGCTCTGACAACTTCCATGAGAACTTATGCCAACCATAGATCATCTGTAGATGTCAAGTCCCATTGACAGACATGCAAGTAACTAGGTCCCACTGACACATCTAGGAAAGATTTGAAATCAACGGATGGTGCATGATCTCAAAGGGGAAGAATATTCCTTAAGATCATGCACTGACCGTAGATTGGATAGGCTTTACTGCAGGCCCAACTAACAGGATATCTAGTCACTCACTCGTGGACCAATTAGAGCCTACCAACTATGCATACGTGTCACCTTGGACCCACCTGTCTGAAGTGCTATGTCATAAAGAGAATCAATGGATGTTGCAACATTGCAAGCCTCTAACAAAACCCTTGTGCCTTTGAAAAAACCATTGGATCAAGATGGTGTCAGAAGGCCAGGCCCAGGAAAGAATGAAGTCAGAACATAGGAAATATCAAAACACTGACTTAGGAAAATATTAGCGCTGGGACTAAGGAAAATTAAAGGCAGCCGGGGGTATAAAACCTTTAGTCGCAAGATCATGTAACACAAAAAAGGTTCACATGATCATGTGACAAAGGGGATAACCAATTAATCACATGCAAATTAGGACCCTTAAGTGACCCAAAAAGGTAACATGAAATTAGAACAGGGCTAGGGCAATACAAAGGGCTTTCAAACCAACAGCTAGTTTTGAAATTTCAAAGCTTAGGGTTCATGCCAGGGACATAAAAACAATTGCAGAGACCAAGAGAAAAGGGCCAGAGCCATGAATTTTTTTTTTTAAGGTGCTAACATTAGCAACATCGTAATTTGATTCATGCTCCTACTTGTGAGCTTTGTAATCAAGTTTCTCCATGGCCTTTTAGTATTTTGGGTTTTGATCTTATTGGAAAAATCTCACCAACTTCTTCTCAAGGACATACGTACATCTTGATAGCTACATATTAATTTATGTAGTGGGTGGAAGGTGTCTCTCTCCATTCTACTACCGTGAATGTTAGTTGTGATTTCATGCTTAACAATATTATAAAATTATTTGGTATTCCTTTGATGATAGTTTTGGATAATGGTACCTCTTTGAAGAATAAAGAAGTCACAAAATTCTTGGAGAAATGTCAAATTTAACATAGATTTTAGACTCCTTATTATCCTTAATCTAATGGTGAAGCTGAAGCATCAAATAAAGTCATTGAACAAATTCTAGGGAAAATAGTTAATAACCATGCGAAAGATTGGCATACCCAACTTACCTATGCTTTATGGGCTTACATGACTAGTGTTCATTTTTCCATGAGTACTTCTCCTTATAATCTTGTCTATGATACTGATGCTATTATGCCTTTGGAATTGGAAATACCTTCTTTATGTGTTTCATTTCATGGGATAATTGACAAAGATACATTTTGAGAACAACAATTACAAGAATTAGAAATGTTGGATGAACAACAAATAAACACTTTGGAACATATAAAGGCTTATCATAAATCACTTTAGAAGTAGTATAATCATAAGGTAATTGAATGATGATTTTTAGTGGGTGATTTAGTATTATATGAGAATCAAATAAATGTGGATTCTTTACCTGGTGGAAAAGGAAAGTTTAGCCCTAATTGGCTTTGACCTTTTGCTGTAATTGAGGACTTTGGTTTAGGTTCTTACGAAATTATTGATATGGACGGTGTACCTTTTAAGGAACCTATCAATATTATGCATCTCAAATGTTATTATCCCTAGTACATCTTTCTTTCCTTATGTATTTATGTATTCCTTATAAAATAGCATGTTTATTTTATAGGTTATTTGATTTTAGCAAATTACATTTGAATTCATTTATACATGTTCTTTCTTTCTGTTAAGTTTTATGCTATTTGTGAACATATAGTAATCATTCATAGAACTAACTGGCAAAGAGATTTTTTCATTTATAAATTCTTTTGAGTTTGATACATATGTTTCACAAGGCCCTATCTATCACTCTCTCTATCTCTATGTTCTGATGGTCGATGGCTCCTAGATCTCTCTGATCTATAATGAGAATATGAAGATCTATGTCTAGTAGTTCATGAGTGGCTCCTTAATATGCTAAGCTCATATATGTACTCTTGTGATTTCCATAGTTCAGCCATCAACCTCTCTTATCTCTCTCTACATAACCTTAGCTCTCGCTAGACACATGTAAAGATATCAACATGGCTATCGGGATCTCTGTGACCAATGGGGAAATCTCACTCCTTGGCTGGTAGTTGGTAGGATAGATATTTATCCTTCAATATCTCAGATACAAAGCTACTCCACTCCGCTACACTAGCTACAAAATTAAAACATATTTATCTTTTAGTCTTTTTTCTTCACAAATTAAGTTAAATATTTAAATCAAATAAATTTTTTAATACCTAGAGCTCCCTCTTGGGTATCACTGAAGGATCTAGATGGTGGGGGAATAGAGTGACTACTCTCTCCATTCTTTCTATGTCTAGGTATCGGATATGGTGTCTTGATATGGGTGCGTGGAGGTCATCGTGATCTTAGTGGTGATGCATGAACACCATGCACATCCACACTGGTACTATTAGTTCGGGGCATCTCATCCACTCTCTCCTTTGTTCTATCCTCCTCCATGGGGTCTCCTATATAGATGGGCTCCTCCTCATCTATGTGATCCTCCTCTTCCTCTAGTATGGTGCTACCTCAGTGTGTCCTCTCTGAAAGGCCTGGATCACTAGTGGGATAGTCATCAGGGAAGGTGGGGTGGGTTCCTTTTAGACTCCACTATCTAATGTAGTCTTTATTGATACCTAAATAGACCACATCAGGGGCTACCTCTGTATCCTCTATCTACTCTATGTCACTATCTATAATTTTTTCTATTGATGGTCAGCGTATAGCACTGGGTCTCTGATAGTATCTCATTGAATGTGCGTACCAAAGTACTACTCTAGGGACCCCTGTATGAGACCGAACAGTCTCATCACTTGGTCATAGTAGTATGGCATCACTATGTGAGTCTGATGACCCTCTAGTAGCTTGTGCTATTGTGAGTGCCTGATCTGATGTCATGTATTTGGCCACTCTGTCATGCGATAGTATGGTCTCCATATCACATCTATGCGTGGAACACGGTCTAGACATGCCCTCCAATAGAGGATATCTCTATGCTTCTAGAAATATCTCAGTGGATAAGAAAAGGCTCTCGGTGTGCTAGAATCTACCATCACATGAAAACCCTATGGTCATGTACATGTGAAATGATCGAATAAGAAAATATGTAAAAGTTTGCATACCGTGAGACTCTCTTGCTGATATCTCACCAACTAACATAACTCATGGTATAGATGAGTTAGAATGTTGCAACCCCACATGAAGATAGTCCTATCACTCTCCATCTTGTGTACGAGATGGGAAAAAGGTGCTAAAAAGATTGTACCCTTTGTGTTGGGTACTACAACCAAGGAAAGTATACACAATATAACCCTCTGTACCAAGGGTGGTGGTCTTTCTAGTATGGCTGATAGGGTGATCTGGTCTGCTTGGGTTTGCATTTGTGGAACCCATCCTAATAAATACTCTACATCTACATGGATATCCTTAGGACCCCATTGTACACTTAGTCAGATAGGCTCGCCTTGAATTGGAAGTCACAAGAACTTGTATACATCCTCTAGTGTCACGATGATCTCTCCTGAGGGAAGATGAAAGGAACATGTGTCCTCATCCCACCTCTCTATAAGAGCTAATAACATGGATTGGTGGAGTCTTATATGTGGTAGGACTATTACCTAGTACAATCTTACATCTCTCCACAACTATATCTCATCCCTGCTTAGCTCGGACAGTCTGTCTCTAATAATCAGTAGTGGCCCTCCAAACGGGTGCTCTCAGAGATGAACTGGGTCCTGTAAGCACAAACCGACATCATATCAGAAATATAGAATCACAAAATTGTAAATCCAACTTGACTAGGTCAAGGTCGACTTGTGTTAGGTCGAGGTTGACCTTCTTGGGTCAAGGTCGACCTTTCTAGGTCCAGGTCAACCTCACTCTAGAATAGGTGTAGACCTTCCTAGTTCATGTTGACCTTTAAGGGTCAAGGTCGACATAACTAGGTTAGGGTGAAACTTTAAGGGTCAGGCTCGACCTTGCCTATAAAAATAAAAATTTAAGATTACAAAAATCAATAACAAAAAACTTGTGTCTTGGGATGTGGTTGTCTGGTAGGTAGGCACTGTCTCAGGAGCTCCATTTGCATCACTCAAAGTTCCTCTCTACTCGGCACCCTTCTTTCTCTCCTAAACTTTTTAAATGGTAAGAATGAATAGGTATGAGCTCTCTTCCCTTATTTATAGTTAAAAATTAGGGTTTTTGTTAGGGTTTGTTATGGTTTATTTATTTTAAATTCAAATTTCCCTTCATATGCATTTAGATAGACATTTACTCTTTTCATCATAACTTCAGTTTGGTAACTCCGTTTTTAGTGTTGTCCATGATGTTGGAATCATGATTAAGATACCCAACTCATTGAATTAGTTTAGTTAGGGTAGGAATCATTATAACTAGTTTAGGAAAAGGCTTTTCTCAACAAATTTCATATCCAGTGTATAAGGCTATCCTTATCACCTTGTTTCACCCTTCAGAAGTAGAAAGCCAAAATATTGGGGCATAAGGGGATCTATGCACTTCTCAAATTCATTTTAGTAAGTCTTAGGTGATTTATGGATTTTCATTAACCTTGTGTGCTGGAGGTTGTTGGTACTAACAGTTTTTTGCAATATCTCTACAT
The DNA here is from genome assembly GCA_027943335.1 of Chamaecyparis obtusa. Classification (NCBI taxonomy): domain Eukaryota; kingdom Viridiplantae; phylum Streptophyta; class Pinopsida; order Cupressales; family Cupressaceae; genus Chamaecyparis; species Chamaecyparis obtusa. The sequence goes on along the minus strand of BSBK01004501.1, from coordinate 270,126 downwards.
TGAGGACTTGATTATATCCTTTTTATTTATTATGATATTTTCTTACTTTAGCTTCCATATTCACATAGTGTCATATCTAAGCTAAATTGGCAGCTAAATGTATCATCTTAAAATGGAATCATTTCCATCTTGGTACATTTAGCACCCTCATTTAGTGCATTTTCATGATAGATTTGCATTTCAGATGGATTTGCACTTGATTATTCATTTCTAGGTGAAATTAGGGTTAGGATCCCAAGGATTCTCCTTGATTTCCTTCTTTGTGGACCTATTTTCTAGATATTACCTATGTACTAGCCCTCCTAGCCTTCATCACATCTCTTCTAGGACTCTATGCCCTTTTCTAGCATTCTGTCCTATTTTCCCATCATTCTGAGTCTCTCGTCAACCTAGAATCTTCTCTGATTTCTATATTGACTGGACTAAAACCTTAGGTTAGGGTCAAGGTCAACCTTGACCTTTGTTAGGTTTTGGTCCCTACTTCCAAATTTAGATCATAGCGGGGCCCAAAATTAAAAACTAGCCTCTGGATCTGAGTACGGAAGGGTTTTTATTCAAAATTCATTTATTATTTTCCCTCCTTGGTTGGCTATTGTGATTGGACCATAATTTGAGGTGAAATTTGAATTAGGGGCCCTTACATTTCCCGAGGAGCCTTTTGTTTGAAATCTCTATATAAGCACCCTCTTTTGCCTTCATTTTGATAAGTCATAAGAAGCAACTTCAAGTAACAAGCAAGTGATGATGAGGAGATGATGATGGAAGATTGAAATAGGATGCTATAGAGGAACAAGATATTGATGAATCCTTGATGTAATAAATAATTTTGTGGACAAGTTATTGTGGACATTCATTTGGAGCAAGAAAGATTCCTTCTTCCTTGATCTACCCTTTTCAAGATTCAAGCATTCAAAAGATACAATCATTGGGTAGAAACTTTGGATTGTGAGTTTGGTAGGAGTACTTTAGCATTGGGGGCTTGGTATGCTTTCTTTATCATATTCAAATCTATGCATTTCTCTCTCATTTCAATTCATGTACGGGTTTCAATCTAGAGGATTAGATCTTGGCATTGTACATTCAAAGCTCTTCCTACGAGCAACAAACACACACATATTCTATTACATCTGCCTATTCATGGAGGTGAAGATCACCAAAATGGGGGTTTGACTAAGGAAAAACCCTATATAGCCACCCCAAAATACCATTTTTAGATATCTATAGTCGTTGTTTTGGGAGTTGTAGAGAAGATCAGGATACCCTTTTCGGCAAACTTCTGGGATCCACGAACAAAATTTCTATCAGAGAAGTGCAGGTCAAGGATGACATAAAGGGGTCAAGATTGACCTTCAATTGGGTCAAAGTCAGCTTGACTCAGAAAAATAAAATATTTTTGGATTTTTTTCAATCTCTATGCTTCTATTATAGATCCGGTTGCAGAATTTCTAGAAACTCAGTACAGACACCTAAAAACAAGTATTTGCAGATCTACTATGTTATGAGGTGTGTATTTTATTGTATTTGATTTCATTATTCTTTGCAAGCATTTCCAGATTTATATTCATTATCATTAGATTTATATGTATGTGTAAAATATTGGTTTAGGGTCTCTTTTATGTGCATTGTTCTAAACCCTATCCACATATATTTTCCACATTATAATAGCTAGTGCATGAAGAAATAAAAATTGGTTTGTGACCTATATTTATCTTTTGTAATAATTCAAATTCCAACTCACCTGAAATTGACATTTTTAATCTCCCGCCATATTTTTCATAACAAATCTATCCTAATAAAATATATATATATATATATATATATATATATATATATATATATATATATATATATATATATATATATATATATATATATATATATATATATATATATATATATATATATATATATATATATATATATATATATATATATATATATATATATATATATATATATATATATATATATATATATATATATATATATATATATTCTTGAAGATGACTCTCTCCTCTTGTGCACCATATGTTTTCCAAATTTATTTAATATGATTTACTATTTTTCTCTTTCTCCAAATCAACATCTCCTTGACTGTTAAAATACCTACTTGCAATATTTTTTAATTACAATAGACCATCTCTAACTAAAATACTATAAAATATATATGAGGATATTCTTCACTTTGATCTCTACAAAAGGGCATTTTTTTTAATATTTAAAAAGATTAGGAGTTATTGAAATGTCACTTTTTTTAAATAATTTTATTTATATAGTAATTGGACCCAAAGTGATATAAAACATGCATTTAATAGGCATTTCCAATTGGAAAAGTTAAATCACTTATCTAACTTAGCTAGGATGAATCTAGCGAGACCATATGTTTGACCAAAATTAATTTTTAGTTAGAAATACTAAAACTCAGTTGTGCTAATAAGTTATCCTAAAAGGTGATAGATTATTGTTCTTTTACCCATAGATATCAAATGAAATTTGACTAAACTAAACCTCAGTTCTTATGAGAAGTGCAATAAAAAGAAACATGATGTTTTTTACCATAAACAAAATATTTACAATAGTTAAACTTTATATTACAATCATTAAGGATTTTATTCTTTAGGGCTCTAAGACCCTTCTCACCAATGTGACCAAGTCTTTGGTGTCATCGCATTATCTTCTTAGTGAGGATCCTCATTTCTAATTTATTTGCACACTTAGGTACCAAAAAATCATGACCATCAGATATAGAAAAAAAAGTCTTCTTCTTCGCTTGATCTGATGGTGAGGATGAAGAATCCAAATTCCTTTTCTTAGAGTTCACAAAAGTGTTATTGAACTGAATCGTACATGCATCTAGCCTATAAAAGGTGGCAAAATGAAAACCATTGGAAAGAATGATAGAGCCTCTTGTCATCTTACATCCACCACTCCAGAAAAAAATTGACACACCCACATCGCCAAGCTTTCTTAGTGAAAGTGGATTTCTTGCCAAACTAAGGATATGTAATACAACATCAATCCCCTTCACTCTACCATTAGGTAATCTGATCTTGACTCATCCATGACCATAACTGAATCCTAGATTATGCAATATTTTCATCTTTGAGGTAGATCCTTGATTGGATTGATCAAATTCAAATGTCATTTGGTGTTCCTCCTAATGTGTTGGTGGAACACTACCACATCCTGGTTGTATACACACAAAAATTGGTAAAAAATTTGGTGGAGGACCCCTTTGAATCATGCCATAACTTGGTGAAGTCATTTAAGGGTGCCCCATGTTACATAGGCCATCATTTTGTCTCAGATTGGACACTATTTGGGTATTGGTAGGAACCTGTAAAAATGTGACATCTAGTCATGAAAAGTTTGGATTATTTCTCTTGGAGGTTGCATGTTGATTGGATCAATTTGTTATGTTTGAAATGTTACAGCTTGTCTTGGGTTAAACACTAGTTATTATTCTCATTTTGATACATGAACATAGGTTGATAAGTATCTTTTTGCCTTTTTTATGCTTGTGACCTTGTAAAGATTGGCATCATGTTGACATGCAAAAATGCAATTTTTTTTTGTCTCTTTAGGAGACTTTTGGAATGAGAATGCAACCTAAGGTATGCAAATGCTTTTGAAATTATGTGCAACTTTGGGGTATGCAACTAATCTTTTTGGATTTAGGGATTTGAAAAAAATTATTATGCAACATGCAACTATATTTTTTGGGATTTTGGACTTTGAAAAAGCTTTGGAAAATAGAAACCTAAGAGTATAACCTTAGGAAATTGAATATGGACCTTTCATTAAAAGGGATCAAAGGGAGAAAATATAATTGGATAAAAGGGACTGGGTAAAATCTATCATGACAAAGGTGGAGTTTGACCAAATGATAAAGGAAAAATTAGGATAAAGGGACAAAGGGACCAAGTCAAGATCATATTTTCGATAACACAAGGAAAGTCTCTAGGATTTTTAATTTTGTCATATTTTGAAAACTTTTTAAAAGGATTTAAGTGAAAAATGAAGACTAATACTCAAGAAGGCTCAAAGGTGAATGTCTTGAGATTCCATATGTTCACAAAGATTTAAAACAAGGTTCTTATGAAAAATTGAATGTTTAGGAATGATTTAAAAAAAAATTGATTGGTTTGAATGTGTTATTAATTATCTTGAAGTGTCTAAGAACTTAGACAAACTGTGTTAGATAGAATAATATTTTTAAAATTGTAAACAATCACACCACAACCTAGGCTAGAAAGAACAATATTCATTGAATTCCCACTTGAACAAATTTCATCCATGCCTACTCAAGGCGTACATCTTAGAATCTTGCATGAACGTGCTACCCCTTATAGTGCACTCACTTCTCAAGCACACTAAGTTTTGAACCCCGATGATCATCACTTGCCAAGGGACCTCTATCTCTACCAAGAGCCATGAAAGTGTGGGATGTCTTCACAAGAATGGTTGAACCCTTGCATCATTGAATAGAAAGGTTTTATTTGGCCACTATAACAAAGGTGTTTAGTCGGGGCATCTATGAAAATATATCTTGTGTTAAAAATACAAGGTATTGTGGTCATGCAAGCATTATTGGTACCTATAGCCCCATGAATACAAGGCACAAGATATCCTTGACCTTTGAAACATTAATCTTAAGGAGGTATTATTTATACTGGGAAGAAAATGTAGGCTTTTCCTTGTTCCCATTTGGGTCATGCCCTTTCATCGGCTCTACTAAAGAAAGTCTCAGGAGGAAGACGCTCTAAAATAATTGTATAAATTTCTCTTCCACCACATATCTACGAAGGAGAGGGGAGAGGATACGTGCATACTATTAATAGAAAAATCTAGAAAATAGGCAAACACATAAGAAAAGTTTTTCATTTTAAAGCACTGAAATGAAGTAGTTTCTAACTACTAAAAATAGACATTAAAGTTTTAGGAAGACACACAAGGTCTTCACCAAACATCCTGCATAAAATAATTTAGTAGTTTATGATCAAGCCAATTGCCAAAATATTGTACAAACCATCAGTAACACATAAATATGCTAATATAAATGTAGAAACAAATATATAAAAGAAGAAAAAATTATATTTAAGCATCAAAATAGGGATTTTACCAATTGCACAATACAAAGAATCAACTATGCAAAAACATGACCAACTACATAGAAACCCTAGCCAAGCATGCATAACTCGTAACCAAGTGTGAAAGCTATGATCAAAGAGCCTAAATTAGTGAAATCATTGTAGAATTAAAGGACTTTGATGAAATTGATCATATATGAATTAATAACTATGTAATTAGGGTTCATTTTATGCCATTTTGGAATGATTCAAGTAGACTGAAACCAATTCAGATCAAAGCTTTAATTCAACCATTTTATGTCTTCTTTCATCTTCAACCACTCCTTTGTCATCTTCATCATTTCTCTTTTGTTATAGGACTTAACACATGTCAGCTCCACCACTAGTACTCTTTCTGTCATCTACATTTCCTACCCAATCAACATCTGTATAAACTTTGAGTTCAAATTTGTCATCCTTCTTATAATATAGACCAAAGTTAGTAGTTCCTTTCAAGTATCTCATAATTCTTTTCACAACCATCATGTGTGTTTCCTTAGGATTGGAAGAGAATCTTGCCACAATCCCAACAACTAGTGAAATATCTGGTCTACTATGTACAACATACTGCAATTTTCCAATCATGGCTCTGTACAAAGTTTGATTCACTTCTGTAGCATCATCATTCTTAGATAAATTTTGTCTAGTAACCATAGGAGTACTCACTAGTTTAGCATCTTCCATCCCAAAATTTTTTAGTATTTTATTAACATACTTAGACTGTGTAATGAAAATTCCATTCTTCTTCTGATATACTTGTAAACCAACAAAGAATTTGATCTCACCAAACATGCTCATTTCAAATTCAGTTTGCATTTCATTTGAAAATATTTTACACAATGCATCTTGTCCACCAAAAATAATGTCATCCACAAATTTTTTTTTCAATAGGATACCTTTACCTTCTTCATCCTTCATGTACAAATTACTTGTGTCATTTGTTCTTAAAAATCCTATCTATTTCAAGTAGTTGTGCAACCTCTCATACCATGCTCTGGGAGCTTGCTTCAATCCATATAGTGCTTTGTTCAATTTTCACACCATGTGTGTTTTGTTTGGATCAATAAAACCTTATGGTAGTTCTTTGTAAACTTCTTCTTCTAGTATACCATTCAAAAATGCAAGCTTGACATCCATTTGATATACCTTGAAATCTTTATAAGTAGCATATGCAAGTAGAGTTCTTACTCCTTCCAATCTAGCTACAGGGGAAAATGTCTCCCCATAATCTATTCCTTCTTCTTTTGCGTAGCCTTTGCATACCAGCCTAGCTTTGTTCCTAGTTATTTCACCATTCTCATTCATCTTATTCCAAAAGACCCACTTTGTTCCTATAACATTTTTGTTTTTAGCTCTCAGCACTAGAGTCCAAGTATCATTGTTCTCAATCTGGTCAATCTCTTCATTCATTGCACGTATCTAGTCTTCATTCTCCAATGCCTCTCTAGTTGACTTGGGTTCAAATTCACATAGTAGGCATGTTGGATTCTTAGTCTTACTTCTGGTCTGAATTCCAATATTTTGTCTCCAATTATCTGTTCAGGGTTGTGATGTCTTCTTACATACTTTTCCAAAACAAGTTCAGCTCCTCTCTCCTCTATTTCATCAGGTTCCCCAACAAGATTGTCAGATTCAACTTCTGAATGCTCGGCAACCTCTTCCTGATACTCAGCAGCATATTCTTGTAGATTGGCATGTTCTTGTTCTCTTTTGGCACTATTTTCCGGATGCTCGGTAGCATCTGTTTGTCGCTCGACATTGCTTAGCCAAGAGTCAACATCAGGTGCAAGTCTATTACTTGCCTCTTCTTCTTCCTCAATGTGCACAAAAGATCTATAATCTTCTAGTTCTCTTTGACTATCAGCTTCATTTCTTTCTACATACTCATCAATTTTGACATTCACACTTTCCACAACTTTATTAGTGTTAGAGTTCAAACACTTATAAGCTTTACTTTTTGTGGAATATCCTAAGAATATGCCTTCATCACTCTAGCATCAAATTTTCCATTCCTAGTGTCTTTTAATATATAGAACTTACTTCCAAAGATTCTAAAGTATTTAACACTCGGTGCATGCCCATACCATAATTCATAAGGTGTCAGATTTGTACCTTTCTTGATCTATACCCGATTAAGAGTGTAGACAGTAGTGCTTAGAGCTTCTTTCAAGTATCTCTATGCCACATTCTTTTCAATCAACAATGTCCTTGCACAATCCAAGATAGATCTATTTCTTCTCTCTACTATACCATTCTGTGGAGGTGTTCTAGGTGCAGACATTTGTCTTTTAATTCCTCTATCATTACAGAATAGATTAAATTCATTTGATGTAAATTCTCCACCTTGGTCAGATCTAAGACATTTCAGGTTCCTACCTATCTCCTTCTCAACCTTAGCCAAATACCACTTAAAAAATTGAAAAGATTCAGATTTTTCTTTTAGAAAGATTACATGCATCATCCTAGTATGATCATCAACAAATAAGATAAAGTTTCTAGCACCACAATAACTTTGTACACCCATAGGTCCACAAAGGTTAGTATGAACCAAATCTAAAATGTTTTCAAAAGTAAAAGATTTTCTCTTAAAACTTGACTTTGTCATTTTTCCTAACTAGCATTCCTTGCACATCACATTCTCAGGTTTCTTCAATCTAGGTAGACCTCTTACCTTTTTCTTCTTACTTGTCTCTACCAGATTGTCAAAGTTAACATGACATAGCCTTTTGTGCCATAACCAAATGTCATCAAGTTGTGCAATTAAACATGTTTCTTCAGATAGGTCAAGATAGAACAAATTACCTCTCGTCTGATCTCCACCTCCAATTAGTTCTCCAGTAGCATCAAATATTTTAGCTTTCTTGTGATGAAATTCCACTTGGTAACTAGTTTTGTTGAGCTGAGCAACACTTAACAAATTATAATTAAGACCTTCAACCCAATATGCATTTTCACAAGATATCTTATTAGTCAGTTTAATCAAATCTTTTCCTCTAACATGACATGGTCCATCATTACCAAATTTTACACTTTTACCTTTGTAATGATGTAAGGTCTCAAACTTATTTTTGTCACCAGTCATGTGATGTGAACAACCACTATCAATAATTCATTTATCATTCTTTTTCACATAGGATATCAATGTAGTTTTCTAATCCTCATCAGATTCATCTTTCATTGCAACATAGACTACCTCAATTTCAAAATCATCACTATCAGTGTCAGTTTCTTTTTCAGCAATGTAACAAGATTTCTTACCTTTTCCTTTATAGTCTTTCTTCCATCGGTAGCTTCTGTCATCTCGTATGTCTTTGTTTTTTCTTTCTCTTTCATCATCTTTATCCTTCCTATCAGGACATCTAGTAGCTATATGACCAACTTTATTACATGCAAAACATATAACAGGGAGTTTACCTTTATACTTTCCTTTTCCCCTTCTCAGTCTTCTAGCCATAAGAGCTTCTAGATCTTCTAGTTCTTCATCAGAGGTGTCACTGTCACTTTCACTTTCACTTATGCATCTTTCTTTTTCTTTCTTAGGCTTGGTCAGAACTAGTTGTGACTTGAAAGTAGATTCAACATTACCAATGCTTCCAACAGTGAAATTATCATAGTTAGAGAGTTCAAAAGTAGTTAGCTTACCAACCAAGCTTTCCAAAGTAAGCACATTAGCAGAGTTGCATCTAGATTCCTAAATAGCTGAGATCTTAATAGCATATATAGGATGCAGGGTTCTTAGTACTTTCCCAATTATAGTTTCATCATCAATAGCCCCATTAGCTCCTCTAATAGCATTCACAACTTCTTTTATTCTACCAAAATATTGTGCAATGTTTTCACCTTCTTGCATTCTCATTTCATCAAACTTACCTCTAAGACTCTTGGCCTTTGCTTTCAATACAATTACATCACCACCATAGATTCTTGCAAGAGTGTCCCACATATCCTTAGCAGTTGTGAAATCCTTAATGTCCTCAAATTCTGGATAGCTTAGGGCAAATGCAATTTCAAGCATTGCCTAATTATGTTCTTTCTTAGCTCTCATTTCTTTAGTAGTCAAAGGTGCAACAGGTTATACATAGCTATTCTCAATGTAGTACTTTGTAGAGTCACCAATACTAGCCAGATGTAGCTTCATAAAGCTTTTCCATGCTGGGAAGTTTTCCTTATTCAGCTTCTGTACCTCCTTCTTATACATCCTGATCATTTGCTTCAAGCCGCTTTAAACTTGATTTCTGTAAACACTAATAATAAGAAACAAAGCTCTGATACCAATTGTTAATATGATTTAGAACAATAGAGAGGTGGGGTGAATCAATTGTTCTTAGGTCCTCATGTATAAAAAAAACTTAATTTTTTTTCTTTAAATCAGATCCAATAACCAAAACAAACTCGTTCATCACTCATTCAATAATAGAAACATATGACAATGAAGTCCACTACCCAGTTGTAACTTAACTTGTAAAACATAGAAATGTTCAAACCAAAACATTCACACAAGTATTAACACTAGGATTTATAGTGGAAACCCAATGTGGGAAAAACCACTTTGTAACATGCTACTATTGTTTTCACTCTTCTGAAGTGATCTTGGCTAAAAGTCAACCCTATCAAAGGTTACAATACACACTGTTAGGTGTGACCCGGTTAAAAGATTTCAATCACCCTATCAAAAGTGAGCCTTGTCACAGGACTTACATACACTCCATTAGAATGAAACCTTGTTCAAAGGATTTAACATATGACTGTTAGGTCAACCTTAAAAGGATTTTGACTATTACAATGGTTAGAAAGTAGCATCAATATTATCTAAAAAATATACAACTCACTTTGCAAATGTCAAATCCGATTCCATACACTAATGTTGGTTTACTGACTTTGAAACTTTGCCATCTCCATCTCTGATCTACTTGGAACTTTTCTTCAAGAAACCACCACAATTCTCCTTGAGCCTTTCCTGCTTAAATAGTTAGTAAAACTTTTTTGATCTTCCAACATTCTCTTTTTCACCCATGTAATCTCATATCCAAATGCTTAGGCTCCCTTTATACTTTCCTTAATTAGGTTAACTCATCTTATGCTGCTCAATCTCATTCGTAGATCTTAGGGTTAGGTCAGATTCATTGAATCTACTTGCTTCATGTTCTTTGGCTCCTTTTCTAGAATCATCTCAAATCTCTTAAAGATTTACAATAAAATGTTTTATAGTGCATTTAATGCTTTCAAACAATCAATAAATAAAGTCAACATGGTTTACATAATCCAAGAATTCAACAATGTCACCTCCAAAACTAAATTCTCTTCAAATATAAAAATGCTGATGCTTGATCAATATTGTGATCAACTACTCAGTCTTCATGTAGAAATCTTGGTCATTACTAAAAATATTTCCTCAGCTTACACTATCTTCCTTGACAATTAACTGTGGTTCAGTCGACACTAGAATTTTGCTCAACATACACTGACTCGGTCGACACTAACATTACTCAGCTTAAATGTGATTTCTCCATTCTTTGCTTAGTCAAGCCTACCTATTTAGTCTTCAGTCTTATTAGGATAAACAATACGTTGTCTCATCATTGTACAAATTAGTCAAGTACACTTTGTAGTATCAAGATAACTCAACCTTTCCCTAGGTGTTATTGTTACCAACCTTTCCTATCCCCTTAGCAACACTCAAATAGATATAGTACTTTCCTAAGTAGCAACAATCTTACCAATTAAGGTTTGACATCAATGACAATACAAAAATTGTTTCAATTGTAGTTTCCAACAGAAATTAGAGACATATGATGGTGGTATAGTCAGATTTGGAAATAATACTCCTTATTTTATCAAATGAAAAGGTTGGATTACACTTTATGGTAAGAATAATATTGATGATGTCTTATGTGTTGAAGATTTAAAGCCAAATATTTTGAGTGTTGGAAAACTTGTTGGTAAAGGATATATGTTATAATTGAAGGATGGAAAATTCATAATCAAAGGAAGTTATGAAAATAAAATTTCATCAGGTACCAAGACAAGAGGTAATGTTTTTCATTTGAATGACACTAAGGATAAATGTTTAATTATTGGAATTGATGCTAGTTGATTTTGGTATAAGAGACCTTTTGATGTAAACTTTGATAGAATTGTGAAGATAAGTACTACACATGTTGTAAGAGATCTACCTATATTAATCAATCCTAATAATGTTATATGTAAGAAATGTCAGTTGGAAAATCTAACAATATCTACTTTTAAAAGGAATACTTATTTTTCAAGTAGATAGTTAGATTTGGTGCATACAAATTTATGTGGTCCTACTAGAACTAAGAGTTATTATGGTGAAAAATATTTTTTCTATTCATTGATGACTATTCAAGGATAGTGTGTGTTACTCTTTTGAAATAAAAATATGGATCTTTTGACAAACTCAAGATCTTTAGAGATATGGTCAAGACTAACATGGGATTGAAGATGAAATGGTTAAGATCAAAAAAAGTGGAGAGTTTACTTCATGAGAATTTAATGATTACTATGAAGAAATGGGAATCAAGAGATAGATGTTAGCCCCCCAAACCCCTTAGCAGAATGAAATTATAGAGAAAAGGAACAAAACAATTCTTGACAATGGAAAAGTAATAATGCTAGAAGAAAAAGTACCATAGATGTATTGGAGAGAAGCCATGAGCACTATAGTCTACACGTTGAACCAAGTTTAGATAAAGAATGGTACTGGTAAGACCCCTTATGAACTTTGGTATGGTCATGTTCCCATAGTTAATTATTTTAGAATATTTTGAAGTGAATTCTATATCAGAAGAGATGATGATTTACGAAAATTTAATCCTAGATGTGATGAAGGTATCTTTCTTGGTTATTCAACAATGGGAAAAGATTCTAAATGTTTAACAATCAGTTGATCAATATAGTGGAAATTTATAATGTGAGAGTTGATGAGAATTATTAGAAATAGGTCAATTCATATAGTTATGAGCCATATGATGATGAAGAAAATTATATTATTCAAGTATAGAATCCGAATCACAATTAGAGTGGATCGATAAAATAAAATGAAGAAGTTTTTAATGAAGAAGAAGTGGAAACTCAAGATTCTACTATAAAATTAAATCCAAAGAATCTAAGGTATGTAAGGTTAAGTCATCCAGAAAATTAGATTATCAGTGATATGAATGAAGGTGTTATGACTAGAGGAAAACATGCTAGAATCATAAATGAAAATTGTTTGATTTCTCAAGTTGAACCTGAATATGTTAATGAATCTTGCAAAAGTGTAAGTTGGGTTAAGGAAACGGAAGAAGAGATGGAACATATTGAGAAGAAGAAAAACATGGATCTTGGTTCCCAAACTAAAAGATAAGAATATGATTGGAACAAAGTGGGTTTTCACAAATAAATTGAATGAAGATGGTGAAGTGGTAAGGAACAAAAATAGATAAGTTTGCAAATGATATTCAATGATGGAAGGCATTGATTTTGAGGAGACCTTTTCTCTTGTTGCTAGACTTGAAGTAGTTTGAATATTTCTTATATATGCTACTTACAAAATTTCAAGTTATATCAGATGGATGTTAAGTCTACATTCTTGAATGGAGAGTTTGAAGATAAAGTATACATTGAGAAGCAAGATGGTTTTCCTTTGAGAAGCCAAAATTAAATAGTAAGAATAAAAGTACATATTTTAGCTTCAATACTATTAGATAGATGAATTGGAGTTTCAATTTGACTAGAGGAAGAAATTTTAATAATATAACAGAGGCTCTTAATTCACTAAATCATTAATTGAATCAAATCTCTTAACAAAATAAAAATAAAAATTGAGAAACATAGTAAGATGGTTAAAAAGAGCATGTTTCCACCATGTTGAAGAAGAATACATTTATTGATGCAGGGGCATTCTTGGTCCTTGGTGAATCTGCATGGGTGGTGTGTTGTTTAGTTAGTGTTACTCAGTTGCAGCCTTAACCAATGGTCTCAGTTATTGAAGGAAGCTCAGTCGATGAAGGAACTCAGTGGAACCCTGGTGCTCGATGGAACTAGTGCTCAGTGATGCCTGCATTTCTCGGTGATTCTTAGCTTGGTTGCTTGTTTCACTGTTTCTCAGTTGTTTCTCTAGCACTTGGTAGTTGGTCTTACTGACTGGAGTTCTATGTGATTTTTTGGGTCGACTTGGTGCATTTATTGTTGGTAGCTATTGTTACAAGCTGACATATTGAATTTATTAATTGTAAGGCTATTTGAGAGTCAACTTGTATTGCATTTAATATTTGTTAGGGGGAGTTAATGGTTTCATCTAACTGACTTGTGGCTAATTATTATTATTTATAGGATGTTTGGGTAGATGTTTAGGAGGAGAGGAAATTCCATCATCAGTTGTTGGTGGATCTGAGAGTTGAAGTTGTGGAAAAGATCCTATGATATCTTCCAGATCAGATTGATTTCTAATAGTTTGTATTAGCAAAGCTAGTGGTTGAGGCTTGGAATCAAGGAGATTTCTTGGAGGCTTGCGAGCTCAAGTTTAGATCTACCTTAGGGTTTTAATTAGTTGCTGATTGTTTTCAGAACTGAACTAGCTAGAATTGTATTGGATCTTTTTTATCTTGCAAAATTACTTCATGATTGTAATTGGCCCTAACTTGGAAGGCCTTATAGCTGGACATGTTAATGAAAATTTGAGTTGAAAACATTTGTTGTGTTGAGTTATTGTTACAAGTAGTGGTTGTCGTTGCACCAAAAGATCAACTTGTTAATGCTTGATACAACCACTAGACTTATAGAAGACATAGGAGGCGGTTAAACCATGTCACGAATCCTGAGGGGAGCACTGACCATTATGCCAATAATCTCCCCCTCAGTGTTATCCGAGGGGATTCAAACCTATGACTAAGCTCTAATACCACTTGTTACAAGTAGTGGTTGTTGTTGCACCAAAAGATTGACCTATTAATGCCCGATACAACCACTAGACTTATAGAAGACATAGGAGGCAATTAAACCATGTCATATATTACTCGGTAGACCTTGGCAATATGATTGCAGAGATATGTATGATTGTGTGAAGAATGTGTTTACTGCGGAGAAGGATGACAAGAAGTTTTTCCTGATGCCTTTTCTAGATACAACACTCGGTAGGAGAAGCTTGAATATTGGTAGCCGAGTTGAGTTGGTGGATCCTGAAGGTGCAAATCACTAGTATGAAGGACATACTTGTGTGTTGTCGAGGAAAGACTTGAAGAGACAGAGGAAGCTGAAGTGGAAGAGTATGCAAAGTGAAAAGTGGGAGGACTTGTATGTGAAGAACTAGTTTGGGGTTTATGTACTGAATCTGGGAAGATGTTCTCCTAACATATGAACATCTTTTCAGACCTGGGGTGTCTGATGCAGGGGCATTCTTGGTCCACGGTGAATTTGCATGGGTGGTGTGTTGTTGGGCCAGTGTTACTCAGTTGCAGCCTTAACCGATGGTCTCGATTATTGAAGGAAGCTCGGTAACTGAAGGAAATCGGTGGAATCCTGGTGCTTGGTGATGCCTGCATTGCTTGGTGTTTCTTAGCTTGGTCGGTTGATTCACTGTTTCTTGGTTTTTTCTCTAGTGCTCAGTAGTTGGTCTTACCGACTATAGTTTTGTGTGATTTGTTCAGCTGACTTGGTGCATTTATTGTTGATATTTTTTGTGGACAAGGCTTTCGAGGATACCTAGTTTGGAAAACTTCAAGCCAAACAAAGATTAGATTTTAGTCTAAGCATGAAATCAATCCAAAACAAATAAAACTCTAAACTAAGCCACCTTAGATTGAGCTAAAACAGGTGCACCCAAGCACTGTTTGATTTGCTCTTGCTTAAGGGGATGTGGGTGTGCTCTCTAAGAACTTAGAGCATGTTCCTTATGCATTTTAGGACGGATTGAGATCCATGAAAACCCCAAAAATGGTACAAAATAGGTATAGAACACCTGATTTTCCCCTAAGGCCTCAAGGATCCAAAAGATGCTGAAATGAAGACTAAGCTACATGATGTTTATGCTAAGATTGATTTTAAGCCAAACAGAGATGTGATATGATGATATGCTATGTAAAACAATGGAAGAAACTAGTTTAATCCATTAGTACTAAATTAGGATGAGCTAAAATGCTTGAAAGTAAGCTAGATTAAGATGATTTTGCTAAGTCTAGAACTAAATGAGCATGATAACAATGCTTGAAATAAAAGGTGAATGGTTTTTTGCTCTTGGAAATGATGAGCATTTATAGGATTTGGGAAGGAGGAATGAGTGGCCAGGATCAAAATCTTTAAGAGAGGCCAAGATTCATTCAAAGGGGAGCACATGGATTGTGCTAGTTTAGGGCCACCTCCTTGTGACAAGTGTCACAAGGGCATTGGGTTGAAAGATGGGAGGAATGTGCACAATTTGAGAAATGTGCCTAAGGTCAAAGAGTGTAAGAAAGGGATGAGGGGCTTCTTAAATGCATGATAAATGTATGTAAGAGTGATAAGGAGGCCTTAAATGCACTTAATGCATGTAAGAGAAGTTTCTAGAAGTTTGTTGACTTTGGGTTAAGCTTAGGAGTTGGCTACCCTTGGTTAGGGAATGTGACAGGATTAGGGGAGGGATTAGGATTAGGATTAGGACTTTCTAGAAGAGTCTAGAATTTCCTTAGGATAAACATGGATTTTAGGAAATAGATAAAGATTTATTTATTTCCATGGTTTAGTTTGAGAATATTTATTAAAATGAATTTAATAAATATGAGGATTAAATATTTAATCTTAATTAAATATTTTAAGTTGGGATTAGGGTTAGGAAAAGAGGGGATTAGCCTTAAATCAAAATTAAAGAAGGATTAGAAGATTCTATAAGAGGTTAGTGGTCTTAAGGAAATTGGCCAAGTTTTGGGCAAAAAATAAATAAATTATTTATTTTGGGATTTTTGGTCAATTTATTAATTAAATAATTAATAAATAAGGAGATAATGTTTAAATAAGATTTAAACATTTTTGGGAGGGATTTCTTAATTAAATATTTTTAATTAAGGTAAAGGGATTTAATGACATAAAAATAAATAAATAAATTAAATAATTAATTAATCAATAAATGATGATGTCATCAAGGAATTTTTGAAAAATAAAAATACTTTATTTTCTAAAGGATTTTTTAGGTGTCTAAATTTTGCTCCTCTTTGATGTGATGCTGCAAGTGGCATGGTGTCAAAGACAAGAAAATAAGATGCCCAAGGCTAGAATTTAGAGGAATAAGGGGTTGTGCCCCCTCAAGAAAATAACGCAAGGAGTAAGCATTGTAGAATTTTCTCGTAAGGAAATAGAGAAGGAAGGAGCTAGGAAGAAGGGGAGATAAATAACCAAGCTTCCAAGAGCAAAGATGGTGAATGCAAGATGCATCTACATGAGAGATGCAAGATGCAAGATTAATCTATATGATGCAAGATGGGGGATTTAGGGAGCTCCATTCATTTTAGAGAGCACAACCTAGATTAATATAGCAATGCAAGAGACCTACCAAGGATACTGGGATCATGAGGCCTTGTCACCAACGTTGCATAGGATTGATGCTAAAAAGACACACAGGGTTTCCCTAGCATCACACATGAAACCCAGAGGAGGCATGGTGGAAACGATGTTGAAGAAACCACAAACAGATGACTAACTCACAGGCAAAAGCAAAAGATCAAAAGACCTTGCCCCAAATTATCCTTATTCGCTACACACAATGATATAAAGGATCGTGGTGACTTTGAGTAGAACAATGAGAAACTGTAAAAGATTAACAAGACCCAAAGGAAAAAATCCAAGGTCAAAATGATAACTCCAAAAGACAACCTTTGGCAAGGAGAGAGATTTGATTTGGTTGATGGCAGGAAGATTGGTCTGAATGTGTGGAAGGATACATCGACATGAACCTAGTGTGCTTGGTGGAAGATTGGGTCAGACAGGAAGGATACAACTAAGGGGACCCGTGATTAGGCTTAGGTCAGATAAAATAGAAGCATACATCTGTGTGGACCCTATGTTGATGGGGAGAATGTTGTGTTGCTGATTGGCAAATGATGCGGTTCAAAGATAGTCATGATGATCAAAGATAGTTGACAATTGATATTGCTGAAGTACAAGGCTGGGTAGGACAAGATTTCTAATCAAATGTTGCTGCAGGACTGACAAGGATATGTACAACAAGACACAAGGATATTTACAATGGCTATGTATAGAAGCTCAGGATTAGGAGGTACAAAAAAATTGGGGGTGAAGCTAAAACTCCAAAGATATGCAAGACAATGCCCCAGTTGGGCTGAAAAAGCCAAGATGGACTGACAGTAGATGTGTCCTGAAATGACACAGATTTGGGAAGGACATATCCCAATGATGATGATTGGATTGAGATCAAGGCTTGCTACAAGACTAAGGATGTGATTTGATCGGTTATGTGATGTGATGGGTTGGCTTGATCTTGGATATTGGATTTTGGATAGCTAGAGGATGTGGAGAGGATTGGAAGATTGCTAGAAGACTGCTAGGAATAGTTGGATATGGATGAATAGCATTGGATTGCAATGAGGGTAGCCTATAGCTAGATACCAATGATAAGGGAAGATACTAGGTGATGGAAAGATGGAGGAAATGCTTAGGATGAGGATGATGGAACTACTAGGAGATTTGGATGGAGGAAGATTTGGATTTGGATGGAAGAATGCTTAAGGACTGGATAAAGGAAGATTTGGGGAGATTGGATGGCAGATTTGCTTGAGGATTGGAAGATGGAATGCTAGAGGAACTGCTGAGGGATCTGGATAGAGGAATGCTTGGGGAGATTGGATGGTGGATTTACTTAAGGATTGGAAGATGAAAGATTTTGGATGAAAGATAGTCTCCAAGGAATATGTCACCAAGGAATAAGATGCCTCCTGCTTAGGATAGTTCATTCATTTTAGAGGCATTAGGATTGGGTACGACTGGATATAAGATATGTTGACAAGAGGATGAGGAAGGTAGATGGAAGCTAGGATGAATGGATTGGACAAAGGATATGTAGCTGAAAGGTGTGTGGATGCCAAGAAGGTGCCCAAAAGCATGTATACCTGGTAGTCTTTGTTTTGTCATCAAGGTCCAAAGGAGGATGAAGGAGGTGAGAGACAAATGGGATGGAGGAGATGTTGGATAAGAGGTGATAGAAGGGAATGGCCCCCAACTATAGAAAGGAATTGGGTGGGGCCTACGCATGATACTTGTTTGCTAGGTTTTCACCATGGTACTTGTCCAAGGTGCTTGAATTGCCAAGTTTTCACCATAGGATGAATGTTTTTCTCTTTTCTTTTTTTTGATACTTTTCTCTTGATTTTTCCAATTTTTATGGATTTTCCTAATTTTCTGCTGACTAGATGTTGACCTTCTAATATTTTTGATATGTTGCTATCTTTCTTCACTGATTTGTTGATTTGTTGCTGACACTTTCTGATTTGTTTCTCCCTTTTTGACTTTGGTGCTGTTATGTTGCTGACATTTTTCACTGATCTTTCTGATGTGCTCGGATGTTGGTATAGCTTTATTAGGATGTAGGGATTATGCAAAGGCATGGATGAGATGGGCTAGATGGGAGATATGGTGGTAGAAAGGGTTTGGATGGAAAGATGGAAAGTGATCATGATAGGGGGATGTTGTTAGGATCAACATTGGCACATGTTGCAAGGAAGATGGATGAAGTGGATGGGCTTCAAAAGATAGAGGTAGATAGGATAGAGGATTTATGCTAGGAGATTTAGGATCTTTGGGACCCAAAATAGATTGAGGAGATGGAGGAAAAGACTAAGTAGTTGGGGGATTAGCAACTTTGGATGCCATTGTGGATGTTTCTTTTAGATGCATTACATCTTTTTGCTTTGGGATCCACATCATTTTTGCTTTAGCTTTGGTGGGCCTTTGTGGCCATTGGTATGCATTAGATTTTGCTTTTGCTTTGCTGGGCCTTTGCGGCCATTGGGATGCTTTGGATTTCTTGATTGGATTTTTCTTTGGTTGACCATGTCATTTAGACTAGACATGAAAATCTTTGGCTTTTTGTGGATATTTCCCTTTATGCATATTTGATATGGCATCCAAATTGTGGGGAGCATTGGAGTGAATATGAGGAGATGTGCGAGATGGAGTAAATGTGGATGGAGAGATGGAAGGAGATTGGTAGATAGAATATGTGGGCATGTTCCTTTGTTGATCCCGACTAGGGGTGTTTGGATTTTGGATGAAAGACTGAGTAGGATAAGATGGTGGATGATATTTTGGGATGTAGAGGATATGTGCTGGAAGATTTTGGGCCATAGGGACCCAAAATGGATTTGGAGGATGAAGGAGGAATGTGATAGGTTGTCCTAGGCCATAATGATGGAGGAGGAGGAATAACATTGTATGTTTTGGGAGATGTGATGGTGGGTTTGGAAGGATGCTTGAATTTAGCTTTAGTTGTACCAACATTTCTAGAGGAAGTGCCTTCGCCTGGTGTGTGACCAATTCCACATGATTTTGGATGTTTCTTGTCTTGAATGGGCTCCAAATTTCCTTGTTCATGAGAGCCTAGGCCTTTGCCTTGATAATTCCATTTCTTGAGCATTTTATCCAAACAAGGATGTTTTTGACCTGGGGAATATGATAAAAATCCAGTTTCTAGTTCCCTGATGGAAGATATGAAACTAATTTCTTCTGCTTCAAGTGGACTACCTTTGACAAATGTAAGTGATCCAAGAGGATAGAGTGATGGCAGTGGGATAGTTTGGATTGGAAGATCCTCAAGAGGAGAGGATATGATGGTGGGATTTTGATTGGGATTGGGGGATGGTAATGGATCTTCAGTTGGAGAAACTGGGATGATAGGAACTTGGATTGGAGGAATTGGGATTGTAGGATTTTGGATTGGGGGTGATGGAAGCAATAGAACATGTGATGGGGGAAGTGAAGGGATTTGATCTTGATTTTCTTTTGCAAGTATTTCAACATGCTTTTGGGAAAGATCTTGACATGATAGGACTTGTGTGGATAGAGTGATAGGGGATGTATGGATGGACTCTTTAGAGGGGGTGGATGGAAGGATGGGAGATTTTGTAGCTGTGATGTCTAGAAGAAGGGTGAATTCATGAGGTTCATTAGATATGGTTTGGATGATGCTAGGAGGAGGTGATGTTTGTGGGGATTGGATGGAGACTTCAGATGGAAGGACTCAATGATGCTAGGAGAGGGAAGAGGATCAATGTATGGAAGATAAATGATAGATGGGAGTGATGGATGGACATCATCAGTGATGGCTTCACATGAAGTTTTGAGATGGCTTGGCCCTTCAACTTTAGCAGTGGGATTTGTTGTTGGATTCCTTGTGAAACTCCTTGGAGACTTTCATGGTGAAAAAGGATTAGAAGATGGAGGAGATGGAGAGCTAGGATAGTCCTCACACAATAATGGGGTGGAAGGAGGGGAGCCTACTTGAGGGGATGATGGTGCAAATGAGGAGCTAGAGGATAGTGGGTTTGGATAATTCATATAGGTAGGTTTAGAGGAAGCTTGTGAACTTGATGGACTATTAGATGAGGTATGGGGTATGAAGCAGACTGAAGGGTGCATTCTTTTTGTGGGAGGGGATTTGCAAAAACATGGGTTTGAATGGAGGATGGTGGTTTGAGATAGGATGGTGGATTGGGGAAAAGGATTGGAAGACTTGGTGTTTGAATTTAAAAGGGTTTTGGAGGATAAGTGGATGGAGGTTTTAGATAAGGGAAGTAGTGTGAACTGTTTTGAGGGGATGGTGGTGATTGGGATATGACCATAGTAGGAGATGGAGGTATGAAGGATGCATATGGAGGATGTGTAGGTTTAAGATAGGGATAAGTTGTGGATGGATAAGATAATGGATTTGCCTTGCCAAGGACATGAAAGGGAGTGCTAGTGGATAAGTATGAAGGTATGATAGGATAGTTTGGAGGAATGATTGGATGCGGGGGGATGTTTGGAGAAAACTTGCTAAGATTTTTAAAATATGCATCCTGATCTACAAGGCTTTCATCATCATTAGGATAGGATGGATTGAGAGGAGAGACATAATAACCAAACTCATCATAATAGTTTTGAGACATGCTGACTTGTGGATGAGTTGGATGGGAATGAAGAATGAAGATGGGTTGGAAGACTAAGACTTAGATTGGGATGACTGATAGGATCAAACTTAGGTTTGGATTTGGCTCAAGATTGGAAGAAGACTGACTCTAGAGGAAGACAGACAAGGGGATGGGGGATGACCAAGATGACTCTGCTAACCTAAGATAAGATGAAAGGATGACAAGACTGGATTGAATATGACTGGAAGACCATGATTTGAGATTTTGCAATTTTTTGGACATTTTTGGGATTTTTGGAGGATTTGGACTGACATGGATTGTTCTGAGTATTTTGAACCAAGTTTTAGGTTAGTTTGATGTTTTTCCAATGGCAAAGGATAGATTTCAACAAAGATTTTCAGAAAAGCAATCTCCACAAGGGATAAAGCAACCTTGTGGGATACAAATAGGATAACTGACTCTGATAAAGCTTTGAAAGTGTATGTTCTAACAATGTTTTCATGAAGTATTTGACTATCAAGCACTTCAAGCAGATCTACCTAAGGAAGGTGAGTATCAAAATTGCTTCCCCATAGCTTGGTATCCCCTAGAAGGGAATACAAATGGTGAGTAATCTTGAGGCGACCCGGTAAACCCCTTGGAATTAGTCCTTGTACAAGGATTTTGATACTTTCAGATGTAGATAGGGTAGCCTCTATTTTATCAAGTTTTTAATAGTTCTGTGGAGTCTCCATACCCGGTTATGCTAATCACCTGTGACTCACTTAAGAGCCTAGCCAACAACGCTGGGGGAGGAATATTTACCTATCCCTAGACATTTGCATTTGGCACAAGACGCCCATAGATTAGGAGATATAAGTGAGTACTTTTTGCCTTCACTTTATTTATATACCGACTGGGGGGGATACCGGTTTGAGGTCATTCTCCGAGGAGGAAGCACTTTTCTCCCTGGACAGGCTTCACTAAAAGTAGAACAAGTGAACTTGTTCGAGTCCAAATGTTCTATGTTGCTTACTTTAATAGGATTTTGCAAGAATTTGAGAAACTCCTAAATGCACATCAAGCAAGTTATTCTTTTTCCTAAATTGATTAAGTTTGATTGAACTTTGAAATTGAAGACACAAGTGCTTAAGGTTTGATTTGTTCTTTCTCCAAAAGGTAAACGATTTGAGCGCTTGCAAGTTCTTTCCTTTGAGCATTCAAGATTGAGATGGGTGTGTTGATTTATAACTTTGAAAAGAGCTTTGTTTTATCCTTTAGATCATTCAAGATTGAGTTTGTGCTTTGCTTGAATTGAAAAGGAGGGAATAGAGATGTTTGTTCTTTCCAATTTAGATCATTCAAGATTGTGTTTGATTTTCAAAATGATAATGACTCTTAGGACCTAAGTTCTTTTCCTTCGTTTCATTCAAGATTTGTCTGACCTTTTTTTTTAATGAATCTGAGAAGAATTTAAGGCAAAAACATAGTTGACAGCGACATTGTCCAGCTAACATGTGATACTAGAAAATGCACAGGTGACACAAAAGAACCTGCAGGTGGCAGTTAAATGCTTACACGCAACAGAGAAAAATGTCCATGCGATAGAGAAATGATTCCACATGGTAGAGAAATGTTTTTCGGGCGACAAAGAATGATTGATAGGTGACAGAGAAATCTGCGGAGGTGACACCAAAAAAATCCCAGGTGGCAGCGGACTGATTATAGGCGATAATGAAAAATGCCCAGGTGACACCCAAACATGCCTATGTGACACTAAATCTGGCACAGGCGACACTTAAAAAAAATGCAGAGGCGACACTTAAATATATAGAGGTGACACTTGAATATTTTTTTATAGGTGATAATGAAATGCTGATAGGTGATAATGAAATGGTTACAAGTGAGACTTCTATATGCAGAGGCGTGAGTGTTTATTTTATAGGTGTGATTACTTCTATTACAAGTCACAGAAAAGAAGTTTAGATAGAATAGAAGTTATCGAGCATGAAAATCTGCAAAATGTAGGCATCGATACAAAGCTCGTAGGCATGATCAGACTCTTTATAGGCATGACTGTATTGCATGTAGGCATGACTAAATTTTTTGTATGTGACATTTCATCTATTTCCTACAAATACAAGAATACAAAGTATGATATAATCAAGGGATTGTGGGTTTGGGTCCCACCGGGCATGCCAGAATGTGGACAAGGCTTTTGAGGATACCTGGTTTGGAAAACTTCAAGCCAAACAAGGATTAGATTTTAGTCTAAGCATGAAATCAATCCAAAACAAATAAAAATCTAAACTAAGCCACCTCAGATTGAGCTAAAACAGGTGCACCCAAGCACTATTTGATTTGCTCTTGCTTAAGGCGATGTGGGTGTTCTCTCTAAGCACTTGGAGCATGTTCCTTATGCATTTTAGGATGGATTGAGATCCATGAAAACCCCAAAAATGGCACAAAATAGGTATAGAACACCTGATTTGCCCCTAAGGCCTCAAGGATCCAAATGATGTTGAAATGAAGACTAAGCTACATGATGTTTATGCTAAGATTGATTTAAAGCCAAACAGAGATGTGATATGTTGATATGCTATGTAAAACAATGGAAGAAACTAGTTTAATCCATTATTACTAAATTAGGATGAGCTAAAATGCTTGAAAGTAAGCTAGATTAAGATGATTATGCTAAGTCTAGAGCTAAATGAGCATGATAAAAATGCTTGAAATAAAAGGTGAATGGTTTTTTTGCTCTTGGAAATGATGAGCATTTATAGGATTTGGGAAGGAGGAATGAGTGGCCAGGATCAAAATCCTTAAGAGAGGCCAAGATTCATTCAAAGGGGAGCACATGGATTGTGCTAGTTCAGGGCCAGCTCCTTGTGACAAGTGTCACAAGGGCATTGGGTTGAGAGATGGGAGGAATGTGCACAATTTGGGAAATGTGCCTAAGGTCAAAGAGTGTAAGAAAGGGGTGAGGAGCTTCTTAAATGCATGATAAATGCATGTACGAGGGATGAGGAGGCCTTAAATGCACTTAATTCATGTAAGAGAGGTTTCTAGAAGTTTTTTGACTTTGGGTTAAGCTTAGGAGTTGGCTAACCTTGGTCAGGGAATGTGACAGGATTAGGGGAGGGATTAGGATTAGGATTAGGACTTTCTAGAAGAGTCTAGAATTTCTTTAGGATAAACATGGATTTTAGGAAATAGATAAAGATTTATTTATTTCCATGGTTTAGTTTGAGAATATTTATTAAAATAAATTTAATAAATATGAGGATTAAATATTTAATCTTAATTAAATATTTTGAGTTGGGATTAGGGTTAGGAAAAGAGGGGATTAGCCTTTAATCAAAATTAAAGAAGGATTAGAAGATTCTGGAAGAGGTTAGTGGTCTTAAGGAAATTGGCCAAGTTTTGGGCAAAAAATAAATAAATTATTTATTTTGGGATTTTTGGTCAATTTATTAATTAAATAATTAATAAATAAGGAGATAATGTTTAAATAAGATTTAAACATTTTTGGGAGGGATTTCTTAATTAAATATTTTTAATTAAGGTAAAGGGATTTAATGACATAAAAATAAATAAATAAATTAAATAAATAAATAATTAATAAATAATGATGTCATCAGAGATTTTTCAAAAAATAAAAATACTTTATTTTCTAAAGGATTTTTTAGGTGTCTACACTTTTGTTATAGGCTAACATGTTGAATTTATTAATTGTAAGGCTATTTGAGAGTCAAATTGTATTGCATTTAATATTTGTTATGGGGAGTTAATGGTTTCATCCACTTGACTTGTGCTTGATGATTAGTATTTATAGGATGTTTGGGTAGATGTTTAGGAGGAGAGGAAATTCCATCATCAGTTGTTGGGTGGATCTGAGAGGTGAAGTTGTGGAAAAGATCCAGTGAGATCTTGTAGATCAAATTGATTTATAATAGTTTGTATTGGTAGAGCTAGTGGTTGAGGCTTGGAAACAAGGAGATTGCTTGGAGGCTTGCGAGCTCAAGTTTAGATTTTCCTTAGGGTTTTCATTAGTTGCTGATTATTTTCAGAACTGAACTAGCTGGAATTGTACTGGATCTTTTTGATCTTGTAGAATTACTTCATGATTGTAATTGGGCCTAACCCAAATGGCCTTACAACTGGGCATGTTAATGAAAATTTGAGTTGAAAACATTTGTTGTGTTGAATTATTCTATTATGTTGTTCTAAAGATGCAAGGTTGGACTTTCCTTAATTGGATTCTCCCGCTTTGGCTGCATCATTTATACATCATGGAATAATAAAAGATGAAATATCTTGTAGGATAAGAACACCTACAACAAAATATAAATCTCTCATAATTAACTAGCTAAGACCATGACCTATTCCTAACCTATAGAATAAATTCACCTAGTAAAACCTTTGACAAATCAAATTCAATAGGGATTACTTAAAAAGATATATGATTAAGATTCTTAGATGTTCACATTTAGGGATCTATAAAGATAATTTTCAATCTGGGATCATTGGCTAAAATACACAAAAGTTATAGGGAGAGGAAGAAATGAAATTTCATCTAAATAGTAGAAAATATCAATAGACTCTTTTGTCAGATCACAAGACGGGGAGTGAGCATATATTTAAAAAGGATTCAAGTACTACATTCTCCAAAATCTACTATAACATGACCTTCATCATTTAAAACTCAAAATAAATGATAAGTGACCTCTATTTGAAGGATAAATGTATATATTGCCCTCTACCAAAGCATATTATTTCTATTAGATGCAATGATACAATCAAGAGGAGAAGAAAATAGAAAAAAACCATAAATAAATACCTCACTCACAAAGATATTCTCATAGTTGATCATGTCCAACCCTAGAGTCACAATAGGCACTCATAATGTGCAAGAATAGTCTTTCAAGAGTGGAAGGAATTTCCAAATAAAAATCCTATACCACTTTAATTTATCATTTATCATCTCAAGTGCAAGTCAACTAATTTGGGTTGAGGGTTTATTGTTAACAACATTTACATAATAATTATGAGAATAGAAAGAACTATGTAGACAAGATCCAAGCCCTTCCACCATATTAGAAAAAACTTGATGAAACCACTCATAATCACACATAGGCATCAAGGTATCTGATTTGGTGATAGAAAGTTAGTAGAAAATTAGCTCTAGAGAAGAAATATTCAAAAAAGTCATAAACATAACAAGTTTGAATGATAATAAAACTTTTCCACAAAATAAATTTTATTTCTATATAAAGAGATTACAATAATATGAGATAATGTCAAATATCCTTGATATAATAGATAAAAATTCAACCATATTGTCGAATAGAACAAAATGAGTGAAAATAATAAAGGCATGTTGACCATTATGTCACACATCATACATCAATTATATAGTTACAAAGGAATGGAGTACAAGACCCAAAAATAGTTGAAATAAGATAACATATCTACAAATATATGCTTTCAGACTATGAGTCGTCCATCTGCATATTCCAGTCTCCTATTCCATCGGACAGTCAATTGTCCATCAACAAATCTAGAGATGAAAATGTGATCTAGGCATTCATTCCGCCCAACCACAGAGTGGTTAGCTCCCCTGGGGATTATCCTAAAGTGAAGAGCACACCAACCCTACTTGAGTGATCTATCAACTCAGCACTAATGGATCAAAAAGGAATCTGGTGCAAGTTGTGAACTAACTACTTTATCATACACAAAGTATAGCTAACATAGATATGGAAGCGAGAATGTACATAACCAACATAAATTCCATTATGTGCTTACATAGATTAGGCCTAAGCATAAATAACCAAAGTTCTACTCACAGGTAAAAGAAATTAATTTTACCCTTCTTTATTTTCTCATATTTGGCACCCTTTTCCAAGATATCTTTCCTCAAAAGAAAATAAGTAAAACTCTTAAAAAAATATAATTCCAAGTTTAACCCTTTCATAAAGAAAAATCAGTGTGGTAAATCTTCCATGTTAAAAAAAATTAATTTTCTACTAGCAAGACCATATTACTCCTTACTGAATATAAAAACTCGGTCTTTTAAGGAAATGATAGAGAAAATTCATATTTCATTATTTTATAGAGTCTTTCTACTGCTACAGGAAGTTGAAATATGTCTTGTCACATTCTAGAAATAATCTAAACAACAACAATCCACTGGCTATGTGAAGTTTACATAATTATGGTCACATAACAAGATAAGAAAACAACAAACAAGTTTTTTCTAAATTTTCCAATGAACCCTGTCAACAATGTTGTTTATTTTTACTATCTTTTTCTAGTGACTAAGTTTAGATATAATAGTTGTTTTTAATGTAAATAAAATTTTATTTCAAACCCCTTCAAGCTATATATATAAAATAAAATAAAAACTAGTTTATACACACAATATATGCAGGAAGGTTTTACATTCTATCTCATGTAGGCATGTTTTACTAAAATTTTCAAATGTAAGCTTGATATGATGATAACCTAACTGATCTATCTATGTATACTACAATTAGTCATTGTCTAGTTTTCTAAGAACTAAAACTAATTCCATTTTTATTCATGTTTATACCATTTTTCTACCGATTTTTCAGAAAACATAACTTACAATGGGTTAACTAATTTTATAAAGGAAATACAACTCATAAAAGAAAAACATTCTTATATAGGTGAGTTTAAATTACGCTCTTCTTTGGAAAAAAAAATTGAAAAATGACCAGAAATTAATATGTTTGTAAAAATTTTGCTACCAAGGTTTTTAAACAAGCTAGGCATTAAAGGAATTCATACATGGTTTGGACGATATACATAATGCACCATTTATTTTACTCCTAGAAAATTTTCATATAAGATTATCATGTATACATTTTCTCTTGATGGTAAAAAGAATAAGTAATGGAAGAACTTGGATTTTATGGAAAACTAGAAAGTAAAAATCCTTTTTGACTTGATATCTTTGAGAATTTTTTTTAAAGAAGCCTTTGATCACCGACAAAGATACTCTTCCCAAGAATTGTATATACTTCTTGTGCCACTTCTCTCGGTGTTACTGGCGTATTTTCTCCTTCTACTCCTATGTGTTGCTTGTCTTCCCCTCTACTTGAGCGTTGTCTCCTCTTCAATTCTTCCTCGCGTGTTTACTTAAAATCTGGTCTTATCTTGCTACATAAATATTCTCCAACATCATTTCCTTAAATTTTATTTGTTGTCTCCTTTTATTACCTCCCCTCATCATGCATATTGTCCTCCTTCAAATATATTGTGTATCTTCTTTATTTTACCTCTGCTGTGTAGTATTTTTATGTCATAAAAATATTGATTCCTTTTTTCTACATTCTTTTTTCCAAGGCTCATCTTTTCTTTCCTTTTTCATATCCCCCGTTCTTCATATTTCCTATTTTATTTTAAACTTGTACGCTACTTTTTCTCCAAAACCACTAGCACACATTCTCCTTTAAACCTATGCACCACTCTCCATTGCATTTGTTCTACTCTTAGACCTATCGCACATGGAAATCAGAATCCCATGTTAAGTTAGTCAAACACGGTAACCATACTCCATCTATCACCTTCAATCTAGTGTATAAGCTGATGAAAAAGTCTAACCTAATTACCAAGGTTCACTTATCATTATTTCATCACCCAAAATCCTCCGGTCATAGTTTAACTTACACTTGGCATCTTAAACTAAATTGAGCTCTGAATGCTAAGTTAACACTTAGTCATCCCATTTAACAATCTCCTGTTGCATAATTTAGTCATTTTACCTTATAGAAATTACATTATTATATCAATTTTATTAAAGATTCGAAAGCATAAATATATTCATAGTACATCAATTTATTCTTAAATAACTTTCGATTATCCAAAACTAACATAACTAAAGAAATTAATAAAATTTTATTTCTTTATATGTAGTTGAAATTGTCTTAAAATATAATCTATATCTCATAAAAACAATTAGATTTATATAATACACACACACAAAGAATCTCATGACTATCCAAGCTAAACTCTCTGTGGTATGTGCTTGCAACATACCAATTCTTATTCCGGTCTCATCCATGCCGACAAGATAGACCATTCTACCTCAATCACATTTTTGTCTTCGTCTCCTATCATGCATGATCAAAGTCAAAAGATGATCAGTATTTTAGTCTCATAAACCCAAAATTGAATATAAATTTCTTAAATTATTTAACATTTCAATTTCATGAATAATTTCAACTCATAAATGTATTTTGTACTGCATGTAAAAATTTTACATATAACATCATACTTTCATTTCATCTAAATAATTCATCATAATGTAATTAGAAAAACATAACGAAACAATATCTAAATCAATTATTTAATACAACTTGGGTCAAAAAACCTTTGACCAAGTAAACATAAGTCTAAAATAGTTGCACAATAGTCCTAAAATATATGAGATCCAAATTGGGTTATGACATTCCTCCCCTCTAAGAGGAGACATCGACCTGATGTCTTATGAAAATGTAAAAACAATTTCATCACAGAGCTCAAAGCATAAACATAATAGAGAAATAATCTAAGCAAACAATTGCAAAAATGGTCTATACATGTCTTTTGTGTCCTCTCGAGTAGAATTGTCAATAGAGAATTGGTCCCATAGGACCTTATACTACAATACATTTTGTCATGCACCCTGATGGTACATTGATCAATGAGGTGGGTAGGTTGTACCAACACCACCCTCGGATCCTAAACCTATAATGCATGCCAATCAAGAATATGGGATGCATCTAGATGGTAGGGCTTCAACAAAGAGCGGGTAGTAGAGAAAGTTTGTAGGCAACAGGGTTGATGACCTCCAAAACATCAAAAGGACCCATAGATATCGATGTAAGATTTAAAAATTTTCTAAAAGAGATTGATCTTTTATGCGGTCTCAAATGCAAAAATACCTTGTCACCTTCCTGAAACTATCTAAAAGTGTAGTTCCTATCTGTGTAACTCTTCTATCTATTAGTTTCTTCCTTCAGCCAAGTACGAATTAGAGTAATCTATTCTTCCATCTCTCTCAGCATATCAGGACCAATGATTATCCTATCCTCTACTCTATCCCAACTGATAGGAGTATGATACTTTCATCCATAAAGTGCCTCAAATGGTACCATTCCCAAAGAAGCATGGTAAGAGTTTTTGTAGGAAAAATCCACCAATAGAAGATACTCTTCCCATTTGTATTGTTGATGCATGTAATAAATACAGAAAAAATCCTCAATCACTTGATTCACTCTCTTAGTCTGTCTATCTATCTGAGGATGATAAGTGGTACTAACATTCAAACTAGTTCCCAAATATGTATTCAAGATTGTCCAAAACCTTGATGTCATCCTAGTATCCATGTCTGATATGATGGTCTCAGGTACCCCGTGCAATCTGAAAATTTCCTAGACAAACTTTTTGGCCAAATCCAAAGATCCATCTCTCAAGCTCCCTTGAATAAAGTGAGCTACCTTGGTTAGTTTTTCAACTACAACTGAGATTACATCATTTCTATGTTGTGTCAGGGGTAATCCTTGGATGAAATCCATACTGATGACTGCCACTTATACTCAGGTATATCATGTGGGTACATAAGTCCTTCTGGGTGGACATGTTCAACCTTAACTTGCTGACATTCTAAACATTGGGCTACAAAAGATGTCACATCTTGCTTTATCCCTAGCCAAAAATACAATGGCCTCATATCATAAATCATCTTGTTTACCCCTGGATGTCCAAAAAATAGAGTGCTATGCATTTCCTCTAAAACCACCTTCCTCAACCCTTCTCATTTGAGAATATACTTCATGTCTTGGTATCTCATGATACCATCATCCTCAAAAGTGTATGCATCAAAATGTGATTTGATGGATCTATAAGTAATGTTATCTTAACCATATAATAATGGTCATCTCCTTAAATATTCTCTAACACATATTATCTCAACTGATTTCTATGTAGATATAATAGAAATGTGTCATCTTCTTCTTAGAGCATCCACTACTCTATTCTCTTTTCCTTTAATATATTCAATACCAAAATAATACTCACTCAAAAACTCTCACCAATGTCTCTATCTAGCATTGGGATTAGGGTATTTGAAGATATACCTAAGTCCCATATGATCTTTCTTCAACTCAAATGGCTTACCCAAAAGGTAATTTCTCCACATTAATAAAGCATGAATAATTGCTATCAATTCCAGGTCATGAGGTGCATAGTTAACCTCATACTGTTTCAGTTTTCATGACTCATAAGCCACTACTTTTCCATCTTTCATGAGAATACCACCAAGACCTTCACATGAAGCATTAGTGATAACTATAAAGTGTCCATTAGGATCTAGTATAATCAAGATAGGAGAAGATGTGAACTTTTTTTTCAACAATTGGAATGCTCTCTCACATACATCAATCCACTCATATCTTTTCCCTTTCCTCTGAAGAAATGTAATAGGTGCTAAAATCTTGGAGAATCCCTCCACAAATTTCTTGTAATATCCTGCAAGTCCCATGAAACCTATCATTTCACTCACATTTTGAGCACTTGGCCACTCAATTATATCTTTGATCTTTGTCAAATCTAATACAATTCCATCTGCATAAATTATATGACCCAAATAGTGAATCTCTTTCTTATAGAAAGAACACTTTGATAGTTTCCCATACAAATTCTTGTCTCTCAAACACTGTAAAAATATCCACAAATTTTCCTCATGTTCCTCCATACTCTTGGAGTAAATTAGAATTTCATCAATGAAAATTTATACAAACTTATCTAGACAATCCTTGAATACATTTTTCATTAAGTTCATAAATCATGTACACGCATTTGTCAATCCAAAAGGTAAGACTACTAATTCATAATCCCCATACCTTTTTCTAAATTTTTTTTTGGCTATGTCCTCTTCTTTGATCCGAAGTTGATGATATCAAGATCTAAAATCAATCTTGAAGAATGTAGTTTCTCCCTTCATTAAATCAAAAAGCTCATCAATCTGTGAAAGATGGTGTTTGTTCTTAATGGTCGCCTTATTACACATTCTGTAATCTATGAAAAATCATAATGTACCATCTTTCTTCTTCACAAAGATCACTGGAGGTCCCCATGGTGATACACTAGGGCAAATGAACCCTTTGTCCAAGAGTTCTAGCAACTAGACCTTCAACTCATACATTTCAGTAGTGGTCATTTGATATGGAGCCTTGGATTGAGGTTCAATTCTAGGCATCACATCAATTGGGAAATCAAATTCTCTCATTGGAGGTAACTTAGGTAACTCTTTAGGGAAAACATCCTTGAATTCTGATAGAATAGGGAAATCTTCTAAACTAGGAGGTGTGTCCAAATCTTTGACATAAACCACATACATCATACACCCCTTTCTCTTTTCCATTTCCAATTGTATGGAAAAAATATGTCTAAGTTCAAAATACCTTTTCACACCATTGAGTATTACAGGATTACCTGCATTATCAAGGCATTCTACTGATTTATCTTTGCAATTCGCTATGGCCTTATGTTATGTTAACCAATTGATGCCCCAAATGAAATCATAGGAACCTAAAGGTGCAATGTAAAAGTTTACTTGCATTTGAAAATTAGGAAGTTCAATCTCATTACAAGATAGACATTTCTAAACCTTATGCTCTGTGTTATTTCCATATTCTACCATCCATGGTTCTATCCTATATCCTACTCTAACTAGAAATTTAGAAACAACTCTAGGATCTATGAAATATTCAATAGCTCTAGTATCAATCAAAATGGATATGTCATGACCAAAAATCTAATCGGCCATCTAAATGGGTGTTTCTTGAAAATCAGCTTGTCTATTATTACGACTGCATGAATCTAGTACTGAGTTTGAGGTCCTTTCCCATCTCTATGGAATGATCACTGAGGAGAAACACTAGCATAGTGGTCACCTCCACAAGTGTAGCAACCATCTCATCATCCTTGTTTACCATTAGGTTTATTCCTCCTATTGTAATTCATGTTGTTTCACCTATTCTAGTTACCATTATTTTTCCTTCCAGCATTACCTCTTCCCTTGCCTCTCATATTTTGCATGGGTTTCTGACTAGTGTCCTTTGGTTTATTATCTTGAAAATTCCTTTTATATCTATGAGGTGCATTAGTCCTTTGACTCACTCTAATTGAAGATACCTTCTTGAGTTTCTTCTCTTGTCTCAAAGCCTTCCTAAAAGAAAAATCCAGTCTCAGGCTCATGCATATCCATGTCTAATCCTTTCTCTAGACGCAATCTGATAATAGACTTGTGGGTTCTGAACCACTCATCCTACTGATATTGAGTTACACACTTTACCAAAAGTTATAATCTCTCATGGTATTTAGTACTAATAGTCAAAACTTCCTAAATCAAGTTCTAGAATTCAACCACTTTCCTATCATAGTATAGCTGAGGTAGCCACCTCTTACAGAAAATTACTAGGAATTCTTCCCAATATATATCACCAGATTGCGTCATCCTTTTGGCCATTTGATTTTCCCACCAAGTACTAGCCTCACTAACCAACTGAAAAGAACCCCACATAGCTCTATATTCACTTGAAAGATTATGAACATGGAAATACTTTTCCATTGATACTATCCATGCCTCAACAATAGCACTAATGGCCTTACCATCATATGTAGGAGGTATGACCTTCTTGAGGTCCTTACTTAGTTTTGATTCTATTATTTCTTTGTTATTAGGTACATTTACAACCAAATGATCTGTATTTTGTTTCTAGTGGTTTTCATTCCTCCTATCCTCTTCTTCTTTTCTTAGTGCTTCCAAATGTTGGTCCTCATCCTATTTCTATTGAGCTTCAAGTCTTTGATCCTCTTCCCTCTATCTACCCCTTGCATCCTGTTCAAGTTGTTCCATACAATTATTTTTTTGATGCAAGAGGCTCCTTTGTTCTTCCAATACGTTAAAGATCTCATCCATCCTTGGAATCTTTTTCTCATTGACCCGACCATTACTAGATCCACCTCTATTACTATTTCTAGTTTGCATGGTGTTAAATAAACTCCTGCACCAAGCATGATTACACAACTTAGCAATATAAGACCAAGGTCCAAGTGTTTAAACATAATTCTGATGCCACATACAAAGCCCCAAATATTACACATAAGACACATGTAAGCTCTAAAGCATAAATACTCAGAAATTTGAAAAATTAACAAGTTTGAAAGATAATAAGACTTTTCCACAAAATAAATTTCATTTCTATATAAAGAGATTACAATAATATGAGATAATGTCAAATATCCTTGACATAATAGATAAAAATTTGATCATACTATCGAATAGTATGTTGAAACATGAGTAAATATACCAAAGGGATGTCAACCATTCTATCGCACATCATACAAAAATTACATAGTTACAAAGGAATGGAGTAGAAGACCCAAAAATGGTCGAAATAAGATAAGATATCTACAAATATATGCCATCAAACTATCAGTCATCCATCTTCATATTCTTATTTCCTATGCCATCGAATTTTCAATCATTTATCTACAATCCTCGACACATAAATGTGATCCTGACATTTATTTTGCCCAACCACGTAGTGGTTATCTCCCTTGGGACTCATCATAAAATGAAGAGCACACCAACCCTACTCGAGTGATCTATCAACTCGGCACCGATGGATCAGAAAGGAATTTGGTGAAAGCTATGAAATAAATACTTTATCATACACAAAGTAGAATAACATAGATATGGCAGAGAGAAAGTACATTCACTAATTCCATTATGTGTTTACACAACTTAGGCCTAAGCATAAATAGCCAGATTTCTATTGGTAGGTAAAAGAAATTAATTTTACCCTTCTTTGTGTTCCCATATTGGGCACCCTTTCCCAAGATATCTTTCCTCAAAGGAAATTATGTAAAAAACTTAAGAAAACATAATTCCAAGTTTAACCCTTTCATAAAGAAAAATTAGTCTGGTAAATCTTCCATGTTAAAAAAAATTAGTTTTCTACTAGCAAGACCATATTAGTCCTTAATGAATATAAAAACCCATTCTCTTAAGGAAATGATAGAGAAAATTCATATTTCATTGTTTTATACAGTCTTTCTACTGCTCTAGATAGTTAAAATATGTGATGTCACATTCTAGAAAGAATCTAGACAACAACAATCCACTGGCTATAGGAAGTTTACATAATTCTAGTCACATAACAAGATAAGTTACAAACAACAATTTTTTTTTCTTCTAAATTTTCCAACGAAGGTTGTCAACAATTTTGTTTGTTTTTACTATCTTTTTCGAGTGACTGAGTTTAGATATAATAGTTGGTTTCAATGTAAAGACAATGTTATTTCAAACTCCTTCCATCTATATATATAAAATAAATAAAACTAGTTTATACACACCATATATGTAGGAAGGTTTTACATTCTTTCTCAAGTAGGCATGTTTCACTAAACTTTTCAAATGTAAGTTTGATATGATGAAAACCTAGCCGATCTATCTATGTATACTATAATTAGTCATTGCATAGGTTTCTAATATCTGAAACTAATTTGTTTCTGATTCATGTTTACACCAATTTTCTATCGAGTTTTTAGAAAATGTAACTTAAAATGGGTTACAAAATTTTATAAAGGAAAGAAAACCCATAAAAGAAAAAGATTCTTATACATGTGATTTTAAATTAAGCTCTTCTTTGGAAAACCTAATTGAAAAATTACAAGAGATTAATATATTTGTAAAAAAAATTCTACCAAGGTTTTTAAACAAACTAGGAATTACAGGGTTTGGATGATATTTGTAATCCACCATTTATTACATTCCTAGAAAGTTTTCATACAAGATTATCACGTATGCATTCTCTCTTGCTGCTTAAAAAATTAAGTAAAATATGAACTTGGATTTTATGGCAAACTGGAAAGCAAAAATCCTTTCTGACTAAATATCTCTGAGAAGAAATCTCTAAGAAGCCTTTGATCACTGACATAGATACTCTTCCCAAGAATTGCGTATACTCCTTCTATAACTTCTCTCGGTGTTACCCGAGTGTTGTCGCCTCTTCAATTCTTCCTGGAATGTTTTACTTAAAATATAATCTTATCTTGCTACATAAATCTTCTCAAACACCATTTCTTTTAATTGTATTTTTTATTTCCTTAGATTATCTCCCCTCACCGGGCGTATTCTCCTCCTTCACACATACTATGTATCTTCTTTGTTTTACCTTTGTTGTGTAGTGTTTTTACTTCATAAAAATACTCATTCCTCTTTGTGCATTCTTTTTTCTAAGGATCATCTTTTCTTTCCTTTTTCATATCCCTCGTTCTTCATACTGCATGTTTTCTTTTAAACCTGTGCACTTCTTTTTCTCCAAAACTAATGGTGCACCAGTCTTTGTTGCATTTGTTCTAATCTTAGATGTGTCAGACATGTAGATTGGAATCCCATGTTAAGTTAGTCAAATACGGTAACCATACTTCATCTGTCACCTTCAATCTGATGTATAAGCTGATGATAGAGTGTAACCTAATTACCAAGGTTCACTTACCATTATTTCATCACCCACAATCTCCAGTCACGGTTTAACTTACACTTGGCATCTTAAAAAAAAATTGAGCCCTGAATGCTAAGTTAACACTTAGTCAGCTAGCTTAACAATCTCCTATTGCATAATTTATTCATTTTCCCTTATTGAAAATACATTATTATATTAATTTTATAAAAGATTCAAAAGCATAAACATATTCATAGTACATCAATTTCTTCTTAAATAACTTCCAATTATCCAAAACTAACATAGTTAAAGAAATTAATAAAATTTTATTTCTTTCTATGTAATTGAAATTGTCTTAAAACACAAATGATATCTCACACAAATAGTTAGATTTATATAATACACACACACAAAGAATCTCTTGAATATCCAATCTAAAATCTATGTGATGTGTTCTTGTAACCATTCTTATTCTGGTGTCATCCCTGCCGACAAGATAGATCATTCTACCTCAATCAAATTTTCATCTTCGTCTCTTGTGATGCATGGTCAAACTCAAAAGATCATCAGTAGGTTAGTCTCATAAACCCAAAATTGAATATAAATTGATTAACTTATTTGAAATTTTAATTTCATCAATAGTTTCAACTCATTAATGTATTTTGTAATGCATGTAAAATTTTTACATATAATTGTTACAAGTAGTGGTTGTCATTGCACCAGAAGATCAACCTGTTAATGCACAATACAACCACTAGACTTATAGAACATAGGAGGCTGTTAAACCATGTCACGAATGCCGAAGGGAGACATTGGCGGTTAGTCCAACAATCCCCCCCTCAGCATCACCTGAGGGTATTCAAACCTATGACCAAGCTCTGATACCACTTGTTAATCCTTTCCATTATGGTTTGGCCATCATTCCAATCATTTCCAATCATGTAAGGAAATCTTCTCAACAAATGGAAAAACATATAAGTGATCAATGATGAGAATCTAAACTGAGAATATTTAGTCTTCTTTATCTTTTCTAAATTCTCAAATAAATTTAGGTTTCTTGCATTCAATATCTCTATGTCCAAAACCATGACAATTATAACAATAACCACTACTTGCAACATATGTTCTACATGAAGATCGCATAGGTCAGAGAGCAAGGATGACAGAGCACAATGCAAAATTGTCTAAGTATGAGACAGTGTGTTTTTGCCAATGTACTCGATGATAGTTTTGTTTAGCGATGTTGATTGGAGTAAGTTGAGTGCTTGCGCACTTGAACATAGATACTATGGTGACTATTGAAGATTCACTTGTGAGCACAAGTTAGTACGACATGTACGGAATAAGTTATGATAGTTTTACTAAAGATAGTGTTAAGCCGATAGGACAGATTATGAAGATAGAATTGGTAAAGAGTTAAGAGATTATTTTGTTTATCAAAATAATGACCTAACAATATAAAGGGATGACATCCTAGATGTTAACCCTTTGGTAAAGATATTTTTTATTCTGTACGCCATCTGGAAGAGTTATTAATCTTAATAACTTGTATAAAGATGTAATGATGTAATGTAAGAATAGAAGATAGATGACATATGACATATGGCACATGATATGATATGTATGTAATAGTGATAGTAAAAGAGCAACGAAGAGATATTGATGTGAATTTGCAAGCAGTATAAGGTTATGTACCTTGACCTATTTTTGTAGTCATTGAATATTATATATTACTTGTTTGGGCAGTGGGCTCATCTGGTAATCATATTTTGTACTACCAACTCCTAATAGGGTTGAGGCTTCTAACAAGGCCTATAGTCCCTTGATTGGGATTGAGACACTATATACATGTAATAGACTCCTAACAAGGTCAACATCCTTAACAAGATACTTTTGATTAGTGGATCTTTGTGGGTACCATCCCCACTGGGGTTTTCCCTTAGCTAGGGTTTCCTCGAGAACAAATAATGTGTTATGAGTTCTTTTGTTTTATTGCTATGCATGTTGTTTAGTTTTTTATGTTATGCATGCACTAAGATAATCTATTATATCCATAATTGGGCAAAAGGAAAAGTTTGTAGATATTGATTCACCCCCTCCCTCTCAGTATTCCCTATTTCTAACAATAATATCATACTTTCATTTCATCTAAATAATTCATCATAACGTAATTAGGAAAACATAATAAAACCATATCTAAATCAATTATTTAATATGACTTGGGTCAAAAAATCCTTTTACCAAGTCTAAAAGAGTCGCACTAGTCCTAAAATCTAGGAGAACCAAATCAGGTTATGACACCTTTGTAACTGTATAATTTTCTTACCTGTGGCCTACATGATGTAGGAGCATTTCGGGTCCTTGGAAATCTTGTGTCACAAAAAACATGTTTGAAGTTTTCTGTGTTTCTTGGTTCCTTCTTTGACTGAGTTGGTTAGGTGTTTCTTGGTTTCCTTTGTTTATCGGTGTTGGTTGGTTATCTCTCAGATGCTCGGTAATTTCCTTGACGCTAGGTGATGCTTGTTTGACACTCGGTTATCCTTTCTTATCGAGTTATTTATTTTAGATTTCTATTGATGTTGAATATGGCATTTATTATTGGTCACAGACTTAATGTTGGTATCTATCATTGAAAAGCATGTGGACTTGGATTTGGTCATTCCTTTCTTTGATGGTGGATCTGAAGGCAGACTTGTTCGGTAGCCTCTTGTATAAATGTAGTTTTTTGGTTAGAGTTTAGGGAGTTAGTGAAGGAAGTGGATTTAGAAGATAGAAGCTATAAGATTAGATTTTTTGGGTAGATCCTTGCTTGTTGGAGGACTTATGTACTTGATTGTAATATATGGCCTAAACTGGGAAGGCCTTACAGCCCGACA
This sequence comes from Chamaecyparis obtusa, assembly GCA_027943335.1. Taxonomy (NCBI): domain Eukaryota; kingdom Viridiplantae; phylum Streptophyta; class Pinopsida; order Cupressales; family Cupressaceae; genus Chamaecyparis; species Chamaecyparis obtusa. The sequence continues at coordinate 230,512 of BSBK01004501.1, read as the reverse complement.
TGTATGAATCAATTTGAAGATAATATATGAAAGTTTTTGCATTCTCTCTCTCTCACTTTTGTGTGTTTTTTCTTCCATGTGTTATCTCTACAAGGTGGATCTAGTTAGGGTGTGCCTTTGGCCCTTCTCCCCATCCTCCCATTTGTGTCAAGTGGTATCACAGTGAGGTGAGATCTGGATCTAGGTTTTCCAATCTAGGTTTGAGGGCTCCTTCTTGTCAAGCCCTAGTTGATTTGTTATGGGGTAGAAGATTGTGATCTGACCTACAATTTTAGAGGGTTTTAAGATGGTTTGTAGGAGGCAAGATGCAGATCTAGGATTGGCAGACATGTTGAGACAACTTGCTGCTAGATTAGAAGTTGTTGAAACAACCCATAGGAGAGGAAGACATCTTGAAGATGTTAGTGATGATGAAATTGAAGAAGAACAAGGTGATGTAGAACTTGCACCAGTGATGGATAAAGGTTAGGAAATATTGTTGAAGGCTTTGACAAATCTGAAGTCTACACCATGCTTTAATCATCCTGAGTATAGTGGAAAATTGGATTATGATGAATTGGTGAATTGGATCATCGAGATGGACAAGTATTTTGAGTATGAGAATATATCTAAGGTGTTAGCACCTTGAAAAAATTTCACAGCTCTAGCCCTTTTCTTTTGGTCTCTGCAGTTGTTTTTAGGTCTCTAGCATAAACCGTTAGTTCAAGTTTTTGAAAAACTAGCCATTGGTGTGAAAAAGCCCTTTTTCATACCCTAGCCTTGTTCTAATTTTGTGTTACCTTTTTAGGCCACTTAAGTCTCTAAAATGCATGTGCTAAATTATTAACCTCTTTGTCGCATGATTGTGTGAACCTTTTTCATGTTATGTGATCATGCGACTAGGGTTTTATGTCAGACCCTTTGTTTTATTTCCCTAAGTCTCGGTGAAATATTTTTCCTAAGTCAGTGCCTTAATATTTCCTATGTTTTTGGCTTAATGTTTCCTGGGCCCAATCTTTCTGACAGCTCTTCATCCTACAGTTGTCATAAGTTCGCAAGGGTTTTGTCAGGCTTATGATCTTACGACGATCGTTGATCTTCTTTATGACATAGCATTTCAAATGGGTGGGTCCATCGAGAGATAGGTACAGATGGCGGTCTCTATTTGGTCCATGATATAATACAGTGGCAGTTGTTGGTGGGACCTAGTTTCCAAGTTGTTAGAGGGTTCTGACATTGTTAGAAAATCAATGACGGGTGCATGATCTTATGGGATGTGTCACAGGTTTAAGATCATGTGACATCCATCAATTCTACCTTTTTCAGAGGGGATAAAGTGCAGCAGGTCCACATGCCAAGTGTGCTTATTTGCCACTATCTGATTGGTCCACATTGTGTGACTAGACATGTTGTCAATGGGGCCAAGTTTTTTGAGGTTCAGTGGGTTCTGACACATACAGAGCATCGAGGGTCACCGTGTAATCTGATGGGTTTTTTCTGACACATGTGAACTTAAGAAAGGCATTGATCTCTTGTGGTGTCAAAGGGTTGTCAGAGTAGGGTAAAATTCTTCAATCGATGGTTGTCTTATGATATGAAGGAATCTTGGAGGTCTATGTGAAGATGAGACAACTGTCAATTTTCTTGATGCAGGCCCAGTAAGGTTTCTCAGTCTTTTTGGTGGTTTAGACAAGGTTTTTAGTGGTCCAACAAAATTTCAAAGGTTTCACTCGTTCACATAGAAAAATAGCGGTGCCCCAAGTTGACTGGCAATTTAGCGAACAAGTGTTTGCGTAACCGCTAAACTATTTACCAATGTGTTAAAGTATTCTACGAATGGCTAATTCCCTTCAGTTTCCAAATCGCTAAATGTGACTGAGATCATATTAAAAGGTTAAGATGTAAAGCTTGTGAAACATGAAGATCTAACGGTCATGATATAAAGTTGACCTAATTTCAAATGTTGACCACCGATTTGATGTTGATGCTTGGAAATAACCGTTGTAATTCAAACTAAAATTTTCTAAGGGTTTCCAACGACAGAAAGGACCAAAATTGAATGATTTTACAACTGGATCTAGTAGAATTGGTTTTTCTGACTATTGCAATGTGGTCCAGGGTGTTCCATGATCATTTGTAGGAGTTTGTACTATGTTCTTTGTGCTCGAGGCATGTTGCAAGTGGCCAAATTGGTTGACAAATTGGGCATTTTTGTGGTTCTTAGTACTTTCTCAGTGGTATTGTCATGATTGAGGATCACTCTAGGATTTTTCTTCTCTTGGTTGCCTGGGTTTCTTCCCCTACATTTAATTTTTGACTGATTTGGTTGTTTTAGTGGGTGAAACCCTAACCCTAGTCATCTGTAGCTTGTTGCAACCTATTTTGGGTTTCCAAGATGACTAGGGGGTATATATTGTAGCATTTTTTACTTAGTGAGGGTTTCAAAAGATTTCTTTTTGGTCCTTGGTTATTGTTGATGGTATTATACTCAAGAAAGAGGAGCTGGGCTTTAGGTATTTTTCCTATCTTTGTGTTGCTTTGATTGTATATTGATCCTGAATATTTTAATGAGAATGCTATTGAGTTCTAATCTTGCATTTGTGTATGTGTTCTTGTTTTGGTTCTGAGCTCATATATGTTAGTGTCACAAAGTGTATTAGCATATGGTAAAAAAATATTATTGTGAAGTCATCTCTGAGTTCCTAACAAAGTTAGGATTAAAGTCTTTAGGTGAGTTCAGTGAGTTTAGAACCAAATAATAATCTGATGTCCGTGGGTTTAAGCGAGAGCGGTAATAGGCAAAGCACTTACCCTGAGCCTAGGAGTGTTTGATTTAAGATCTTCAACTAATGTATGCAATTGGGTCACTCTTTGCCCGAGGTTAAGGCACTGGTCCATTTTCTGGAGGCAGTCCATCATCATCAATCACACACACACATTTAAATGATAAAATCTTACAATCAGTAAGTAAAGGACATAGTTGAATATTGTTTTGAGACTCTTTCAGAGAAGTGAGTCAAGGGTACACCCGCCTGAGCATTAAGGCTCAAAGTGTAGGAGGATCTCATTGTTGATCCTTGTTAATTGGACCTCTTCCTTGTAGACTTTGGAGTGGTGATAGAGTCAAAATTCATATTAAAGTTATCCATCAAAGTATAAATCTACAAGTTGAAGATCAAAGGGAACTCCCAACAAAATGGCGACTCTATTAGGGAGAGCCTAGAGATAAAAGTTTCCAAAGTGCACTCTAGTTTTCCTATTGTATTTAGTTAAGGATTCCCCACTTTAGTGGGTGGTGACTCAAAAAGGTTAAGAACCAGTGCTATAGATTGTTAAAGATGGACAAAAGAAGGAATACTAGGTCCTTTATCAGAAAAAATCTAGAGGTCACTCTGGAACAATTGCCTAGACAAGAGAAGAAGAGTTGGATTAGAAGGAATGGTGAGTCTACTAGTGCTCCCATTAGAGAACAAAGAAATACTAGAGGTAGAGCATCACATGTTTCCTCAAGTGAGGAAGGTTCACAAGATAGATTTTCTATATCAGATGGTGGTCGCTTTGAAGATAAATTTTATGATACCCCAAAGGCTATATTTCAAGACAAGGGTTCATTGCCTCCTGGTCAAGATGAACAAGCCAGAGAGATGGGTTTTGAGATTGATTTAGATCTTGATCAGGATAATTTCAGAAGGGAACCCATGAGACCAAGGAAAGTCCATTTCCCATATCAAAGTCTCACTGATATGGATGTGTCATCAGGTTCTGATGACATTATGATAGACCTAGATGATTTAAATGCACTAAGGTTGCAATTGGTAGAGCAGGATGCCATACATAAGAGGTTACAAAAGGAGAGAGAAGCTAAAAAGGTGAATGCTCTAATAGAAAGATAGTCTCTCCTTAGAAAAATTAATGAAATGAAGGAGAGAAACAAGATGCTTGCTTCTTCTCCTAGGGTGTTGTAGCATGATGTTTTTGGTGATCTTGAAGCTCTAAGGAGTGAGCACGAACACTTGTTAAAAGATCATAAGTTTGATGAAGAGGGCCTTGTGATTAGACAAGTGCAAAGTTATTGTCCTTTACCTAAGGGTGGGAATGGACATGAGATCACTAGGCCTACTATAGTTATTAATGAAAAAGGAAAGCAGAAGATGGTGGGTATCCAAGAAAGAAAACCAGTGACAATACCAAGGATCCCAACACCTAAATCAAATAGGAGATAGATAGAAAGAAAAAGAAAAGAGGATGAAGCTCTGGCTCAAGAGTTGGAAAGAGCTAAAGTTGATGCTACTATTGTTGACAAAAGAAGAAAGATCCAGTTCTTGAAGGCTTCATCAGCTAATGTTTATGGCCCTTCTGCTATTGAACTAGGTATGCCATCTATGAACACTACTATTCCAATTAGCAATGCTACTACAAGTAATCTCATTCCTAATGTATCTACCAGATCATTTGTTGATCCTAATAGATAGTCAAATGTGCAAGTGGGTGGGAATGTAGATAAAAATAATAATTCTAGTGGGAACACTAGTTTAAGATTTCAAAGAAGGCCTATGCAACTAGCAGGCTATAGGAAAATTAGTTTTGATGGGATACCAGGCTACCCAAATGCTTTTCCAAATGATGTAAGAGATAAGGTACCTAAGTTTACTAGTAATACTGCTATTAGTTGTGAGGAGCATCTTAGGTTATTTGTTGATATGCTTAATGATTATGAGGTAGAGCATGAGGATGTAGTCATGAAATCGTTTGTTCAATCTCTAATGGAGGATGCTAGAGATTGGTTTAAGAGACTTCCTAATAAATGTATTGATACTTGGGATTCCTTTGAGAGATGTTTTAAAGAGCAGTATGGTGATAGGTCTAATGCTAGTTTCATGTTGAATGAATTCAATACCATAAGGAAAAATCAGAATGAGTCTACAACTGAGTTCAACGTGAGATTTCAGAAGGATATGCATAAGTTGTTCCAACTTATGCGGTTAGATGACAATGTTTGTCTAACTACATACTTCAATGCATTTGATGGAAAGATGGGATACTTATTAAGGGACATAGAACCAAGTACTCTTAGAGATTCTTTTAGGATTGCTATCAATATTGAGAACAATATGAAGATATCAAGGAAATTGGGTGGGAAAAGAGATGACCCTAAGTTGTTTGGGGACAAGAAATACAAAAAAGAAAATGATAGGAATATTGGAACTAGGAGGCAAGAAGAAGAAATATTAGATAAGGTGCTCAATGCATTGAAGGATTTGAAGGCACCTAAAAATAGGAACATTAGTGCTCCTACCAATGAAAGGCCTCAGTTCAATAACAATTTCAATAAGCAGAATAGATTGCAGAACTACCCCTACAACACCTAATGGAAGGATGACAAGCCTATTGTCCCTGTTGCAAGAGGAAACAATGACAGAGGTTTCCCTGACCCTCTACAAAAAGCTTCAATAAATGTCATGGAGGACATACATTGGTGTGTTGCATACCAGTCCCCTCATTCTACAGAGCATTGTGTGGTTGCACATTCTATGGCTGCAAATCAAGATTGTGGTAATGAGGAGATGGATCAAGGAGAAGATCAAGATGATGTTGGATGCAACATGGCTACTTCATATCTAGGATATGAAGATGATTTTAATTTTGATGAAGAAGTAGATGTAAATGTGAAGAGACACACTCAAGCCCTTTTTCATCAAGAGGTATTTTCAGATAGTGAAGACATTGATAAGAAGACATGTAACACAAACTCTTCTTTTGAGCTAGTAAATTTAAGAAGACCGTCTAGAGAAGAGATGCATAGAATTACTGTAGAAATTATTTCCCAGGTGCAAACTAGGGGCATGGTGGCAAGGAATACAAATGAGAAAGCTACAGGAATTTTTTTAAAGAGTACCAACTCCAGAGAGCCTAATGAGAAAAAATCAAAAGGTTATCACATGGTGAAATTAAATAATGTAAAAGGTAAGAATTATGAGCCTAAGGGAGTTGGAGTTGAAACATTTTCCAGTGAAATTGAGAAGCCAGTTAACACAATGGCTAACAATGAAAAAATAAGGATGGCTAATACACCTAATGTATCAGATAAGCAAAGGGATACTAAGGTAGTGCAGATTGAGATTCCTTCCTCTACTCCTATTGATATGTTATCTATATTGTCCCAAATTACAATTAAGGTTCCATTGTCAAAATTGTTGAGGATCCCTGAACACAAAGATAGAGCTATTACATGGGTAGATAATGTTCATAATAATGATGTTGCATGCAATGGGTCTCAGGATAAAGCTTTGAAAGGTGTTGCTACTCAGGGAATTGTATCTCAAATTCCTCCTATATATTTGACCAGTTCTATCAATGTTAGCCTTGAAAACATTGATCCATTCTTTTAAAGTGTCCTTGTGAATGGAATGAAATTAAGAAATTGTATGATTGATAGTGGTGCCTCTAATACTCTTTTGCCTTTTAATATTGTTGAAAAGTTGCACCTTAAAGTTGATATAGTTCAAGGTAGATGTTGTGCAATGGATCAGAGGGAGGTACCAGTCATTGGGACTATCAATGCAATGCCATATAGGCTGGTAGTATATCTAGATAAAGAGTTAACAATGAGTGTTTTGGTGGTGGATATCCCTCCTCATTATGGGATGCTTCTATCTAGAAGGTGGAGTGCTACCATGGGTGGAAGTTTATAATGTGATTTGTCCTATGCCACTTTGAAGATTGATGATTAGTTTGTTAAGATTCAGCGAGAACCAAGAGTATGCCACATGATTGAGAGAAGTATTGATAATGAAACTACATGTTTTGTGGATACTAATATTAATGCTTTTAGGGTAGAGATCCCTGTGCTTGAGAAGGAACCTATTTTGTCACCTATCTCTATTGAGGTAAGTGTTAATTCTGTGAAGGGTGATTTGTGGGTAATGTACTTTGATGGTGCAAATTGCAAGGATGGAGCATGAGCATGTATTTTACTTATCTCTCCTAATGGAAACACCTATAAATTTTCTTTCACATTGAATTTCTTTTGTACCAACAATATAGAAGAGTATGAGGCATTGTTGTTAGGACTGAGGTTGGTACAAAAACATGGTATTAAGTGCTTAAGTGTTGGTGATTTTGAGTTGGTGGTGTCCCAAGTTAGGTCAGTATATGGTTCCAAGAACAAAAGGTTAAAATAATATAGGAATGTAGTTTGGGATTTGATTGAACATTTTGATGCCTTCAATATTGAGTGGAAGGATAGGATTAATAATAAGATGGCTGACTTGTTAGCCAATATAGCAATCAATCCCAATGATATTACATTTACTGGTATCTCCAAAGTTGAAATTCAAGCTAGGCCTAGGGTACCAGACAATATTGAAAATTGGCAAGTTTTTGATGATGATAATGATATCTTGAAGTTTATGAGTTGTGAAGATCAGTATCATGGTCAAGAATTTGATTATTCAGCCTTGGTTGAGTCAGTAGAAGGAAAGGAGGTTGTCTTTGGCAATGAAGTTATTCAGCTTAGAACTAACAAGGTGCCCAAGGGGCTTGTTGTTTTGGAGACTGTCTTTGATAACCAAGATAGAGTTCAAAAGAATATCAAAAGACAAGATCATGCTGATCTAGAGGAGATAAATCTTGGAACACATGAGGCACCTAAGAAGGTATACATTGGTAGGGACATGTTTCACAATGTGAGAAAATCTTTGATTGAATTATTGAGAAAATTTAGGCATGTTTTTGCATGGTCATATGATGACCTAAAGGTTTATAGAGAAGACTTGTTTTAGCATATCATTCCTTTGAATGGAGATGCTAAACCTTTCCAGCAAAAAAAAGGGCCAATTAATCCTACTTTAGCACCCAAGATGCAAGAAGAATTGAATAAGTTAAGAGATTCTGGCATTATCAAGCCTATTAGGAATTCTTCTTGGGTGTAAAATCTTGTTCCTATGAGAAAGAAAAATGGTGACATCAAACTTTGTGTGGACTTTAGGAATTTGGATATCAACTCATTAAAGGATAACTATTATCTGCCCAATATGGAAGCTATGTTGCAAAGAGTGACCGGATCTGAATTAATGTCTATGATGGATGGTTTCTCTGGCTACAATCAAGTAATTATAATAGGATCAATGCAATTCAAGATAGCTTTCAAAACACCTTGGGGGACATATGTTTATGTGAGAATGTCTTTTGGTCTCACAAATGTTGGTGCAACTTTTCAGAGGGCAATGGATGTTGCCTTTTTAGATTTTATAAATGATTTCCTTATTGTCTATCAAGATGATTTAACTTCCTATTACAAGAAGGAAGAAGACCATTATAGTCATTTAGAGAAAATATTTGTGAGGGCCTTGGAATATGGCATTTCATTAAATCCAAGGAAATGTGCATTTGGTGTCACTCAGGGTAAGTTGCTTGGCCACTTGGTTGGCAAGCAAGGAGTAAGAATTGATCCTGAAAGGGTGGTAGCTATTGATAAAATTTAGAGACCAAAGAATGTTAAAGGAATTAAGTCCTTCTTTGGTCAGGTCAATTTCTTAAGGAGGTTTCTGAAAACTTTTGCAGAGGTTGCTAGACCTATTTCTAAGATGTTGAAGAGGGGATCTACAATCAATTGGGAGGGTGAGCCTGATGAGGTTTTCAAAAATTTCAAGTAGGCTATCAAAGATGCACTAGTGCTGAAGGCACTTGATTATAATGTCCCAATGCATATCTTCTCTTTTGCATCTTTTCATACTATTGCTGTAGTGTTGTTGTAGAAAAATAAGGATGGTTTTGAGCAACCTATTGCATTCTTCAGCAAATCTTTGCAAGCTGTTGAATTGAAGTATGACATCAATGAGAAACAAGCATATGCACTTGTGAAGGCAGTCAAGGCTTTTAGATGTTATTTGATGGGAGTAGTTATGATTGATTTTGTGCCAAGTGTAGTAGTCAAAGATATTTTCTCACAGCAAGAGATGTTTGGGAGAAGATGCAGATGGATCAATAGGATCCAAGAATTCAACATTGATATCCAAATTATTAAACTAGTTAGAGGACAAGGATTGGCAAAACTGATGGCCCAATCCAATCTTGATGCAAATCAAATAAATCATTTTGAAATTGATTACACATGTGATATGGATAATTATATCTGGTATCAAGATATCATCTATTACTTGAGAAACATGAAATGTCCAGCAAACATGGATGACAATAAGAAGAGGACATTAAAGTTACAGGCCATCAAGTATGTAATTGTGAAATGCAAATTGTATAGAAAGAATTTAGATTACATACATTTGAAATGTGTTGATGAAGATCAGGCTAACAAGTTGTTAAAGGAAATGCAAAAAGGGGTTTTTGGTGGACATTACATGGGTAAAACTACTGCTCATAAAACCTTGAGAGTAGGATTCTGGTGGCCCACAATCTTCAAGGATGTAGAACAGTTGGTAAGGAGGTGTGATGCTTGTCAAAGGTTCTCTGGTAAGCTTAAATTTCTAGGTAACATGCCATTAAGACCAATAGAAGTACAAGCTCCTTTCCAACAATTGGAAATTGATTTCATAGGGGAGATACCAAGTAAGTCAAGTGGAGGACACTCATGGATATTAGTTGCCACTGATTACTTTACTAAGTGGGTAGAGGCTATACCTACAAGAAATTCAACTATTAAGGTGGTAACTGATTTCTTGTTGAACAATATTGTCACAAGGTTTGGTTGCCCTGAGATGATAGTAAGTGACAATGCCATGTGCTGCAGGTTTGCTAAATATAAGGACTTTTGCAAAGGCTTAGGAATTCACATTTCTTATTCCTCACCTTATCATCCACAAGGAAATGGTCAAGAAAAATCTACTAATAAGATTTTGATTAAGATCCTCAGGAGGATTCTTGAAAAGAATAAGAGGGCACGGAATTCAAAACTACCATTAGCTATATGGGCTATGTTAGCATGTGCAAAAAATTTCAAGGATGTAGTATTTTCCCCCTAGTCTCTACAATGTTTTTCAGGTCTTTGGCATAAACCCTTAGTTCAAAAATTCAAAAATGTAGCCCTTGGTAAGAAAAACCCTAGCCTTGTTCTAATTTCATGTTACTTTATTCAGGCCACTTAAAGGTCCTTTAATGCATGTGTTAAAATTTTTTATCCCTTTGTCACATGATTGCATGAACCTTTAATATTTCCTAGGTCTCTAACCTTGGAGAAATTAATTTTTCCTAAGTCATGCCATTTAATGTTTCCTATGTTTCGACTTAATATTTTCTAGGCTCAATCTTTAGACAACATCTCAATCTGACTGTTGGCGTAAGTTCTCATTGACTTTATCAGAGGCTTGAGATCTTAGGCCAGTCATTTATTTTTCTTTATGATAGAGCTTCTCAAATAGGTGCGTCAGTTGACATGTATGCACAAATGGAGACATCTCATTGGTCCATGTAATAACACAGTGGCAGTTGTCAGTGGGTCCTAGGTTGTTGACTTGTCAGAGGGTCCTAACGCTTGTAGTGAATCAATGGTGGGTGTAAATTCTTATGAGATGTGTCAGATGTATGAGATTTTGAGACAACCGTTGATTCTTTTGTATGACATAACCTTTTCTTTTGGTGGGTCCATTTGCCAGATATGATGATTTTTTGTACTATGATTGGTCCACATTGTGTGAGCTAGATGTGTTGTCAGGTGGGCCCAGTATCTAAATCGAAAGATTCAAGATCAACAAGGGGTGCTTGATCTCATGGAATCTTCCAAGCCTTTTAGATCTTGTGCCAGCCGTCTGATCTTCCAAGCGGCTTAATGTTCTTAGTGGGGCCATTTTCCAGGTGGTGCAGGATTTTTCAAATTTTATTGGTCGATGTGGATGATGTGACAAGTTGGGGTCATTTTCAAAGAGGTCAATGACAAGGACAAGATCTATAGTCAGCATAAGTTCTCATGAGTTTTGTCAGAGCTATGAGATCTTACTCTTGCCATCTGATTATAAGGCTTATAGAAGGTGGGTGTTGTGTTAGTGTGACCAAGCATGAGCCATGAATGAGGTAACAAAAAGTGGCATAAAGTGAACCTAAGCTTGACAAAATTCAATGGGTTCATTCATTCACGTAATAAAATGGCAGTGTTCCAAGTTGACTGGTGATTCAGCGAACACTTGTTTGCGTAATTGCTAAAGTTTCTAGTGGTAAGATAAATCTTTCTGCGAACTAGCAAAAAGCCTTTTGTCATGAGTTCTCTAGATATAACTGAGATAAGTTTAGATCTCCTTTGTCATCTATTCATAGGGTTAAGTGGTGAGTTAATATTTCACTTCATGAATAGGATTTGCCTTTTCACATGGTCGCTGAGTGTTAACCCGAGGGTGGCAGTTGAGTTAAGATCATAAGTGACCACAAAAGATGAGATCTAATGGCTACGACTTAAAGTTGGCTCGGATTTGAATTATGATCGCCGATATGTTGCAGGCACCATGAATGTGACCATTGTTTTTCAAATTTGAATTTTTGAGGATTTCTCAGCGATAAGAAGTACCAAAATTTATGATTTTAATAGCTAATTTCGATTGGTTTGGTGGCGCTTGCTGTTGCGGTGTGCTCCAAGGTGTTCCATGATTGTTTGAAAGGGTTTGTACTGTGTGGTTTTTTGCTCGAGGCATGTTGCAGGTGACTGAAGGGGTTGACATTTTGGATGTTTTTGTGGTATTCAGTACCTTCTTAGTGAGATTCTCATGATTAAGCATCAATCTGAGATTTTTTTTCTCCTAGTTGCCTGGGTTTCTTCCCCTGTAATAAATTTGTGACCATTTCTAGTGGGTCTGGTGGGTGAAACCCTAACCCTAGTCATCTGTAGCTCGTTGCAACTTGTTTTGGATTTACACGATGACTAGGGGGTATTTATAGCAAAAATTTTGACTTAGTGCAGGTTTGAAAACTTTTCTTTTGGTCCCTAGTTGTTGATGGTATTATATTGAAAGAGAAGCTGGATTTTGGGTTTTCTTCCTATCTTTGTGTTTCTTTGATTGTATATTAATCCTAAATATGTTAATGAGAATGCTATTGAGTTCCAATCTTGCATTTGTGTATGTCTTCTTGTTTCATTTCTGAGCTCATATATGTTAGTGTCACAAAGTGTATTAACATATGGTAAAAAAAGAGTATTGTGAATTCATCTCTGAGTTCCTAACAAAGTTGGGATTAAAGTCTTTTAGGTGAGTTTAGTGAGTTTTCAACCAAGTAAGAATCTGATGTCCTTGTGTTTGAGGGAGAGGGGTAATAGGAAAAGCATTTATCCTGAGCTCAGGAGTGTTTGATCTAAGATCTTCAGTTGATGTATGTAATTGGGTGACTCTTTTCCCTACGTTAAGGCACTGGTCCATCCTCTGGAGGCATTTCATTGTTATCAACCACACAAACAAATTAAATGATCAAATCCTTAAATTAGTTAGTAAAGAGTATATTGATATAATATTTTAAGATTCCTTTGAAAAAGTGAATTGAGGGCACACCCACCTGAGCATTAAGGCTCAAAGTGTAGGAGGATATCTTCTGATCCTTGTTAATTGGCCCTCTTCCTTGTGGACTTTGGAGTGGTGATAGAGTCAAGGTGTTATTAAATTATCCATCAAAGTATAAATCTAAAAGTTGAAGATCAAAGGGAACTCCCAACAAAATGGACACTCTACTGGGGAGAGTCTAGAGATAAAGCTTTTAAAGTGCATTCATGTTTTCCTGTTAGATTTAGTTTAAGGATTTCCCATCTAGGTGGGTGGTGACTCAAGAGGTTAGAACCAGTGTCATACTGTAAATCATGGATAAGAGGAGGAATACTAGGTCCTTTGTCAGAAAGAATCCGGTGGTCACACTGGAACAATTGCCTAAACAAGAGAAGAATAGTTGGATTAGAAGGAATGGTGAGTCTACCAGTGCTCCCATAAGACAACAAAGAAATACTAGAGGTAGAGTACCACATGTTTCCTCAAGTGAGGAAGGTTCACTGGATAGAGTTTCTAGATTAGATGGTGGTCGCTCTGAAGATTGATTTTATGATACCCCAGAGGCTGTATTTCAAGATAAGGGTCCATTGCCTTTAGGTTAGGATGAACAAACTAGAGAGATGGGTTTGGAGATTGATTTAGATCTTGATGAATATAATTTTAGAAGGGAGCCCATGAGACCATGGAAAGTTCACTTCCCATATCAAAATCTTACTGATATGGATGTGTCATCAGGTTTTGATGACATTATGGTAGACTTGTTGGTACTCAAAATGCAGTTTTGAGGTACCATGTAAAATTCTTGATTAGTGCTCATTTTTGGCCTTGTATTGGATGCTAGTAAGGGTGTATTTGGGGTCAAATCTTGAGGTCTATATGTTCATTGCTTTTCATTCATCCTATCAAGTTGTTTTGAGTTCTTAGATGACATTTTCAAATGGGTTGGCATTGTTTCATTTCTAGGAGGTCGTGAATGCAGAAATTGCTAAGTGTGAAGGTCACCGGGAAGGGGTACTTTGTCAGCTTGTAACATGCACCCTGGAGAGCGTCATGAAAATATGAGCCTAGTGTCTTGTTTTACACATTTCATACTCTTTATGTGTCAATTTTTAGGCCTCTGTGATAAGATTTGACCCCGTTTATTCATCCCCTTCCGGAGGTGTTTCCTTATTTTTGCACTTGTGCACTTGTTCAATTTTTCTCGGAGGCCCTATTTGTGGAGCTGTGTCTTTTTCCTTGTGATTGATCATTGCATGCTAGTTGTGGCATCATACTATAGGCATGAGAGTGAGTCATCTTTCTAATTTTTATCCCCCCACGCACCCGTTTGACCTATTTGCCAGTGCCATTCCATTTGCAATTTGTTAGAATTCTCTGTGTACTTTGTTCAGAGTTCTAAGTAGCCTACTTTGTGTTATCCTAGTTTGTGCCCTATGCAAGGTCTGGCATAATTGAATGTTGTTCTATACTATAGACCTAGAAGACTAAGTGCCTGGTGATTTTCAAGTCCCTGCCAATCCGTTTGACCACTTTCCTAGGCCAATTCCAAAACCAGTTTTGCACTTTTTCACTGTTTTAATCCTGAAAATTTCTAACTGGTTGAATTTGGCATTTTATTGTGATCGGCATTTAGACTTTCTGAGGAAGCTAGTTATGGATTCATATTCCTTGTATGAAGGTGTTTTAGTGTCCAGGATGCCAGGTCTCGAAAGTTTCATTTGGTCAGTTTTAGAAGCCAATTCCGGGAGCCAGTCGGTGTTGATGATCAGTTTTGCCAAAATGTAAAAAGTGAATTATGTGATTGAATCTTTGACATGCCATGTTCCTACTTCAAGTGGTTGACTGCATCTCGGTCTTACAGAGGAAGGTGTGCATCAAGAGTGATGCCTTGTGCTTAATGTCTTCAAGAGATTGTGCGTATACTTAACATGGACAAAATGAAAGGCGACCAAGGATGCTAGTGTCATTGCTTGTTTGAATGTAATGAAAGTCATCAAGGAATTGACTACTGTTGCCAATGCATATTGGTTTGATAAGAAGGACATGAGTGTTTCTTATATCTTCTTTCAATGGTTTCAAAAGGCCAATGAAATGGAACCCAAATGAGCATTGAAGGAAAATGACCATGATTGAGAGGTTGCCAGCCTTAATATGAATATATAAATGTCAGCATGTTTAATAAGTGTGCATATATTTTGAGGGTTGTGATCATTACACACCACACCAAACAATAGAAGGGGCTGTCAGCGTGAGTGTTTAAAAGAGATGCAAGGCTTGGCTAGGCATATCTGGCCAACGAAAGTGATTGCAGACTGAAGGCAATCAAAATGTGGTGCATGACAGTGAAGGAAAGATGTGCATAGAACAAATTGAAAGAGGAGTTTTAAATGTAACATGGATGTTTTGTATTAAATGGAAATAGTCTTTTTGAGAAAGCAAAGAAGAAATAGCCCACACAATGGATTTTGAAAACGCAGATTTGCAAAAAAGGAAAAACACAGTCATATTGCGGGGGGCATAACTTTTTATTGGACTGTTGGATTTGGCCAATTTTCGGATATGTTGTCGCAAACCTAGTTCTCCAGATTCTCATTGGAGTGATTTTTCAAATTCTTCTTGGTTCACAAGTTACAGTCACCTAAGTGCGACACTATCAAAACTGCGCATTAAAACTTCAAGACCAATTATCCCACATTGGCTGGGTGAAGGATTATTTTTGTGTTTATATACAACAGCACTCCAATGCATTGTAAACAAAGAAACAAGAGGCTCTTGCTGGGCCCCTTGGTTGGAGGATTTGGTGTGGCGGTGGGCCCCATTAGTTTGAGACAAAGTGCAAAGAAAGTTTAAAAACTCTCAACAATTTAATCCCACATTCATCCGGAATGGGGAAATTGTAATGAATATATGCAAGTCCACTCACATGATGAAATAAGTTGAAGTTCTAGAGGCTATGCATGCCACCCTTTGTAAGTGCCTTGGTTTCCATGACAGGTGGGCCCGACTTGTAGGTAAGGTTATTTTTGACTAAGTGTGCGATCGTAGGAAATGTGACCTCGAGATACGCAATCATCCGACGATGGTCGCATGATCGCAAGGGCCGAATTTGGCCCATGCGATCATGTGCCTGGCCGACATGTGGCAGCTCAATGAGGTGGCAGTCAGTTCAGTGACATGGCAGTGTGATGCAGAGTGGACAGAGGTGGCGCCTACTCAACAATGCGGCCAATCCGAGCATGCCACGTGTCACGTGGGTCAGGGCAGGGGCAATCCAAAATAATAATAATAATAATATTTTATTTTTCCTTCCCGTGCAAATTCAAACTTTAAAAAATCAAAGTTATAAATGTATTTTAATATAGTTTTGACTATATTAAAAATTTGAATATCAAAAATTGTAGAGCTAGGAGACTGTTTTAATAGCTGGAGGCTTCATTTTTAGGCCAAATATGAAGTGTTATATACCGCCGAAACCGGGAGAAAATGAGGATCTTGATTTTGCAATCAGATTTTGCACAGGTGGCCATTTGCTCGCGATATTTGCAGTTTAAGTTTCAGGGGGGCCAGGAAGATATTTTTGAGATATTTGATTTGTTATGTCCGGTGACTCATGTGTTTTCAAGGGGATAGAGCAGATCAGGTTTGTTGTTCCAAACTTCATGACTCATTCAGTGAGTAGTTCAGAGTTTGACAACTGTCAGTTGGTAATGCTTTCTGGTGTTTCCCCCTTCTCTTCTTAGTCTCGATTCTTTTCATTTCGAAGGGTTCCAATCTTTTTGCATGAGCAGGGCTCTGCAAGTTTGAGTTCCATGAATGCAAGTTCGGAGTTTCATTTCAGAGTTCTCATTTTGAGTTTGTTGTGATTTGAATGGATAGATATAGGTGATTCAATGAAAGACAGTGGAAATCCTTTCCTGTATTTGTCTGATGTCTCTTTGTGTCTTTGTCAAATTGTTGTATATTGATTTGTAAGGCATCTCTGTATACCTATTTACAAGGTAAATGGTGCAATGACTTTCAAGTTTCTTTCAAGGAAAGTGTAATATCTTGAAGATTGTTGTTGATAACATGATGTTTCATAAGGATCTGATGTCCAGATAGGGGGAAGAGAGAATGGTGTACAAGGTGCATTGTTTGATTTTTAGTTGTATAAGATTTGAAGTTTCCTGTTGATGTGCATCTCATGACTCCATGCCCGGGATTAGGCACTGGTTTGACCAGACTTGTAATCAAAATCTTTTCCAATCACTTTTCCCTTTCATGTTTAAGAGCATAAATGTTTGTCGATTGCATTGAATAGTGCAAGTGCTTTTGGTGATTCCTTGTAGAAGTGAATAAGATAGGTTAACCTGCCTGAGTTTTAAGCTCGAAGAGAAGAAGGGTGAATACTCTTGTCACTTTTTCCATTTTTCTGCAATGATTGTTTTCTTTTGTTAATATCATGGATTGGCTTTCTAAGCTCTGCATCAGTTGCAGCAAAAGACATTAGTGAATCATTGTGAGAACCCCTAATCCACTATAGGATTTCATTGTGAAGCAGTGAGTCTAAAGATAGGTACACCCACCTGGGTCTATGGAGCTCGAAGTAGAAGAAGGACTTGGTCCTTATCAATTAGCCTTTTCCCT
This sequence comes from Chamaecyparis obtusa, assembly GCA_027943335.1. Lineage (NCBI taxonomy): Eukaryota > Viridiplantae > Streptophyta > Pinopsida > Cupressales > Cupressaceae > Chamaecyparis > Chamaecyparis obtusa. The sequence goes on along the minus strand of BSBK01004501.1, from coordinate 213,437 downwards.
ATAAGAATCCAAAATTGGGAACCTGAGAGTCAAGCTTAATAACAAATTGGTGATTCTACATGAAAAAGAGCTAACAAGACCCATATGATTTAAATGCACTAAGGTTATAGTTTGCCGAATAGGATGCCATACATAAGAGGTTACAAGAGGAGAGAGAGACTGAAAAGGTAAATGCTCTAATAGAAAGACAGTCTCTCCTTAGAAAAATTCATGAAATGAAGGAGAGAAACAAGATGCTTGCTTCTGCTCCTAAGACTTTCCAACATGATGTCTTTGGTGATCGTGAGGCTTTGAGGAGTGAGGAAGAGTGCTTACTGGAATATCATGAATTTGATAAGGAGGGCCCTGTGATGAAACAGGTTCAAAGTTATGCTTCCCTCCCTAAAAATAAAGATGGACATGAGATCACTAGGCCTGCTATCACCACTGGTGAGAAATGAAAGCAAAAGATGGTGGGACACCAAACAAGTAGATCATTGACAATACCAAGGGTCCCACCACCCAATTCAAATAAGGACACAAAGATAGAAAGAAGAAGAAAAGAAGATGAGGACCTTGCAAGAGAATTAGAGAGGGCTGAAATTGAAGCTTCCATTGCAGAAAAGAGAAGAAAGATCTAGTTCTTGAAGGCTTCATCAGCCAATGCTCTTGGTCCATCTGCTACTGAACTAGGTATGCCATCTATGACTACTGCTATTCCACTTAGTAATGCTACTAGTTCAATTCCTTCTTTATCTACTAGGATAGGTGCTAATCCTAGGCAGCAGTCAAATGCACAAGTAGATGGAAATGTAAATGCAAATGTTAATCCTAGGGTTAACACTAGTTCATCTTTTCAAAGAAGACCTATGCAACTAGAAGGCTATGGGAAAATTAGTTTTGATGGAATTCCTAGTTACCTGAATGCTTTTCCAAATGATATAAGAGATAAGGTACCTAAGTTTGCTGGTAATAATGCTATTAATTGTGAGGGTCATCTTAGGTTATTTGTTGATATGATTAATGATTATGAGGTAGAGCATGAGGATGTAGTCATGAAATTATTTGTTCAATCTCTAATGGAGGATGCTAGAGATTGGTTTAAGAGACTTCCTGATAAATGTATTGATACTTGGGATTCTTTTGAGAGATGTTTTAAAGAGCAGTATGGTGATAGGCCTAATGCTAGTTTCATGTTGAATGAATTCAATACCATAAGGAAAAATCAGAATGAGTCTGTAGCTGAGTTCAACATGAGATTTCAGAAGGATATGCATAAGTTATTCCAAGTTATGCGGTTAGATGACAATGTTTGTCTAACTACATACTTCAATGCATTTGATGGAAAGATGGGATACTTGTTGAGGGACAAAGAACCAAGAACTCTCAGAGATGGTTTTAGGATTGCTATCAATATTGAGAATAACATGAAAATATTAGGAAAGTTGGGTGGGAAGAGAGATGATCGTAAGTTGTTTGGGGACAAGAAATACAAAAAAGAAAGTGATAAGAATGTTGGAACTAGGAGGAAAGAAGAAGATAAATTGGACAAGGTGCTCAATACATTGAAAGACTTGAAGGAACCTACAAATAGGAACATTAGTGCTCCTACCAATGAAAGGCCTCAGTTCAACAACAATTTCAATAAGCAGAACATATTGTAGAACTATCCCTACAACACCCAATGGAAGGATGGCAAGCCTATTGTCCTTGCTGCAAGAAATAACAATGACAAAGAAGTCCCTGACCCTCTACAAAAGGCTTCAATAAATTTCATGGAGGACATACCTTGGTGTGTTGCATGCTAGTCCCCTCATTTTGCAGAGCATTGTGTGGTTGCACATTCCATGGCTACAAATCAAGATTGTGGCAATGAGGAGATAGATCAAGAAGAAGATCAAGATGATGTTGGATGCAACATGGCTACTTCATATCTAGGATATGAAGATGATTCTAATTTTGATGAAGAGGCAGATGTAAATGTGAAGAGACATAATTAGGCCCTTTTTCATCAAGAGGTTTTTTATGATAGTGAAGATGTAGATAAGAAGACATGTAACATGAACTCTTCTTCTAAGCCAGTAAATTTAAGAAGACCTTCTAGAGAAGAGATGGATAGGATTACTATAGAAATGATTTCCCAAGTGCAAACTAGAGGCATGTTGGCAAAGAATACAAATGAGAAAGCTGTAGGAATGTTTATAAAGAGTACCAACTCCAGAGAGCCTATTGAGAACAAATCAAAAGGTGATCACATGGTGAAATTCAAGAATATAAAAGGTAAGAATTGTGAGCCTAAGGAATTGGAGTTGAAAAAATTTCTAATGAGATTGAGAAGCCAGTTAACACAATGGCTAAGGTTGGAAAAATGAGAGTGGCCAATACCCCTAATGTATCAAACAAGAAAAAGCATGCTAAGGAAGTGTAGATTGAGTTTCCTTCCTCTGCTGCTATTGATATGTTGGTTGTATTGTCCCAAATTACAGTTAAGGTTCCATTATCAGAATTGTTGAGGATCTTTGAACAGAAAGAAAAAGCTATTGCATGGGTAGATAATGTTCATAAAAATGATGTTGCATGCAATGGATCTTAGGATAAAGCTTTAAAAGGTGTTGCTACTCAGGGAATTGTGTCTCAAATTCCCCCTATATATTTGGATAGTTCTGTCAATGCTAGCCTTGAAAACATTGATCCATTCTTTTTAAGTGTTCTTGTGAATGGAATGAAACTAAGAAATTGTATGATTGATAGTGGTGCCTCTAATACTATTATGCCTTTTAAAATCATTTAGAAGTTGGGTCTTAAAGTTGATATGTTTCAAGTTAGATGTTGTGCAATGGATCAAAGGGAGGTACCAGTTATTGGCACTATCAATGCAATGCCATATAGGCTGGCAACATATCCAAAGAAAGCATTAACAATGAGTGTTTTGGTGGTGGACATCCCTCCTCATTATGGGATGTTTCTATCTAGAAGATGGAGTGCTGCCATGGGTGGAAGTTTATAGTGTGATTTGTCCTATGCCACTTTCAAGATTGATGACCAGTTTGTCAAGATTGATCGACAGCCAAGAGTATGCCACATGATTGAGAGAAATATTGATAATGAGACTACATGTTTTGTGGATACTGATATTAATGCTTTTAGGGAAGAGATCCTTGTATTTTTAAATGAACCTATTTTTTCACTTATCTGTGTTGAGGTAAGTGTTGATTCTGTGAAGGGTGATTTGTGGGTAATGTAATTTGATGGTACAAATTGCAAAGATGGAGTAGGAGTAGGTATTCTACTTATTTCTCCTGATGGAAACACCTACAAATTTTCTTTCACATTGAATTTATTTTGTACCAACAATATAGCAAAATATGAGGCTTTTTTGTTAGGACTGAGGTTGGCACAAAAGCATGGTATTAAATGCATGAGTTTTGTTGGTGATTATAAGTTGGCGGTGTCCCAAGTCAGGTCAATATATGCTTCCAAGAACAAGAGGTTGAAACAATATAGGAATGCAATTTGGGTTTTGATTGAACATTTTGATGCCTTTAATATTGAGTGGAAGGATAGGAGTAACAATAAGATGGATGAATTGTTAGCTAATAATGCAATCAATCCTAGTGATATTACTTTTTCTAGTATCTCTAATTCTAAAATTTAGGCTAGGCCTAGTATACCAGACAATATTGAGAATGGGCAAGTTTTTGATAATGATAATGATATCTTGAAGTTTATGAGTTGTGAAGATTAGTATCATGGTTAGGAATTTGATTGTTCAGCCTTGGTTGAGTCAGTGGAAGGAAGGGAGGTTGTCTTTGGCAATGAGGTCATCCAACTTAGAACTAACAAGGTGCCCAAGGGGCTTGTTGTTTTGGACACTGTCTTTGATAACCAGGATAGAGTTCAAAAGAATATCAAAAGAGAAGATCATACTGATCTAGAGGAGATAAATCTTGGAACACATAAGGCACCTAAGAAAATATACATTGGTAGGGATATGTCTCACAATGTGAGAAAATCTTTGATTGAATTGTTAAGAAAATTCAAGCATGTTTTTGCATGGTCATATGATGACCTAAAGGTTTATAGAGAAGACTTTTTTTAGCATATTATTCCATTGAAAGAAGATGCTAAACCTTTTTGACAAAAATAAAGGCCTATTAATCCTACTTTAGCACCCAAGATGCAAGAAGAGTTAATGAAGTTAAGAGATGCTAGAATTATCAAGCCTATAAGGCAGTCTTCTTGGGTGTCAAACCTTGTTCCTTTAAGAAAGAAGAATGGTGACATTAGGCTTTGTGTGGACTTTAGAAATTTGAACATCAGCTCATTAAAGGATAACTATTGTCTACCCAATATGGAAGCTATGTTGCAGAGATTAACCAGATCAGAATTGATGTCTATGATGGATGGTTTCTCTAGTTACAATCAAGTGATTGTTAAAGAATTAGAACAATTAAATATAGCTTTTACTACACCTTGGGGGACATATGTTTATGTGAGGATGCCTTTTGGTCTCACAAAAGCTGGTGCTACTTTTCAGAGGGCAATGGATGTTGCCTTTTTAGATTTTATCAATGATTTCCTTGTTGTATATCAAGACAATTTAACTATCCATTCCAAGAAGGAAGAGGACCATTGTACTCATTTGGAGAAAATATTTATGAGGGCTTTGGAATATGGCATTTCATTAAACCCAAAGAAATGTGTTTTTGGTGTCATTGAGGATAAGTTGCTTGGCCACTTGGTTGGAAAGCAAGGAGTGAGAATTGACTCTGAGAGGGTAACAACTATTGATAAAATTCAGAGACCAAAGAATGTTAAAGGGATTCAGTCCTTCTTTGGTTAGGTCAATTTCTTAAGGAGGTTTGTAAGAAACTTTGCTGAGGTCACTAGACCTATCTCTAAGATGTTGAAGAAGGGATCTGCAATCAATTGGGAGGGTGAGCTTGATGAGCCTTTTAAAAATATCAAGCAAGCTATCAAAGATGCACTAGTGCTTAAGGCACCTGATTATAATATCCCAATGCATATCTTTTCATTTGCATCTTTTCACACTATTGCTGTAGTTTTGGTACAAAAGAATAAGGATGGTTTTGAGTAGCCTATTGCATTTTTTAGTAAATCTTTCCAAGCTGTTGAATTGAAGTATGACATAAATGAGAAACAAGCATATGCACTTGTGAAGGAAATCAAGGCTTTTAGATGTTACTTGATGGGGGCAGTTGTGATTTCTTTTGTGGGGTGAACCCACAATAGCAGGTTACACTTTTTTGCCTGAATAGACAATGAGCTCTACATTTTGAAAAACAAATCAGATTCAGATGCATATTGTCATTGAACTATTTGAAATCAAAAGATGAGGTAAATTAGAGTCTTTTAGGATTGTATGTCTAGATTCTAAATATATTTTCTATTTTTACTTTTGAATTGATTTGAATGGTTTTTTCTTTCTCCCACAAAAAATGCTATGTTGATGAAAATGTCATTTTCAAAGAGTTATATTATTTTCACAGAGCACAACTTTTTTTCTCAAATAGATATCAATCTGATTCTTTTGAATTTAGTTTTATAACATTCATATGAAGGGCATGCAATTTTTTTCTAACATTATCACAATTATTGCATATTTTATTAATGTTTGAAGTTGACTAAACCGTAATTTTGACATACCTTGACTACATAGCTTATAACTTGTCATGTATTTGTCCAATTTTATTTTTATTTTATTTTTATTGAAAGAGAACTTAAATACCTAGGGCATAGATATTTTTTAGAATTTTTTTTCTCTCATTCACTATTTTTCTTTAAGCATCAAACATAGAGGTAAACATACGGTGAAATATCTATGTTTAGTAAAACTAAAAATACAAAGTCATAATAAAATTAATATATATTAACATTATAATCATTGAAAATATTTTTATTAGTAGTAATTTACTACATAGATAGGTTTTTCAAATGGATTCATTTGATATTCCAAAAGATAAATTCAAAGTGATTTTTTGTCAGCATTTTAATAGGTGCAAAGGAGATTCCATTGTAGGTATGAATGAGGAATAGAGATGTTATATCAATGTTTTTTTATCTAAGAGGCTTTGAGATAATCATTTGCAATTAATTCCTTCAAATTGAACCTCTCAAGGCTTAAATCATCATATTTTATTAAAAATGTGTTATTTCAGCAAAAATCAGCATGTCTAAAAAAGTGTAACCCACTATTGTGGGGTCACCCTGTGCCAACTGCAGCTGTGAAGGATATTTTCTCATAGAAAGAGGTGTTTGGAAGAAGATGCAAATGGATCAATAGGATTCAAGAATTCAATCTTGACATCTAGATTACCAAATTGGTTAGAGGACAAGGATTGGCAAAACTGATGGCTCAATCCAATCTTGATGCGAATCAGGTAAATCATTATGAAATTGATTATACATGTGACATGGATGATTGTATCTGGTATCATGATAACTATCTATTACTTGAGAAATATGAAACGTCCAGTAGGAATGAATGATAATCAGAAGAGGACATTGAAGTTACAGGCCATCAAGTATGTAATTGTGAAGTGTAAATTGTATAGAAAGAATTTAGATTACATACTTTTAAAATGTGGATGAGAATCAGGCTAGCAAGTTGTTAAAGGAGATGCATGAGGGAGTTTGTAGTGGGCATTATATGGGTAAAACAAATACTCATAAAATCTTGAGAGTAGGATTTTGGTGGCCCACAATCTTCAAGGATGCAGAACGGTTGGTAAGGAGGTGTGATGCTTGTCAAAGGTTCTCTAGTAAGCTTAAATTTTCAGGTAATGTGCCATTAAAACCAATAGAAATAGAGGCTCCTTTCCAAAAATGGGGAATTGATTTCATAGGGGAGATACCAAACAAGTCAAGTGGAGGTCACTCATGGATCTTGGTTGCCACTGATTACTTTACAAAGTGGGTAGAAGCTATACCTACAAGAAATGCAACTAGTAAGGTGGTAATTGATTTTCTGTTGAATAATATTGTTACAAGGTTTGGTTTCCCTAAGAGAATAGTAAGTGATAATGCAATGTTCTTTAGGTCTACTGAGTATAAGGACTTTTGCAAAGGTTTAGGAATTCAGATTTCTAATTCCTCACCTTATCATCCACAAGGAAATGGATAGGCAGAATCTACTAATAAGAGTTTGATTAAAATCCTCAAAAGGGTTCTTGAAAAAAATAAGAGGGCATGGAATTCAAAGCTTCCATTAGCTCTATGGGCTGATAGGGTAACTATGAAGAGGGAAATTGGTTGTGCACCATTTGACCTAGTATATGGAATACGTGCAAGGATGCCTCAGAATAATTTATTGGAAATGTACAAATTTTTTTAGTTATATGATGATGACATAGATAATGAGATGCAGTTGAGAATTGAGGACCTCATTAGGTTGGATGAGACTAGGAGGGAGTTAGTTGCAAGGAATGTTAGGTTGCAGTTGCAGGTTAAGAATTTATATGATAAGAAGACTGTTGATAGGAAGTTTGAGCCTAGTGATTTGGTGTGGATTTCGAAGGCCAGATTGGAGGATAAAGGAAAACATGGTAAGTTTGACCCCATCTAGCTAGGGCCATATCTAATTCATGAGAAATGGGGCCAAGATTCATACATTGTGAAAGAATTAAATGGTGATATTTAGGAATTGCCAGTTCATGGACAATTCTTGAAGAAATACTTCAATTGAAGGTATTCTATTTTCCATGAATAGTAGTTAGGTCTGCAAAAATTGTAAATTCTATAAATAAGTTGCTTGCCCCTACCATATTTTGTCCTAGTCTGTAGGGTTTTGGTCATGTTGCTCTCTATTGTTAGTCTTTTCCAATGGGATGGTCTGCTTTAAACTAGTGATTCTAGATCCTTGCTATGCTTGTAGGAGGCATACATCCCTAGATAGAACCACTGTTAGCACATGCAAAAAATTTCATGGCTGTAGCATTTTTCCCCTGGTCTTTGTAATGTTTTTCAGGTCTCTGGCATAAACCCTTAGTTTAAAAATTCAAAAATGTAGCCGTTGGTAAGAAAAACCCTGGCCTTGTTCTAATTTCATGTTACTTTATTCAGGCCACTTAGAGGTCCTTTAACACGTGTGTTAAAATTTGTTATCCCTTTGTTTCATGATCACATGAACCTTTTTCATGTCTTGCGATCATGTGCCTAACATTCTATATCGGCCCCCCTTTAATATTTCCTAGGTCTCTAACCCCAACGAAATTAATTTTTCCTAAGTCATGCCATTTAATGTTTCCTATGTTTCAACTTAATATTTTCTGGGTTCGGTCTTTTGACAACATCTCAATCTAATAGTTGGCATAAGTTCTCATTGACTTTGTTAGAGGCTTGAGATCTTATGCCAGTAGTTGATTTTTCTTTATGACAGAGCTTCTCAAATAGGTGGGTCCATTGACACATATGCACAAATGGTGACATCTTATTGGTCCATATAATAACACAGTGGTAGTTGTCAGTGGGTCCTAGGTTGCTAGCTTGTCAGAGGGTCCTGACACTTGCAGTGAATCAATGGTGGGCATAAATTCTTATGAGATGTGTCAGACGTATGAGATTTTGAGACAACCATTGATTCTTTTGTATGACGTAACCTTTTCTTTTGGTGGGTCCATCTGCCATAGATGTTGATTTTTTGTACTATGATTGGTCTACATTGTGTGAGCTAGACGCATTGTCAGGCAGGCTCGGTATCTAAATAAAAAGATTCAAGATCAACGGTGGGCGCTTGATCTCATGTAATCTTCCAAGCCTTTCAGATCTTGCACCAGCTATCCAATCTTCTAGGTGGCTTAATCTTCTCAGTGGGGCCATTTGCTAGGTGGTGCAGGATTGTTCAAATTTTATTCATCAATGTGGATGATGCTGCAAGGTGGGGTGGTTGTCAGAGAGGTCACTGACAAGGACAAGATCTACAGTCGGCACAAGTTCTCATGAGTTTTGTCAGAGCTATGAGATCTTATGCCTGTCATCTAATTATAAGGCTTAGAGAAGGTGGGTCTTGTGTTAGTGTGACTGAGCATGAGCCATGAATGAGGTAACGACAAGTGGCATAAAGCAGACCCAGGTGGGGTCTAGGGTCTTGGCAGTCTAGATAAATAAGGTTAGCAGCTTGAAAAAATTCAATGGGTTCGTTCATTCATGTAATAAAATGGTGGTGTTCTAAGTTGACTAGTGATTTAGTAAACACTTGTTCACGTAATCGCTAAAGTTTCTAGTGGTAAGATAAATCTTTCTGTGAACTAGCGAAAAGCCTTTTGTGGCCAGTTCGCCAGATATAACCATGATAAGTTTAGATCTCCTTTATCACTTGTTCGCAGGGTTAAGTAGTGAGTTAATATTTCACTTTGTGAATAGGACTTGCCTTTTTCCATTGTTGCTAAGTGTTAACCCAAGGGTGGCAGTTGAGTTAAGATCATAAGAGACCGTGAAAGATGAGATCTAACGACTGCGACTTAAAGTTGGCCCAAATTTGAATTATGACCGCTGATATGTTGCAAGAACCATGAATGTGATTGTTGTTTTTCAAATTTCAATTTTTGAGGGTTTCTTAGTGATAGGAAGTACCAAAATTTATGATTTTAACAGCTAATTTTGATTGGTTTGGTGGCGCCTGCTTTTGCGGTGTGGTCCAAGGTGTTCCATGATTGTTTGTAGGGGTTTGTATTGTGTGGTTTTGTCCTCAAGGCATGTTGCAAGTGACTAAAGGGGTTGACATTTTGGATTTTATTTTGGTATTCAATACCTTTTTAGTGAGATTCTCATGATTAAGGATCAATCCAAGATTTTTTTTCTCCTGGTTACCTAGGTTTCTTCCCCTGTACTAAATTTGTGACCATTTCTAGTGGGTCTGGTGAGTGAAACCCTAACCCTAGTCCTCTATAGCTTGTTACAACTTGTTTTGGGTTTCCAAGATGACTATGGGGTATTTATAGTAGAAATTTTGACTTAGTGTAGGTTCCAAAACTCTTTTTTTTGGTCCCTGGTTCTTGATCGTATTATATTGAAAGAGGAGCTAGATTTTTGGTTTTCTTCCTATCTTTGTGTTGCTCTAATTGTATGTTGATCCTGAATATGTTAATGAGAATTGTATTGAGTTCCAATCTTGCATTTGTGTATGTCTTTTTGTTTCAGTTCTGAGCTCATATATGTTAGTGTCACAAAGTGTATTAACATATGGTAAACAAAGAGTATTGTGAATTCATCTCTGAGTTCCTAACAAAGTTGGGATTAAAGTCTTTTAGGTTAGGTCAGTGAGTTTGCAACCAAGTAAGAATCTAATGTCCTTGTGTTTGAGGGAGAGGGGTAATAGGAAAAGCACTTATCTTGAGCTCAGGAGTGTTTGATCTAAGATCTTCAGTTGATGTATGTAATTGGGTGACTCTTTGCCCTAGGTTAAGGCACTAGTCCATCCTCTAGAGGCATTTCATTGTTATCAACCATACACAAAAAAATTAAATGATCAAATCCTTAAATTAGTTAGTAAAGAGTATATTGATATAATATTTTGAGATTCCTTTGAAGAAGTGAATCAAGGGTACACCCACCTGAGCATTAAGGCTCAAAGTGTAGGAGGATCTCTTCTGATTCTTATTAATTAGCCCTCTTCCTTGTGGAATTTGGAGTGGTGATAGAGTCAAGGTGTTATTAAATTATCCATCAAAGTATAAATCTACAAGTTGAAGATCAAAGGGAACTTCCAACAGGTTGATAGGGTAGCTATGAAGAGGGCAATTGGTTTTGCACCATTTGACCTAGTATATGGAATACATGCAAGAATGCCTCAGAATAATTTACTAGAAATGTATAAATTTTTGCAATAATATGATGATGACATAGATGATGAGATGTAGTTAAGGATTGAGGACCTCATTAGGCTGGATGAAATCAAGAGAGAGTCAGTTGCAAGAAATGCCAAATTGTAGTTACAGGTTAACAATTTGTATGACAAGAACACTGTTGAAAGAAGATTTGAGCCTCATGATTTGGTGTTAATTTGGAATGCTAGATTGGAGGATAAAGGAAAACATGGTAATTTTGATCCCATCTGGCTAGGGCCATATCTAATTCATGAGAAATGGGGCCAAGATTCATATATTGTAAAAGAGTTAAATGGTGATATTCAAGAATTGCTAGTTCATGGACAATTCTTGAAGAAATACTTCAATTAAAGGTATTTTATTTCCATGAATAGTAGTTAGGTCTATACATTCTATAAATTTTGTAAAGGTGCTTACCCCTATCTTGTTTTGTCCTAGTCTATGGGGTTTTGGTCCTGTTGCTCTTTGTTGTCAATTTTTCCAGTGGGATGGTCTTCTTTAACCAGTGATTCTAGATCCTTGGTATGCCTACAGGAGGCATACATCCCCAGATAGAGCCACTGTTAGCACCTTGAAAAAATTTCATGGCTCTAGCCCTTTTCTTCTAGTCTTTGCAGTTGTTTTTATGTCTCTAGCATAAACCCTTAGTTAAAATTTTTGAAAAACTAGTTGTTGGTGTGAAAAAGCCCTATTTTATGCCTTGGCCTTGTTCTAATTTTGTGTTACCTTTTCAAGCCAGTTAAGTCTCTAAAATGCATGTGCTAAATTATTAACCTCTTTGTCGCATGATTCTGTGAACCTTTTTCATGTTATGCGATGATGCGACTAGGGTTTTATGTCAGACCCTTTGTTTTATTTCCCTAAGTCTCAGTGAAATATGTTTCCTAAGTCAGTGCCTTAATAATTCCAATGTTATCAGCTTAATATTTCCTAGGCCCATTCTTTCTGATAGCTCTTCATCCTATGGTTGTCGTAAGTTCGCAAGGGTTTTGTTAGAGGTTTGCGATCTTACAATGATCATTGATCTTCTTTATGACACAACATTTCCAATGGGTGGGTCTGTCAACACGTAGGTATAGATGGTGGTCTTTGTTTGGTCCATGATATAATATGGTGGTAGTTGTCAGTGGGACCTAGTTTTCAAGTTTTTAGAGGGTCTTGACATTGTTAGAAAATCAATGACAGGTGCATGATCTTATGGGATGTGTTAGAGGTTTAAGATCATGTGACATCCATCGATTCTACCTTTTTTAGAGGCGATAAAGTGCAGTGGGTCCACATCCCAGGTGTGCTTATTTTCCATTATCTGATTGGTCCACGTTGTGTGACTAGACATGTTGTTAGTGGGGCTAGGTTTTCTGAGGTTCAGTGGGTTCTAACACTTGGAGAGCATCGACGGTTGGTGTGTAATCTAATGGGTTTTTTCTGACACATGCAAACTTAAGACAGCCATTAATCTCTTATGGTGTTAGAGGGTTGTCAGATCAGGGTAAGATTCTTTAATCAATGGTTGTCTTATGATCTGAAGGAATCTTGGAGGTCTATGTGAAGATGAGACAATCGTCAATTTTCTTGATGTGGGCCCAGTAAGGTTTCTTGACCTTTTTGGTGGTCTAGACAAGGTGTTTAGCGGTCTGACAAAATTTCAAAGGTTTCACTCATTTGCAAAGAAAAATAGCAGTGCCCCAAGTTGACTGACGATTCAGTGAACAAGTGTTCATGTAACTGATAAACTATTTGGTGATGTGTTAAAGTATTCCACAAATGGCCGATTCCCTTTAGTCACCAAATTGCTAAATGTGACTAAGGTCATATTAAAAGGTTAAGATGTAAATCCTGTGAAACATGAAGATCTGACGGTCGTGATATAAAGTTGACCTAATTTCAAATGTCAACCGTTGATTTACTGTTGGGGCTTGGAAATAATCATTACAATTCAAATTCAAATTTTTTGAGGGTTTCTAGTGATAGAAAGGACCAAAATTGAATGCTTTTATAGTAGGATCTGGTAGAATTGGTTTTGTTGACTATTGCAGTGTGGTCAAGGGTGTTCCATGATCATTTGCAGGGGTCTGTACTGTGTTCTTTGTGCTTGAGGTGTGTTGCAGGTGGCTGAATTGGTTGAAAAATTGGGCATTTTCATGGTTCTCGATACTTTATCAGTGGTATTGTCATGATTGAGGATCACTCTAGGATTTTTCTTCTCCTGGTTGCCTGGGTTTCTTCCCCTGCATTTAATTTTTGATTGATTTGGTTGTTTCTATGGATGAAACCCTAACCCTAGTCATCCGTAGCTTGTTGCAACCTATTTTGGGTTTCCGAGATGACTAGGGTGTATATATTGTAGCATTTTTGACTTAGTGAGGGTTTCAAAAGATTTCTTCTTGGTCCCTAGTTGTTGTTGATGGTATTATACTAAGGAAAGAGGAGCTGGGCTTTGGGTCTTTTTCCTATCTTTGTGTTTCTTTGATTGTATATTGATCCTAAATATGTTAATGAGAATGCTATTGAGTTCCAATCTTGCATTTGTGTATGTCTTCTTGTTTTGGTTCTGAGCTCATATATGTTAGTTTCACAAAGTGTATTAGCATATGGTAAACAAAGAGTATTGTGAAGTCATCTCTGAGTTCCTAACAAAGTTAGCATTAAAGTCTTTTAGGTGAGTTCAGTGAGTTTACAACCAAATAATAATCTGATGTTCTTGTGTTTGAGGGAGAGGGGTAATAGGCAAAGCACTTATCCTGAGCCCAAGAGTGTTTGATTTAAGATCTTCAGCTGATGTATGCAATTGGGTGACTCTTTTCCTTAGGTTAAGGCACTGGTCCTTTTTATGGAGGTAGTCCATCATCATCAATCACATACACACATTCAAATGATAAAATCTTTCAATCAGTAAGTAAAGGACATATTTGAATATTGTTTTGAGACTCCTTTGGAGAAGTGAGTCAAGGGTACACCCACCTAAGCATTAAGGCTCAAAGTGTAGGAGGATCTCATTATTGATCCTTGTTAATTGGCCCTCTTCCTTGTAGACTTTGGAGTGGTGATAGAGTCAAAAGTCATATTAAAGTTATCCATCAAAGTATAAATCTACAAGTTGAAGATCAAAGAGAACTCTCGACATAAGGAAAAGAAGGTGAAAATTGCAAGAAAAAATTTGAAGAGTCATGCATCCTTGTGGTGGGAATATTTGCAGTTGGACATAAAAAGGAAATGAAAAGACAAAATCAAGGTATGGAATAAAATGGTGAATAAATTGAAAGGAAAGTTCTTACCTTGTGATTATCAGATTAACCTAGTTAGGCGAATGCAAAGTTTGAGGTAGAAAGATAGCTTAATAAAAGAATATACTGAGAAATTCTATAGATTAGATATCAGATCTGGACATGATGAAGATGATGTGGAAAGAATTGCTAGATACCTAAATGGTTTGAGAGTTTCCATCCAAGAAGAAATCAGTTTGGTCAAATTGGAGAACATTGAAGAGGCTTATCAATTTGCTTTGAAAGCTAGGGAGAAATTGAACAAGAGACATGAGAAAAGACAATGAGGTAGAGGTGGAAGATTCCCTAGAGGAAGAGGTAGATCTCATGGTGAAAAAAATAGATCTAAACCTAAAAAGAGAAATCTAGATAAAGGCAAGACCAAGTGGAAAGGTGAAAATTCATCTAGATGCAGAGCCAATAACTACCAAGGTGGTTATAACAAAGGTGGTTTTGGAGGAACTTGTTACAATTATGGAGAAGAAGGACATAGATCATTTGAATTTACACATGCATGTAAGAAGGTTAGTAATAGTAGAAATGCTTTGGTAAAAGAAGAATCACCGAACGAACCTGAGAATGAAAATATATTGATGGTAAGGAAATCACTTTGGAATGAAGGTAAAAAGGAAGATATGATAAGGAAAATTTTGTTGAAGACCAGATGTAGAGTTTCTAATGAAGTTTGGAAGGTAATCATTGACAGTGGTAGCTCAGAGAATTTGGAATCTAAGGAAATGGTCACAAAGTTATAGTTGAAAAGGTTGGAACATCCGAAGCCCTATCAGATTTCATGGATCAAAGATGAGCACACACTCTTGGTAAGTGAACAATGTTACGTGAATTTCAAAATTGGAAAGTACTATGATAAAGTGTTATGTGATATCATGCCTATGGATTGTTGTTATATTTTGTTGGGTAGACCTTGGCAATATGATAGACATGCTATATATGATCGAAGATTGCATAAATATACTATTTGGGCTGATGGAAGAAGACTAGTTTTGTTTCATTTGATTAAAGAACCTATTAATAATGTTTGTACATCTCTGAAAGTTTTCTTGATGGAAGGAAGAAAGTTTGTTAAGGATTTGAAGAAGAATGATGTATGTTTTGCTATGATTCCTTAAAAACTAAGTAAGAAAACAAAGGATAGTATACCTGAGGAGATTGATAAGTTACTCACTGAGTATAGTGAGATCATTTTTGATAATGTACCTAATGGTTTTCCACTAAAGAGAAGCATTGATCATTGAATGGATCTAATCCCTAGAGCTAGATTACCAAATAAGGCACAACATTGGTTGACACCTACCGAGAATTAGGAATTGAACCGACAAATTCAAGAATTGTTGCAGAAAGGTTTGATTAGAGAAAACTTGAGTCCTTGTGTAGTACCTATTGTATTGGCACCAAAGAATAGTGGAGAATGGTGAATGTGTACTTATTCTAGAGAAATCAACAAGATAATAGTGAAATATAGGTTTCCTATACCGAGAATGGATGACATAATGGATAGTTTGACCAGAGAAAAGTATTTTACCAAAATTGATTTGAAAAGTGAGTATCATCAAATTAGAATCAGAGAAGGTGATGAGTAGAAGATTGATTTCAAGAGAAAAGAAGGTTTTTATGAGTGGTTGGTTATGCCTTTTGGTTTAACTAATGCACTAAGTACTTTTATGAGGTTTTGAATAAATTCTTGGGTAAGTTTGTGATTTTATACCTGGATGACATTCTGATATTTAGTAAGACTAGAGAAGAACATTTTTTTCATGTTAAACAAGTATTACATAGGTTGAAAGAAGAAAAGTTGCTGATAAATTTGAAAAAGTGTTATTCATGAAAGATGAGATTGTGTATTTCAAATTTGTGATTTCAACTGACGGTTTGAAAATGGATCCTAAAAAGGTTGAAGATATTTTGAATTGGCCAACACCTAAGAATACAAGTGAGGTAAGATCATTTCATAGTTTGGAAAGTTTTTACTGAAAGTTCATTAGGAATTTTAGTTCAATTTGTAATTGTATGACTAAGACTATGAGAGGAGATAAAAGATAATTCAAGTGGACACATGGAGCTGATAAAAATTTTGAGACTCTGAAGCAGAAGGTTGTTGAATTACCTATTTTGGCATTGCTTGATTTCAATAGTATTTCAAGTGGAATGTGATGCAAGTGGAAGTGCAATAGGAGCTATATTGAGTCAAGAAGGTAAAGTTGTTGCTTTCTTTAGTGAAAAGTTGAATGATGCAAAAAGGAAATATTTTGTGTATGATCAAGAATTCTATGCTATTGTTCAAGCACTAAAGAAATGGAGACATTATTTGATACCGAGTGAATTTGTATTGTATACCGATCATAAGTCTTTACAGTATTTGGGTAGTTAGAATAAGTTGATTCAAAGACATGTGAAATGGGTTGAGTATGACACAAGGGAGGACATGGAGCGGGGCCAATGGCACACCCTAACAAGATCCACCTTGCAGAACAACACCAGGAAGCAACAAAACACAATAGTGAGAGAGAGAATGTAGATTCTTTCATATATTATCTTCAAATTTATTCATACATGTCAAGCTATAAGGCCTTCCCAGTTTAGGCCAGATATTACAATCTAGTACAAAAATCCTCAAACATGCGAGGATCTGTGAACAATCTCTAATCTTCTATCTTCTATATTCTATCTGAAAACTGACTCCCTAAACTCTAACCCAATAACTACATTTATACAAGAGGGAGGCTACCAAGCCAAGTCAACCTTTAGATCCAAAATCAATGAATGTGATGACTAGATCTAGGTCCACATGCTTCCAAATGATGGATACCAACATTAAATCTGTGACCCAAATTAAATGCACAGGTCAGCCTCAAAAGAAATCCAAAATAAGCAATGTGGTAATCAAGGAAACTAAGTGCCAGACAAGCATCACTAAGCACCTAGTAAATTCACTGTGCACCAGAGAGATAACCGACCAACATCAGAAAACAAAGGAAACCGAGCAACACCGAACCGACTCGATCGAAGTAGTAACTGAGTAATACAAACAAACTCAAACATCTTTTTGGTGACACAAGATTGCCAAGGACCCAAGATGCTCCTGCATCAGACACCTAGGGTTATTTCAAATGATTCTATGAATCATGAAATAGGTATGATCTGAGCTGCATCCAACTTAGACTATAAAATCCATGAACTATCTGCAATTGGTATATTCTTCCACTTTACCAGATATTCCATATATTGTTTTCCTCTTGTACTCCTTCCAATTCTTTGCTCCAAAATATTTTCAACTTCTTTATTTTGCTTCATAGGATAATCAATCGGTACTTACATTTCTTCATCTGACTCATGATACTCATACAAATCAGCAATGTTGAAGATAGGTGATATATCCATGTCGTCAAGTAACTTAATGTCATATGCATTTCCATAGTTAAATTTCTTTAGAATCTTTCAAGGTCCAGACTTCTTCATCTTCATCTTCCCATATGTTCCAATAGGAAATTAGCCTTTGTTCAAATGAACCATCACTTCATCACCAACATCAAAAGTCTCATGTCTTCTTGATCTATCAACTCTCTCTTTGTATTTGTGATTACTCTTTTCCATCTTAAACTTCACATCTTCATGCAATGTCTTCATGTACTCAAAAAATTTTACTCCTTCAACACTTCTCTTTATTTCATTAGCAATGTCTCTCAAATCAGATATACCTCTCGGTTGTATTCCATTCATAATATCAAAGGGTGTTTTTTGAGTACTCCTATTCACTGAATTATTGTATGCAAACTCTTCTTGTGACAACATAGAATCCCAATTACTTGGTGTGTCTCCAACTAAACATCTCAAAAGATTTTCCAAACTTGTATTCACAACTTATGTATGTCCATCAGTTTGTGGGTGAAATGTAGAACTATATTTCAACTCGGTACCAAACTTTCTCCAAAGAGTCTTCCAAAAGTATCCAACACATTTATTGTCTCGATCAAAGATAATACTCCTTGGCAATCCATACAATCTGATAATTTCCTTAAAGAAAATATCTTCTCCATGTACTGCATCTGATGTCTTTCTACAACATATAAAATGTGCCATTTTAGAAAATCTATCCACAACAATAAATATAGAATCGTTACCTCTTACTGTATTTGGTAAGCTAAGAACAAAATCCATTCTGATGTCAATCTCAGGTTTCTTAGGTACAACAATCAATGTATACAATCTAGTATTCTAACTTACTCCTTTTGTAACTTGACAAATTCCACAATTTTTCACAAATTTTTGAACATCTTTATATAACTGTGGTCAAAAGTATTTCTCCTTAAAAAAATTTAATGTCTTATCAACACCAAAATGTCTAGCCAAACCACTACTATGTTTCTCCTTTATCAAATTAGTTCTCATTGGTCCTCATGGTATACACAACTAAATAGCTTTAAACAACATACCATCTTGAATGAAATATTCATCCCATTTAGTACTTGGTTGATCTTGAATAGGTGCTCTGCACTTTCTCCATGGCTTAGAAAAATCAGGATCAGTTTCATAAAAATATCTCATGTCATCAAAACCAAGAACTTTAATTTTCATATTGTTCATCAAAGATCTTCTTATACTTAATGCATCAGTAACTCGGTTAGTGAATCCACTCTTATGCTTTATCACAAATGTATAACTCTACAAATACTACACCCATTTCATATGTTGTTGATTCAACTTATTATGACTACCCAAATACTGTAAAGCCTTATGATCGGTATACAACACAAATTCACTCGACATCAAATAATGTCTCCATTTCTTTAGGGCTTGAACAATATCATAGAATTCTTGATCATATAGAATATTTCCTTTTTGCATCATTCAACTTTTCACTAACTAAAGCAACAAATTTACCTTCTTGGCTCAATACAACTCCAATTGCACTACCACTTGCATCACATTCCACTTGAAATACCTTATTGAAATCATGTAATGCCAAAATAGGCAATTCAACAACCTTCTTCTTCAGAGTCTCAAAAATTTTATCACCTCCATGTGTCCACTTGAACTCTCTTTTATCTCCTCCCATAGTCTCAGTCATAGCATTACAAATTGAACTAAAATTCCTTATGAAATTTTGGTAAAAACTTTCCAAACCATGAAATGATCTTACCTCACTAGAATTCATAGGTGTAGGCCAATTAAAATAGCTTCAACCTTCTCAGGATTCATTTTCAAACCATCAGCTGAAATCACAAATCCCAAATACACAATCGCCTCTTTCATGAATGAACACTTCTTCATATTTATCAGTAACTTTTCTTCTTTCAAAATCTGAAAAATTTGTCTGACATGCAACAAATGTTCTTCTCTGGTCTTACTGAATATCATAATATCATCTAGATATACAATCACAAATTTACCCAAGAATTTCTTCAAAACTTCATTCATCAACCTCATAAAAGTACTCAGTACATTAGTTAAACCAAAAGGCATAACCAACCACTCATACAAACCTTCTTTTTTCTTGAAAGCAATCTTCCATTCATCACCTTCTCTAATTCTCATCTCATGATACCCACTTTTCAAATCATTTTTTGTAAAATAATTTTCTCCATTCAAACTGTCCATTATATCATCCATTCTCTGTATAGGAAACCTATACTTCACTGTTATCTTGTTGATCACTTTGGAATCAGTACACATTTTCCATTCTCCATTTTTCTTAAGTGCCAATACAATAGGTACTGCATAAGGACTCAAACTTTCCCTGATCAAACCTTTCCCCAACAACTCTTGAATCTACCAATTAAATTCCTAATTCTCAGTAGGTGTCAACCGATGAGGTGCCTTATTCAGTAAACTAGCTCTAGGGATTAGATCCATAGAATGATCAATGCTACTCTTTGGTGGGAAACCACTAGGTACATTATCATAAATGATATCTTTGTATTCAGTGAGTAACTTATCACTCTCCTTAGGGACATTATCCTCTTTTCTCTTACTCAGTTTGTTAGGAATCACAACAAAACATACATCATTCTTCTTTAGATCCTTAAAAAAACTATCTTCCTTCCATCAAGAAAAATTTAATAGATGTGAAAAAATTACTAATAGGTTCTTCAATCAAAGGTAACAAGATTTGTCTTCTCCCATTAGACCAAATATTATATTTATGCAATCTCCCATCATATAGCTCTTAGGAATAGTCCCAAGAGATAATTGAAGGGGGAGGGGGGTGCCTGAATCAGTTATCTACAAGATTCAATTTTTTATCCAATTAAGTATAATTAAACATAAATTTTAAACACAATGAAAGAACACATGAACACAACACAAATATTTTGGTTACGGGGAAACCCAAATAGGTAAAAACCATGGTGGGACTCGATACCCACTAATATTTTGTACTAGTGTATAATGATCCTTTTTAGAAGATTGTTTACCCTATTAGGAGTAGCTTTAAAATATATGAAGTATAGTAGACCTGGTCAAGGGTCAGACCCTATTAGGAGTCTTTTATAATTTTCCATGTTAGGGGAGATGACGCACTATCCAAGAGCTCACCACTCAAATGTATGAAGGCTAAAACCTTCTAAATAACAGATACACACTATATCTAGATCTTGGTGAACTGTGCTTTGACCTGCTATCTAGATTAGTTCCAATGAATTGGACAAATACTTTACTTGGTCACATAGACCTTCTTTCAATGGCTCAACACTTCGTACACTCTGCTTAATCAACCATGAACCACACTCAAGCAATCACAAATGACTGCCTATAAATATCTTTCCTCCAAATGATATAATCAAGTCAAGCCATTAGAACCACCTTGAAATCATATTAGAGAAACCATAAAAAACTCCAATAAACATTCTCTTAGCTCTACTATGCACGCAACACATTCTAGGACCTGTCTAATAAAATAATTGTAGACACATGCTACACACTGTCATCTCTACCAAAACAATTGGAACTTTCTCTATAGGCTGAATTAACTTATGTGCTCTTAACTAAACATCAATAACACTTCTCCAAGCTTAACTCCAAGGGTGTATACCCTCAAGATAGGTGCAACTCAAGAACCAATAAAATCTCTATCGACTCTTCTGAATAAACATAGGAAACTACTGATGGCGAATAGCGACTGCATAAATTTACTTTCATTCATCATCAGACCATGTGTTCATGAAATTAACATCACTAAAATGTCTTAAACATATATCCAAGTGCACAAGGCTCTATGATAAATGTAGGGACAACCATACACAAAACACTATCTGTTACTCTGTCAGGAACACTACTTACACCAGCTGCTATATAATTGTCTGTACTAATAGTTAATCTCTACATCCATGATATCATGTTGATATCATATCCATGCTTCATATACAAAATGCTTACTACACAAGACTTCCATGCATGCTACTTTCCATATGTTGTCATCAATCATAAACATACAGTTTGTACTAGCCTGCTGGCAAATCTCCAACAATCCTCCCCTTTGGCATTGATGGAAACATGTGGAATGAAAAACCACCACCAACCCAAATGAACATTTCTTTTATAACATTCTCCATTTCCTCTTCAAAACTCTCCCATAGATGAATCCTCTATCTGCTGCAATATTTTCTAATATTTTCCATTTCCTCTATTGGCAATTTGGCTGAAGTGAGTACATAAATGTTGTCATTATGGCAACATATGATCCTCATGAAGATCACACAAGTTAGAGAGCAAGTATAGCAGAGTGCATCACAAATTTGTCTAAGTGTGAGACAGTGTACCAGGACAAAGTTTTTGTTTGTGATGTTGACTAGAGTGAGTTCAGTGGTTGCACACTTGAACATAGACTCTATGATGGCTAATGATGACCCATCTCAGAGTGCAAGTTAGTATGACATGTACGAAATTAGTTATGACAGTTTTACCAAAGATAGTGTGTAGCTGACAGGACAAAATATGAAGGTAGAATTGGTAAAAAGTTAAGGGATTATTTTGTTTATTAAAATAATGACTTAACAATATAAAGGGATGACATCCTAGATGTTAAATCTTAGATAATGATATATGGAAGCTGACCATGTAAAGTTATTAGCCTTAATAACTTGTATATATATGCAATTGTAATTGTAAAGAAGAAAAGCGAAGAAGAAAAAGTGATGTAATAAATGTAATTGTGAAGTGAATGTAATAGTGATGATGCAAAGATAAGAGCAGAAAAAGAATATTGATACAAGAAGAATAAGGTTATGTACCTTGACCTATTTTGTATACATTGTATATTACTTGTTTGGGCAGTGTGCTCATCTAGTAATCAGATTTTTTATTCACAACTCCTAATAGGGTTGAGGCTTCTAACAAGGCCTATAGTCCCTTAATCAGGATTGATACACTATATGCTTGTAATAGACTCCTAATAGGGTCAATATCCTTAATAGGATACTTTTGATTAGTGGATCTTTTTGGGTACCATCCCCATCGGGGTTTTCCCTTGGCCATGGTTTCCTTGAGAACAAATAATGTGTTATGAGTTCTTTGATGTTATTTCTATGCATGTTATTTAGTTTCTTATGTTATGCATGTGTGAAGAAAATCTATTATATCCATGTTTGGGAAAAAGATAAAATTTGTAGAATACTGATTCACCCCCCCTCTCAATATTCCCTATTTCTAACATCCTCAACTGTACTACTATCATAACTGAATGTTGCTCCCCCTTAGTATATTACTCCTCTTTTTGCTTCTATTTTTCATGAATCTATATATTACTCCTCCTTTGACATCAATGGCGAAGGGCACCATTCATTTTGAGCACCAGTACTACTCCTAAGGTAGATTAGTCAACCTTCCATCAATCCTTGAGGACTGATGCCTTTCCTTCTTTCTTCTAAGCAGAATCAGGGAAGGGAATTACTCCCAACTTCTCCCTAAGATACTCAAAAGTATCCTTAGACAAGGCATTTGTGAAGATATCTTCCAACTAATCTTTAGTACTCACATAGTCCAACTTGACTTCTATTTCTACCACTTTTTCTCTTAGGAAGTGATACTTGATCTCAATGTGCTTTGTCTTTCCATGCATCATAGGGTTCTTTGACATATTGATAGTGCTAGTGTTATCACAGTGAATAATAATAGGATAATCAATCTGAATTCCAAAACATTTTATCATCTACTTGATCCAAACAATTGTAGAATAATTCAAGGCTGCTACAACATACTCTGCTTCTGTTGTTGATTGAGAAATACAATTTTATTTCTTTCTTTTCCAAGTGACAAGTCTATCACTAAGAAACATTGATCCACCTAATGTACTCTTTCTATCATCAACACATCCTACCCAATCTGCACCATTGTACACATGAAGCTCAACATTTTTTGAATTAGGATACGATAGACCATAATCTATAGTGCCCTACAAGTATCTAAATATTCTTTTTACTGCCATAGGTGACTTTGTTTAGGCCTTGCTACAAATCTTCCAACTATGCCAACTGCATTGGAAATATCAGGTCTAGTCTAAGTAAGATATATGAGTTTACTAATCATAGACTTATACAATGTTATATCTACTACTGGTGAGTCATCTTCTTTTGTAAGCTTTCATCCAGTGATCATGAGAGTTCCTACTAGCTTGCAATCATCCATCTTGAATTTCTTCAATATCTCTTTCACATAATTTGATTGATTTATGAAAATTGCTTTTTTTGTCTGCTGCACATTTAGTCCCAAAAAGTACTTGATAGGACCAATCATACTAATCTCAAACTCATTCTACATTTCTTTGACAAATTTAGCACTGAGATTGTCATTACCTCCAAAGATAATGTCATCAAAAAATATAGATACAAGTAGTAAACCTTCAGATGTCTCTCTAATGAATAGATTACAATCTTCTACTCCTTTCTTGAATCCAATCTTTGTTAAGTATCCATCTAGTCTCTCATACCATGCTCTAGGGGCTTTCTTAAGTCCATAGAGGGCCTTCTTCAATCTGCATACCATATCAGGTCTGTCTGATAAGGTGAATCCTTTTGACTGCTCAATGTATAGTTCTTCTTTTAAGTCTCCATTTAGGAATGCTGACTTGACATCCATCTAATAAAATTTGAAGTTTTTGACTATAGCATAGGCTAGAAACAACTTAATAGCTTCTAATATTCTCACAGGTGAAAATGTGTCTAAATAATCAATGCCTTCTCTTTGCGCATATCTCTTACATACTAATCTTGCTTTATTTCTTACTACTATACCATCTTCATTCATCTTATTTTTGAATATCCACTTTTTTCCAATCACATTCTTATCACTAGGTCTTGGGACCAGTTCCCAAGTGTCATTCTTAATAATCTTATCAAGTTCTTCTTTCATAGCATCATGCTAATCTGAATCATTACAAGCTGTTGGTGAGAAAAACCCTAGTTATCTTGGCCAGGTTCTATTCCTTCATTACTTTTTCAGGCCACTTAAGTGCTCTTAAAAGCATGTGCACTTTACTCTCCTAGTTAGTTGCTCAGTCTCCTAATGAAAATAGTATATTCCCTTTTATCTGGTGACTCTTTGAATCCTTTAGTCACAAGGTCTCTCAATGTTTTCAAAATATTCCATATCTTTTAGAGACTTAGCGAATGGTTAGTTGCCAGATCTCAGTAGTTAGTCACCAAGTTGTGACAGTCAAGGATAGCATCTAGTGACTTGCCTAGCGATTAGTCACCAAGTCTCCAGATCTTGGCGGTTCATTCAGAGACTAAAAATTTCACACAGTCACCAGATCTCCAGATCAACTGAGGTCAAAAATGAGTTGGAGCAGCTAGTTTGTGGGATCAATTAGAGTATGACATCTGGCAGTGAGGTGTTCAAAAGGATACAACTTAGCGATGACATGGATTAATAGACAAATCATAAGGTGCCACGTGTCTAGGTGGGCCCACATTTTCTGAGCTTAGTTTCTTAGTCATGGGATGCAGACCAAATATTCTTTTCTATTAAGTGACTATGATTTTGCTTTAGTTGGGTGATCTCCCAACAAAATTTGAATATTCCTTTTTGACTAGCGACTATGAGATGCGGTTAGTCATGTGATCTCTTGATCCTAGTAGTTGAGTATCTAACATTCAATGACCTGTGGGTGGTTGCTTTTTCTTTAGTCACTAAATCTCATAATGGTTGATCACATTAGAAGGAATGATATAGGTGGATATGTTATCAGAGGGAGCTGAGGTGTCAAAATTTTATGGGTTTCAGAGTAGTGATGTGGTAGGGTGTCAGTGCACTCAATGATTATAAAACATTCAGTGATTCAGTGAGTGAAGGTTATCTCCCAATCTCACGAATTTAACAATTAAGTGCTTAAATGGTCAGTGACCTGGTGGGTGGTTTAGAATCTCTTCATTTTCTCAATCTCAAGATTTAATGGTTAATTCTCCTAACATTCCAAGATTGAGAGAGGACCGTTGATGGCCACAAGATGATTAGAAGATCAGTGGTTAGTTTTTAGTCTCTAGATCTACCTCAGAGTTAAGAAATGTTTTCACGACTGAGAAAGTGGTCTCAGTCATGTGTTCTCAAGGTTTAACCTTTGTTGAAGAAAAGATTATGAGACTCAGCGAATCTCTTTGTTGCCAAGTCTCTAGATAATGCATGGGTTAAATATTTGGTTTGACCATGGTGGTTAAGTTTCTAATCCAGTGATTCAGTGACTGTGTGGTCTCAGAGTTTCATGAATCTGATGGTCAAGAGCTAAACCTTGAGTGATTGAGCAATTCAATGACATAGTTATCTCCTGGTCATTGAATCAAATAGCTAAGTTAGAAAAGCTCTAGAGACTTAATATGGACCATAGGATGAAGGAATGTAGAGATCAACGGCTGATATTTAATCTCAGAAAAAGGTTTCAAAAGTCAAAAGATTTCAGTGATTAAAAGACTCCTTGATATTTGCTAGATCACCAGATCAGGTGATCGCTGAATGTTTTTAAAGATTTAATAAAGTTCCTACGACTATGAGACTATAGTCACTGGGTTGCCAAATGATAGAAATATTAGAGGTCTCTTGAAGTCACCAGATCAGGGAAAGAAGAAAATGTGTTCAACAACTAAGTGGTGCGGCCTGAGCCGCATAGTCTCCAGATTGAATTTAAGGGTTTCAAGATAGTTAGTGTCCCTGTACTTGTGTGGTCTCCTGATGATGCTATAGTTAATGAATTTATTCCGTGACTTAAAATCTCTTCAGTCACGTGATCTCTGAAATGTTTAACCATTAAAGGGATGACTACGAGATCACAAGACTTTATTCGCTGAGTCTCTAAAGGTAACTAAGGTTAAATAAAATGACTGGTGACCTCGTGACTAGGAACAAAATGTAAAGCAGGATTCCTTTAGAGTTAAGTTATGAGCCCGGGTAAAGTGCGGAGATCTAACAGTGATGACATAAAGAAAGTCTAGATTTGAATGCTGGCCATTGATCTACTATCTTGTGCCATACATGTAGTCATTTCTCTCATATTTGAATATTTTAAGGGTTTCTCAGTGATAAAAGGACTGGATATTTAATGTTTGAGTAGCTAGATCTGGTAGATATGATTTTGTCAACTGTTATAGTGTGGTCCAGAGAGTATGATGATTGATGCAGAGGGTTTGTACCATAAAAGAGTGGGTATTACAATAGCTCAAGGCATGTTGCAGGTGATTGATCAGATTAATTAGCATGGTAGATTCATGATCTTCAGTACATTGCTCTGAAATTTCTCATAAATGAAGATCATTATAGGATCTGATCAAACTAGGTTTCTTGGTTTTCCTCCAATGTAATAAATTTTGATTAAATTTAGTTGGTTTGATGGGTAAAACCCTAACCCTAGATATCTGAAGCTTGTTGCATCCTAACTTCTTTTGGGATCCCAAGATAGCTAGGTAATATATATTGTAGCTATTTTTACTTTTTTCAAGGATGATGATGTAGTTGATGATCAATGTAGAAAGAGAAGGGGAACCAATAGAATGGTGACTCTACTGGGGAATAGATAGAAAACTCTTGTTAAAGAAATTAGAATCTCTGGTGTTTCATTGTTAAATCAAGTTTTAGATAAGTTCTCCCATATGAGTCACCAACAAAATGGTGACTCTACTAGGGAGAGTCTAAAGATAAAAGTTATTAGAGGAGTCTTGTGTTT
The DNA here is from genome assembly GCA_027943335.1 of Chamaecyparis obtusa. Classification (NCBI taxonomy): domain Eukaryota; kingdom Viridiplantae; phylum Streptophyta; class Pinopsida; order Cupressales; family Cupressaceae; genus Chamaecyparis; species Chamaecyparis obtusa. Next base: position 186,189 of record BSBK01004501.1, on the reverse strand, counting down.
CTCTTGTTGTACTCAGTTGTTTTCTTGAAAAAATTGAAAGATTTTCCATATTTGGTGGGTGGTGACTCAAAGGGTTAGAACTAGTGTTATAGACTATAGATCATTGACAAAAGAAGGAATACTAGGTCTTTTGTCAAGAAGCATCTGAAGGTTACTTTGGAACAGTTACCTAGATCAGAAAAGAAAAATTGGATCAGAAGAGATGGAGAATCTACAAGTGCCCTTATGAGGGAACAAAATGAAGTTAGAAATAGAGCACCACATGCATCTTCTAATGAGTAAGAGTCACAATATAAAAGCTCAAGGTCTGATAGTGGTTTCTCTAGAGATAATTTCTATGATACCCCAGAGACCTTGTTTCAAGATAAAGATTCATTACCTAGAGGACAGAATGTACGAGCAAGAGAAATGGGTTTTGGACCAAATTTAGATCCTGATGAGGAAATGTTCAGAAGGCAACCCATGAGACCAAGGTAGGTCCATTTCCCATATCAAAATCCTACTAATATGGATGTGTCATCAAGTTCTGAGGATGTTATGATAGACCCCAATGACCTGAGTGCACTAAGGTTACAGTTGGTAGAATAGGATGCCATACATAAGAGATTACAAAAAGAAAGGGAGGCTGAGAAAGTGAATGCTTTGATAGAAAGGGAATCTCTTCATAGAAAAATTAATGATCTAAAAGAGAGAAAAAAAATTCTTGCTTTGGCTCCTAAAACTTTGCAAGATGATGTTTTTGGTGATCTTGATGCTTTGAGAAGTGAGCAGGAACATTTTTTGCAAGACCATGAATTTGATAAAGAGGGCCCTGTGATTAGATAGGTTTAGAGTTATACTTCTCTACCTAAGGATAAAGATGGGCATGAGATTACTAGACCTATTGTTTTTGTAGGAGAGAAAGGAAAGCAAAAGATAGTGGGACTGCAAATAAGCAAGCTAGTGTCAATACCAAAGGTCCCACCACCCATTTCAAATAAGGATATAGAGATGGAAAGAAGAATAAGAGAGGATGATGACCTAGAAAAAGAATTGGAGAAAACTAAAATTGAAGCTTCCATTGTAGAAAAAAGAAGAAAGATCTAGTTCTTGAAGGCCTCATTAGTAAAAACTCCTGGCCCACCTACTGTTGAAATAGGTGTGCCATCTACAACTTCTAATGATGTTCCACTTGGTAATGTTATTGCTAGTAATCTAGTTCCTACTTCATCTACCAAGTTACATTTTGACCCCAATAAACAATCAAGTGTACAAATAGGTGGGAATATAAATATAAATGTTAATCCTAGTGGGAACACTAGTTCAAGTTTTCAAAGAAGACCTATGCAATTAGAAGGCTATAGAAAAATTAGTTTTGATGGAATACCAGGCTACCCAAATGCTTTTCCAACTGATATAAGAGATAAGGTACCAATGTCATTAGTTGTGAGGAACATCTTAGGTTATTTGTTGATATGCTAAATGATTATGAGGTGGAGCATGAGGATGTAATTATGAAATTATTTGTTCAATCTTTGGTGGAGGATGCTAGAGATTGGTTCAAGAGACTCCCTGACCGATGTATTGACAGTTGGGATTCTTTTGAGAAATGTTTCAAAGAACAATATGGTGATAGGCCTAATGCTAGGTTCATGTTGAATGAGATCAACACTATAAGAAAAAATTAGAATGAATCTGCAGCTGAGTTTAATATTAGATTTGAGAAAGGTATGAATAAATTGTTTCAAGTTATGAGGTTAGATGATAATGTTTGTTTGACCACATACTTTAATGCCTTTGATGGAAAAATAAGATATTTGTTGAGGGACCAAGAACCAAGAACTCTTAGAGATGCTTTTAGGATTGCTATCAACATTGAAAATAATATAAAAATTTTAGGGAAATTGGGTGGGAAGAGAGATGATCCAAGGTTATTTGGAGATAAAAAATACAAAAGGGATAATGAAAGAAATGTTGGAAATAAGAAGCAAGAGGAAGACAAGTTGGATAAGGTGTTGAATACATTGAAATACTTGAAAGCACCTGCTAATAGGAATAATAATGTTCCTACTAATGAAAAGCCTCAATTCAACGATAATCTCAATAGGCAAAATAGACTGCAAAGCTACCCCTATAATACCCAATGGAAGGATGGCAAGCCTATTATCCCTGTTACAAGAGGAAACAATGATAGGTATGTTCTTGACCCTTTACAAAAGGCTTCTATAAATGTCATAGAGGATACACCATGGTGTATAACATGTCAATCCCCTCATTTTGCAAAGCATTGTGTAGTTGCACAATCCTTGTCAACATACCAAAATGATAGTACTAAAGAGCTAGATGAGGAAGAAATTCATGATGACATTGGGTGCAATATGACAACTTCATATTTGGGATATGAAGATGATTCTAATTTTGATGAAGAAGCATATGTGTGTTTGAAAAGACACAATAGGGTACTTTTCCATCAGGAGGTTTTTTCTGATAATGATAACATTGATGAAAAGATATGTAACATGAACTCCTCCTCAGAAATAGTAAATTTGAGAAGACCTTCAAAGGAAGAAATTGATAGGATTACTATAGAAATGGTAGTCCAAGTGCAAACTAGAAATATGACAGCAAGGGACACTACTAGAAAGGTTGTAGGGATTTTTATGAAGAACACCAACTCCGGGGAGCCTACTGGAAATAGATTAAAGGATGATCATTTAGTAAGGTTCAAAAATGTGAAAGCTAAGAAGTGGGAACCTAAGGGAGTTGAAGCTGAAAATATTTCTACCGTTCGAGATGAAAATCATCAGAATGAAGTGGAAAAACTAGTTAGCACAATGGCTAAAGCTGAAAAAATAAAAATCACAACTACAACTAATGTATTAGATAAACAAAAAGACACTAGGGCAGTGTAGATTGAGTTTCCTCCCTCTTTCCCTATTGATATGTTGGCTATGTTATCTCAGATTACTGTCAAGGTTCCTTTGTCAGAGTTATTAAGGATCCCTGAGCACAAGGATAGGGATCTTGCATGGGTAGATAATGTCCATGATAATGATGTTGCATGCAATGAACCTTAGGTTAAAGTTTTGATACAAGTGGAGGTTCAGGGATTGGTATCTCACATACCACCTATATGCTTGGACAATTATGTCAATGCTTGCCTTGAAAACATAGACCCATTCTTTCTGAATATCATTATGAATGAAATGAAATTAAGAAATTGTGTGATTGATTCAGGTGCTTCCAATAATGTCATGCCTTTCAAAATTATGGGAAAGTTAGGCCTCAAAGTTGATACAATCAAGGGTAGATGTTGTGTAATGGATCAAAGAGAAGTACTAGTCATTAGGACTATAAATGCAATGCCATTCTGATTGGCAGCCTATCCAGAGAAAGAACTGACTATGAGTGTTTTGGTGGTAGACATTCCACCTCATTATGGGATGCTATTATCTAGGAAATGGGGTGCTGCCATGGGTGGAAGTTTGCAATGTGATTTATCTTTTGCAACCTTAAAGTTTGATGGTCAGTCTATTAGGATTGAAAGGGAACCAAGGGTAACCTATATGATTGAAAAGAATATTGATAATGAGGTTACCTACTTTGTAGATACTGATGTCAATGCTTTCAGAGCTGAGGTCACTTTACTTGAGAAGGATCCTGTATTGCCCTGTATTGCTAAAGAGATAGTTTTTGAATATATGAAGGGTGATTTGTGAGTGATGTACTTTGATGGTGCTAGCTACAAAGATGGAGCAGGAGTAGGTATTCTACTCATATCTCCTAGTGGGGGCACTTACAAGTTTTCTTTCACATTGAGTTTCTCTTGTACCAATAATATAGCAGAATATGAAGCATTATTGCTAGGATTGAGGTTGGCACACAAGCATGGAATTAAATGTATAAAAGTTATTGGGGATTTTGAGTTAGTGGTGTCCCAAGTAAGATCAGTGTATGCCTCAAAGAACAAGAGGTTGAAACAATATAGAAATGTTGTGTGGGATATGATTGAGCATTTTGATGCCTTCGATATTGTATGGAAGGATAGTAGTAATAACAAGATGGCTGATTTGTTAGCCAATATAGAAATCAATCCTAGTGACATTACTTTTGCTAACCTCTCTAAAGTTGAAATTCAGACTAGGCCTAGTATACTAGATAATGTTGAGAACTGGCAAGTTTTTTAAGATGACCAGGATATCTTGAGATTTATGAATTGTGAAGACCAATATCATGGTCAGGAGTTATATTGTTCAGCCTTGGTTGAGATTACAGAAGGAAAAGAAGTTATCCTTGGTAATGAAGTCTTGCAACTTAAAACTAAAAAGGTTCCCAAGGGACTAGTTGTTCTAGAAAATGTATTTAATAATCAAGATAGAGTTCAGATAGGTACTAAAAGGGAAGAACAAATGGATTTAGAAGAAATAAATCTTGGTACACAAGAAGCACCTAAGAAGGTCTACATTGGTAGAGAAATATCTCACAAGGTAAGGAAGTCCTTGATTAAGTTATTAAGAAAATTTAGGCATGTTTTTGCACGGTCATATGATGACCTAAAGGTTTATAGAGAAGACTTGTTCCAACATATTATTCCTTTGAAATAAGATGCCAAACCCTTTAGGCAAAAACAAAGGCCTATAAATCCTACCTTAGCACCTAAAATGCAGGAAGAATTAATGAAGCTGAGAGATGTTGGAGTTATAAAGCCTATTAGGCATTCTTCTTTGGTGTCAAATTTGGTTCATGTTAGGAAGAAGAATGGAGACATCAGACTATGTGTGGATTTAAAAAATCTAAATGTTTCTTCTCTAAAGGATAACTACAACTTGCCTAATATGGAAGCTATGTTGCAAAGAGTGACTGGGTCTGATTTGATGTCTATGATGGATGATTTTTCTGGCTATAATAAGGTAATTGTAAAAGAATCAGAACAATTTAAGATAGCTTTTACTACACCTTGGGGACATATGTCTATGTGAGGATGCCTTTTGGTCTTACAAATGCTAGTGCAACTTTTCAAAGGGCAATGGATGTTGCCTTTGCTGATTTTATAGATGATTTCCTTGTTGTTTATCAGGATGATTTAACTGCATATTCCAGGAGGGGAGAGGATCATTGTTTTCATTTGGAGAAAATATTTGTGAAAGCTTTAGAATATGGCATTTCATTAAATCCAAGGAAATGTGCATTTGGTGTGACTGAAGGCAAGTTGCTAGACCACCTAGTTGGGAAGCAAGGAGTAAGAATTCATCCAGAAAGGGTGGCAGCTATTGAAAAAATTCATAAACCAAAAAATGTTAAGGGAATTCAATCTTTCTTTGGCTAGGTAAATTTTTTGGGGAGATTTGTGACAAATTTTGCTGAGGTTACTAGGCCAATATCCAAGATGTTGAAGAAAGGATATGTTATCAAATGGAAGGGTGAGCCTGATGAAGCTTTCAATAATATAAAGTAGGCTATCAAAGATGCACCTATGCTTAAAGCAGCTGATTACAATATCCCAATGCACATCTTTTCTTTTACATCTTTTCATATTGTTGTTGTAGAAGAATAATGAGGGTTATGAGTAGCCTATTTCATTTTTTAGTAAATCTTTGCAGGCTGTTGAACTGAAATATGACATCAATGAAAAACAAGCATATGCACTGGTGAAGGCTGTCAAGGCTTTTATATGCTATTTGATGGGAGCAATTGTGATTGCTTTTGTACCAAGTGCTGTAATAAAAGATATTTTTTCACAACAAGAGGTGTCTGGGAGGAGATGCAAATGGATAAATAGAATTCAAGAATTCAATATTGACATCTAGATTACCAAATTGGTCAGAGGACAAGGATTGGTAAAACTAATGGCTCAATCCAACCTTGATGAAAATTAGATAAACTAGATTGAGATTGATTATACTTGTGATATGGATGACTGTATCTAGTATCAAGATGTTATCTACTATTTGAGAAACATGAAGTGTCCAGTAGGTATGGATGACAATAAGAAAAGAACATTGAAGTTACAAGCCATCAAGTATGTGATTATAAAATGCAAATTATATAGAAAAAAATTAGATTGCATACTTTTGAAATGTGTTGATGAAAATCAAGCTGACAATCTGTTAAAAGAAATGAATGAGGGAGTTTGTGGAGGACATTATATGGGTAGAACTATTTCTCAAAAGGTCTTGAGAGCAGGATTCTAGTGGCCCACAATCTTAAAAGATGTAGAGCAACTGGTAAGAAAGTGTGGTGCCTGTCAAAGATTATCTGCTAAGCTCAAATTTTCTAGAAATGTACCTTTGAGGTTAGTTGAAGTGCAAGCTCCATTCCAACAATGGGGAATGGATTTTATAGGAGAAATACCAAACAAGTCTAGTGGAGGACATTCTTGGATCTTAGTTACAACTGATTATTTCACCAAATGGGTAGAGGCTATTCCTACAAGGAATGCAACAAGCAAGGTGGTAACTGATTTCTTATTAAATAATATTGTTACAAGGTTTGGTTGTCCTGAAAGTATAGTATTTGATAATGCAATGTGCTTTAGGTTTGCTAAGTACAAGGAATTTTATCAAGGTTTTGGAATCCAAATGTCATAGTCCTCACCCTATCATCTACAAGGAAATGGACATACAGAATCATCTAACAAGAGTTTAATAAAAATCCTCAAGAGGATTCTTGATAAGAATAAAAGGGCATGGATTTCAAAGTTACCATTAGTTGTATGGGCTAACAGGGTAACTGTGAATAAGGCAATTGGTTGTGCACCGTTTGACCTAGTGTATGGGATACATGCAAGGATGCCTCAAAATAACTTATTGGAAATGTATAAGTTTTTTCAATTATATGATGATGATATAGATGATGAAATTCAATTAAGAATTGAAGATCTCATCAGGTTGGATGAAACTAGAAGAGAATTGGCTTTAAAAAATGCCAAGTTACAATTGCAGGTTAAAAATCTATATGACAAAAAGACTGTTGAAGGGAAGTTTGAACCTGATGACTTGGTATTAATCTAGAATGCTAGATTGGAATATAAAGGAAAACATGGAAAATTTGATCCAGTCTAGCTGGGACCATATCTAATTCATGAAAGATGGGGACAAGATTCTTATATTGTCAAAGAACTAAACGGTGATATTCAAGAATTGCAAGTTCATGGACAATTCTTGAAAAAATACTTTAATTGAAGGTATTTTCTTTCCATGAACAGTAGTTAGTTCTATACATGTTATAAATTTTATAGAGGTGTGCTTGCTCCCTGTTTCATTTCATCTTAGTTTTTAGGGTCTTGTCATGTTTCTCTCTACGGTTGTTCTTTTTCCAGTAGGTGGTCTGCTTCTCCCAGTGATCCTGAATCCTTGCCATGCCTAAGAGAGGCACAGATCCCTAGATAGAGCCACTGTTAGCACCTACAAAACTTTTTCTCTGTTCTTTGTGAAGTTTTTCTCTATCTCTAGCATTAAACCCTAAGTTCAAAATTCATATTTCTAACTATTGGTGAGAAAAACCCTAGTTATCTTGGCTAGTTTCTATTCATTTGTTACTTTTTCAGGCCACTTAAGTGATCTTAAAACCATGTAAACTTTACTCTCTTAGTTAGTCACTCAGTCTCCTAATGAAAATAGTATATTCTCTTTTATCTTGTGACTCTCTAAATCCTTTAGTCATGAGGTCTTTCAATGTTTTTAGAATATTCCATATCTTTTAGAGACTTAGCGGGCGGTTAGTCACTAGATCTCGATAGTTAAGAATGACATTCAGTGAATCCCTAGGAAGTTAGTCACCAAGTTGTGATAGTCAAGGATAGCATTTTTTAACTTTCCTGGCAGTTAGTTGCCAAGTCTCCAGATCTTGGCGATTCATTTAGAGACTAAAAATTTCACATAGTCACCAGATCTCCAGATCGGTTGAGGTTAGAAATGAGTTGGAGCAGCCAGTTTGTGGGATCAATCAGAGTATGACATGTGGTAGTGAGGTGTTCAAAAGGATATAGTTTAGCAATGACATGGATTGATAGACAAATCATAAGGTGCCATGTGTATAGGTGGGCCCAAGTTTTCTGAGCTCAGTCTCTTAGTCGCAAGATGCAGACTAAATATTCTTTTCTATTAAGAGACTATGATTTTTCTTTAGTCGGGTGATCTCCCAATGAAATCTAAATATTCCTTTTTGATTGGTGACTATCAGATGCACTTAGTCACATGATCTCTTGATCCTGGTAGTCGAGCATCTAACATTCAGAGACCTCTAGGTAGTTTCTTTTTCTTTAGTCACTAAATCTTGTAATGGTTGATCACATCATAAGGAATGGTATAGGTGGATATATTATTAGAGGGAGCTGAGGTGTCAAAATTTTATGTGTTGTAGAGTAGTGATGTGGCAAGGTGTCAGTGCACTTAGTGATTATAAAAGATTCAGCAATTTAGTGATTGAAGGTTGTTTCCCAGTCTCATGAATTTAATAGTTAAGTGCTTAAACGATCAGCGACCTTGTGGGTGGTTTAGAATCTCTTCAGTCGCTCAAACTTTAGATTTAATGGTTAAGTCTCCTAACATTCCAAGATTGAGCGAGGACTGTTGATGGCCACAAGATGATTTGAAGATTAGCAGTCAGTTTTTAGTCTCTGGATCTAACTCAGAGTTAAGAAATGTTTTCACGACTGAGAAAGTGGTCTTAGTCACGTGTTCTCAAGGTTTAACCCTAGTTGAAGAAAAGATTATGAGACTCGGTGAATCTCTTTGTCACTAGGTCTCTAGATAATGCATGGGTTAAGTATTTGGTTTGAACTCGGTGGTTAAGTTTCTAGTCCAGTGACTCAGCAACTATGTGGTCTCAGAGTCTCATGATTCTAATGGTCAAGAGCTAAACCTTGAGAAATTCAATGATTTAGCAACATGGTTATCTCCTAGTCACTGAATCAAATAGCTATGTTAGAAAAGCTCTAGAAACTTAATATGGAAGATAGGATGAAGGAATGTAGGGATCGATGGCTGATATTTAATCTTAGGAAAAGGTTTGAAAATTCAAAAGGTTTCAGTGATTAAGAGACTCCTTGATAGTTGCTAGATCTCTAGATCAGGTGATCGCTGAATGTTTTTAAAGATTTAATAAAGTTCACGTGACTATGAGACTATAGTCACTGGGTCACTAAATGATAAAAATATTAAAGTTCTCTTGAGGTTGCCAGATTAGGGAAAGAAGAAAATGTGTTTAGCAACTAAGTGGTGGGGCCTCAATCGCATAGTCTCCAGATTGAAATTAAGGGTTTCAAGATAGTTAGTCTCACTGCAGTCACGTGGTCTCCTGATGCTGCTGCAGTTAATGAATTTATTTCACAAATTACAATCTCTTCAGTCATGTGATCTCTAAAATTTTTAATAGTTAAGGGGATGACTATGAGATCAAGAGACTTTAGTCGCTGAGTCTCTAAAGGGAATTAAGGTTAAATAAAATGATTGGCGACCTCGTGACTAGGGACAAAATGTAAACCAGGATTCCTTTAGAGTTAAGTTATGAGCCTGGTAAAGTGAGAAGATCTAATGGTGATGATATAAAGAAAGTAAGGATTTGAATGCTGGTTATTGATCTACTATCTTGCACCATACATGTAGTCGTTTCTTTTAGATTTCAATATTCTAAGGGTTTCTCAGCGATAAAAGGACCGGATATTTAATGTTTGAGTTGCTAGATCCGGTAGATATGATTTTGTCAACTTTTACAGTGTGGTCCATAGAGTATGATGATTGATGCAGAGGGTTTGTACTGTAAAAGAGTGGGTATTACAGTAGCTCAAGGCATGTTGTAGGTGATTGATCAGATTAGTTAGCATGGTAGATTCATGATCTTTGGTACATTGCTCTGAAATTTCTCATAAATGAAGATCATTCTAAGATCTGATCAGACCAGGTTGCTTGGTTTTCCTCCAATGTAATAAATTTTGATTAAATTTAGTTGGTTTGGTGGGTAAAACCCTAACCCTAGCTATCTAAAGCTTGTTGCATCGTAGCCTCTTTTGGGATCCCAAGATAGCTAAGTAATATATATTGTAGCCATTTTTACATTTTTGAAGGTTGATGATGTAGTTGATGATTAATGTAAAAAGACCAAATAAGTAGAGCTTGGATTTAGGGTTTGTTTCTTAGCATTTTGTTATTTTGGCAATGTATTGACTCTACAAATCTTAATGAGAATACACTTGAATTCCAATCTTGGGTTTATATTTGTCTTCTTGTCTTCATCTTGGATTCTTATATGTTAATGTCACAAAGTGAGTTAATATATGGTATACAAAGTATATTATGAAGTTATCTTTGAGTTCTTGACAAAGTTAGGATTAAAATATTTAAGGTAGTTTTAGAGAATGCATGGTGAAATAAGAATTTGATGACTAGGTGTGGGAGGGAGAGGGATAATAGGCAAAGAAATTATTCTAAATTTAAGGGTATTTGAGTTTAGGTTTTTAGTTGATATGTATTGTTGGTGACTCTATGCCCTAGGTTAAGGCACTGATCTATTCTTTGGAAGTAGTTCATCATCATCAATCACAAATATAAATGATTAAATCTTTAAATCAGCTAGTAAAGGGTATAAATGTATAATATTTAGTGATTTCTTTCAAGAAGTGAATCAAGGGTACACCTACCTGAGCATCTATGCTCAAAGTGTAGGAGGGTCCTTGTTGATCCTTGTTAATTGGCCCTTTTCCTTGCAGACTTTGGAGTGGTGATAGAGTCATTGACATTAGTTTGTCAATCATAGTGTAAACCTGCAAGTAGAAAGAGAAGGGGAACCAACATCTTCCTGTTGGAAATATTCAGGAATTAACCGAGTTACTGAGAGGGGAGGGGTGAATCAGTAACTCCAAATTTTCTTCTAATTTAACATGTAATTTACTTTTAACCTTTGCATACAGAAAGCATGAAACTTAAATGCATTCACAATAATGACACATAGATTTGGTTACCCAGAAACCTTCCCAAAAGAAAGTAAAACTGGGGTGGGGATGAAACCCACAAAGCTTTAATACTGCAGAATAAAGTTGGCCAGTTAAGGCTTACAATTTCATCACTTCTGATGATCTGCCCTGTTAGGAGCAATAAGGATTGCTAAATCCACCCTGTTAAAGGATTTACAAAACATACAATGAAGTATGCACTCGGTAAAGAGATTTTACAAAAGACTATTAAGTCTACCCGGTTAAAGGATTTAGTACTGATTCACCTGTTAGGATGAAACAGTAGATCTCTGGCTTTGCAACTGTATTGCTGATTGAGATTCGCTAATGTACTGATCACCTTCTGTGATGAATTTGTCTTTGCTGTTCCTTATACTGCTGAAGCCCTTTGTAATTCGCTTATCTCTGCCTTTCTTTCTTTTTCACATATATTCTTCTTACATTTTTGACATTTTTACAACATTGTTTATATACAAGTCTTAAACAATTAATTACAATTACAATTACAAAGTCGGCTTTGACAAATAAACATAAGTGCTACTAAGTCGGCCCAAGTATGGTTACACGGTTCCTGCAAACTAACTCGGTGACTTTCTGATACTCGGCATCCACTGCATTACTCGGCATCGTCATGCACTCGGTAGAAGTGAAGGCATGGTTCATACTGATCACTCGGTAGGTTTTGAACTCGGTAAATACTGGTGACTCGGTAGACATGATGTTACTCGGTTTACACTGTCCTGTTCGGTTTGTACTAACTGCTCGATTTGCACTGTCTGCTCGATTTGCACTATCTGCTCGGTTTGCACTGTCTGCTCGGTTTGCACTGTCTGCTCAGTTTGCACTGTCTGCTCGGTTTGCACCCAAAATGCAAATAAGTGTTGTCACTAGTGGCAATTCTGTTTAATGCCAACAATCTCCCCCTTTGGCATTAGTGACAAAAACACTTATTGGCCAAAACTTATATACATGAATCATGCTGAGTTTTATTTTGATTTTTCAAAATTTGTCTTTGTTATAGAGCTTTATACATTGTCTCCCCCTTTCAATGTGCTAACTGTTTCTATACAAATCTTCTTCTATACATATATCTCCCTCTATACATATCTCCCCCTTTTTTATGATAATGCCAAAGGTGTATATACAAGTTATTTACAGAGAGAATCCAAAATTTGATAGAAAATTAGAATTTACCTTCATTATTAGTGCCAGGGTTCTGTCCCAACTTTCTTGCAGAATCTTACATGTTTGGATTGCAATTTGGACTTCTGCAGAGAGTTCAATCATGTGATCTGCTATAGAGAACTGATTGTCATGAATCAATGTTTTGGAATGTTCAATGTGCTTATACATTATATTCATGATGGGAAGGATCATGTGTTGGATGTCTAGCAGTGTGGACCGGATCTTTGTGTCTTCTTTCAGTAGATCAGACTGCATGTTTGATAAGTGTGAGATTTTCATGTGATGAGCAGAGCTTGAACTTGGTTCAAGTTGCAGCTTCTATATGCTAATCTTCATATCCTCATCCATTTTATTCATTTTATCCTTAACATCCTTTGTGAACTTGGCAATATTGCACAATCTGGCCAAAAGAGAGGTAGCATTCAAATAGATAGATTCAATGTTTCACAAAACTGAAGATAATTCTACTTGGTTAATAGCTATGTGCTGAGCAATGTGCTCAAGCACTTCATTGTTGAATCTCTTCTCGGCTCTTTCAACTAACTTTTCTGTCCCAGATGAATCCTCATTGTATTTATTAACTGCTTCTGCTAATTGTAGCAAAATATGTTGGGGAGAGTCTACTTTAATACCTAATGCATCATACAAAATGTCCTTAGCATCCTTGATGATTTGATATTCCTTGTCTCTCTCCTCTTTAAGCTTCTTTTGTTTTGCTTTCCTTTGGAGGATCTCACCTATATTTTGCATTTGGTCTGCTGATAGATTTGCAAAATCTAATGTAGGAATCTCTATCTCTTCATCTAGGTCTATATCCTCTACTACATTTTTACCCAAAAATTTTATAGTCGGTAGAGCCTTAGGCTTATCTGTACTTAATGCCTTGGTAGTAGTGACAGTAGATAAAGTAGGGCTGGCTATAGAGACTGGTATACTTTCTACTGGAGAACTTAAAATATCTACACTTGAAGATTCAAAAATTGGAAAACTTACTGCTGGAAAACTTGATGATGCGGGAGACTGCAACTCGGTAGAAGAAATGATAGTTGCTTCTGTTGTTGCTATAGATGATTGGACAAATGTGGAAGTTGTCACAACCATGCTTGAAGGTGTCTCCGGGCTGGATGTAGAAACTTTTACTAGAGAGGTAGGAAGGGATGCAATGACTTCTGCTGCTATCCTCACAGTATCATCTACCTCAGTGTCTTCTTCTTGTTCATCACTGTCATCTTCAATATCTTTTATTATTACTATTTCAATACTCGGTTGGTGAAGGTGGTATATGTTCTTCCATTTGGCATTTGCAGCCTTCACAACTGATTCAATATTGTTGATCAAAATCAAACAGGTATTGAACTTTAATGTCATCTTACTTTCATTTTTTTTTAATGCCTTCTTTACTTCGTCATTTTTCAAGCTCGGCATCAACTGTCTCAGGGTTTGATCAAATATGTCTATCACAGTTTGCTTTGCATTGCTCCATCTCATTTTTATTGGATTTAATAGAACTGCTGGAACCTGTGGGGCTATTTCTTCAGGAGAGTATTTCCACTGTCCCATCTTTTCAATAACAGCATCTTCTATTTCCTTCTATTCTGTTTCTGATCTGGTTTCATATTTAAAGGATTTTATGTTACTTACTCCAAATCTTGATCTGTCTCTAAAGAGTTTGAGCTTTTCTTGAAGGTTTAGAGGAGGCCTTTTGAATACTATGTCTTTATCTGCCTTGTCTGCTTTGTCTGCCTTGCCTCTTGCATTTCTCCTTGTAAATACAGTAGTGGGAGGCTTAGGTGCCTTAGTGATGAATACCTTTCCTTTCTTCTTTGCAGGTTCTAGTTCCTCTATTTTCTCATCCTTTTCCTCTTCTTCTTCATCTTTTTCTTCTTTGTCCTCATTTATCATATGCATTTTGGCTATCCTCTTCTTTCCTTTGTTTACCGCCTGTGGAAGCTTTATGCTTAATTCAATTCTCACCTTAGCTTCATCATATGTTCCAAAATATGGAGCTTTGGGATTGACAGGCTGATTAAGAAGAGCTTCAATGATATTCTTGGTTTCATCAATATTTACCTCATAATGAAGAGGTTTTACATATACAGTCCTCGGTTTAACTGCTTGAATATATACATTATCACAATCCACCATAAAACAAATGTCATCTTTGTAATCTTCCACCAACTTCTAAGGAATCTAGAATCTGTCATTCATTTTCTCTTTGAAAAACTCAAAATAATTATCCATGATGCTTTCAAAATTTTCACCCATTTCTGAGATGTATTCATTTATTTCATAAAGGGCTAGCACATCTTTTCCCCATACAACTTTTCCTTTAGAAGGGAAGAATTTCTGAACATAGAAGAATAAACAGACCAATAAGGATCCAAACTTACATGGATTGTTTTTGGAAGTTTGAATGCTTTCCATGTTTTTGTTAAACTGCTTTAACAATAAGTCTACTAGGTCAAATGTTAAGTTATTCTTGACCACTTTGTATGTTAGGTCGATAGCTTCACAGGAGACACTATTCTGTCGACTAGAACTGTAAATCTTATGGGCAATGATGTGTGTACCAAACTTCAGTTCAGCATCGGTAATGCTGCTAACTTTCATGCCTCTACCGTCCCACTTGGCTAGGGTTTTCTTCTCTAGTTCCGTCTGACCTAGGGTTTTGGTAGTTTTTGCTTTATTCAACATGGGAAGACCGGTGATTTGATGAATCATCTTCTTTGTGATTTCTATGGGTTGCTCAAGCCAAATCTTGCCATCATGTACACAGCTGAGAATGTATCTAACCCATTTATCTCGAAAGTTTCGAGGTAGATGTGCAATGTGAACTAAACCTTTATCTTCCAGATGTTTGTGCTCGGGTTTCAGAATACCATCCACACACAATTCTTCACGCACAGTATCTAATTCTAGGTTCCCCATTTCATGAATTGAACAGTTGAAATGATTGCGGATATCATTAATACATAGTACCTTAGGAGGAATCTGAGATTGAGCTAAGTTCGGATCTAGGGCTGCTGCAATTGTGGGCACGATCTTGAAATCTGGTGCTTTCCATTCCCCTTGGACTAACATATCAGATCCTTTCTTCGCTGAAGTGCTGGATGATGCCATGGTAGCTCACAGAAAATTCCTTTCACAAAAGTGTTGAATCGTTGGGTTGCTCTTGAAATTTTCTGCTCTCAAAGTGCTAAAGGTTCATGGTGAAGAATGAGTTCGATTACTTGATTTTTGTTTACAACTCTGTCATTAATGCTCAGTACAAATTAGGGTATGAATTTTGACAGACTGTCACCCACTAAGAATTAATTGCTTGGTAAAGACATCGCAACTCGGTGAACTTGAGAATTCATATTGCTCCGACCTCACTCGGTAAAGACGGGTACCGACCTCACTCAGTGAAGACTGATACCGACCTCCCTGTGATCTTACTGCATCTTGTATGCTGATTTAGATCTTTCTATTAATTTGGTTCTGGAACTGCTTGAGATTGGTCTATGAGAATATAGTTCCAGTGCTTTCTTGGAAATTTAGTTTGAGTTGGTAGAGCCATCCATTCCATTACTTGGACTGGATTGCTCGGTAGCTTTAGGAATCCATTTTTGTCTCACCTGTTTCCTGACCTTAGTTGCTTCATTCTTCTTTCCATCTTCAACTTCACTAGCATTCATGCAGTTTCTGGCTATGTGACCAAGTTTAGTGCATTTGAAGCATCTTACGGTAGTATCTCTTTTCCTTAGATGATGTTTTATGCAATTCATGCCAATGTGTCCATATTCTCCATATTAATGACATCTACACCAGGTGTTGTAGTCCCATCCAAACATTGCTTTCATAATTTGTTCTGCTGGATTAAATGTCTTGGATCTGCACTCGGATGCCTTGTGACTTTGTTTGTTGCACTTGTGACAATTACCTCTGAATCTAGGTTTTTCCCTACATTTATTTGCTTTGTGACCAGGTTGATTGCAGCTATAACATTTTCCATTGAATTCTGCTTTTTCATTGTTCCAACATTTATTTGAAGCATGTCCTATTTTACCACAATGATTACAAGTAGGTTTTTGATTTCTTTGAGTACCTTGCTTAGAAGATTCACCTTCTCCTTTGTATCCAAGTCCTGCTTTTCCTTTTTGCCTATGAAGATTTCGCTCATACAGCTGATTCAAGTCTTCTTGACTTTTCAACATTCCTTCATTGATTTGTTTTTTAGTGTTTAAGTCATCCACCAATCTTAGATTGATTTCCTTTTCAGATCTTAGTTCTTCTCTTGTGCTTTCTATTCCTGATCTTAGATTCAGAATTTCCTCATTTGTATGAGAGATCTGATCAATTAGGTTTTCTAGCTGAAGGGTTTTATTTTGGACTTCAATGTTCCTTCCATCTAATTCATCTTTCAACTTGTTTCTTTGTTCCAAGATCTCACAGAATCTTGTAGAGTGTAGCTCTTGTTCTCTTTTTAATTTTCTCACTTCTTCCTGCAGAGACCCATTCTTTTCTAGGAGTTCTTTGACAGCATTGTTTGCTTCATCTGAGTTATTTGAGGGAAAAAGATCTTCAATCTTTTCTTCAATGTAATTCTGATCATTCATCTGATTTGCAAGTTC
The DNA here is from genome assembly GCA_027943335.1 of Chamaecyparis obtusa. Lineage (NCBI taxonomy): Eukaryota > Viridiplantae > Streptophyta > Pinopsida > Cupressales > Cupressaceae > Chamaecyparis > Chamaecyparis obtusa. Next base: position 169,464 of record BSBK01004501.1, on the reverse strand, counting down.
CTTCCTTCTTCTTAGGGATTGGGAAAGATGTTCTTTTGCTTCCTTGAGTTTAGCTATGGCCATTTCTAGATCTAGCTTTTCATTTTCAATCACCTTGTTCAGTTTGAATACCTCCATTGTCCTGGATCTTTGCTCAAGCTAGTTAAGCTTTGTCTTGAGAACCAATGCAGCTCTGATACCAATTGTTGGAAATATTCAGGAATTAATCGAGTTACTGAGAGGGGAGGGGTGAATCAGTAACTCCAAATTTTCTTCTAATTTAACATGTAATTTACTTTTAACCTTTGCATACAGAAAGCATGAAACTTAAATGCATTCACAATAATGACACATAGATTTGGTTACCCAGAAACCTTCCAAAAAGAAAGTAAAACTGGGGTGGGGATGAAACCCACAAAGCTTTAATACTGCAGAATAAAGTTGGCCGGTTAAGGCTTACAATTTGATCACTTCTGATGATCTGCCCTGTTAGGAGCAATAAGGATTGCTAAATCCACCCTGTTAAAGGATTTACAAAACATATAATGAAGTATGCACTCGGTAAAGAGATTTTACAAAAGACTGTTAAGTCTACCCGGTTAAAGGATTTAGTACTGATTCACCTGTTAGGATGAAACAGTAGATCTCTGGCTTTGCAACTGTATTGCTGATTGAGATTCACTGATGTACTGATCACCTTCTATGATTAATTTGTCTTTGTTGTTCCTTATACTGCTAAAGCCCTTTGTAATTCTCTTATCTCTGCCTTTCTTTCTTTTTCACATATATTCTTCTTACATTTTTGACATTTTTACAACATTGTTTATATACAAGTCTTAAACAATTAATTACAATTACAATTACAAAGTCGGCTTTGACAAATAAACATAAGTGCTACTAAGTCGGCCCAAGTATGGTTACACGGTTCCTGCAAACTAACTCGGTGACTTTCTAATACTCGGCGTCCACTGCATTACTCGGCATCGTCATGCACTTGGTAGAAGTGAAGGCATGGTTCATACTGATCACTCGGTAGGTTTTGAACTCGGTAAATACTGGTGACTCGGTAGACATGATGTTACTCGGTTTACACTATCCTGTTCAGTTTGTACTAACTGCTCGGTTTGCACTGTCTGCTCGGTTTACACTGTCTGCTCGGTTTGCACTGTCTGCTCAGTTTGCACTATCTGCTCGGTTTGCACTGTCTACTCAGTTTGCACCCAGAATGCAAATAAGTGTTGTCACTAGTGGCAATTCTGTTTAATGCCAACACTTCCTTGCAATGATTTCTTGATGTAAACTTTGGAACTTTAGGTGATGTTGACTCATCAACCTTAGGAGTATTTTCTTCACTTGTCTCAGAGTCATTGAATAACACATCAATACTGTCAAACATTTCTTCAATAACTCTCTCACTAGTGGAGGGTCTAAGTTCTTCTTTAATCATGGGTGAGTAGTCATGATATATTTCTTGAATCATAAAATTTTCATCAATCTTTACATAAGCACTTTCAATGATCTTTTTCAATCTTAAATTGAAACATCTATAAGCTTTACTTTTAGTAGAGTAACCAAGAAAAATACCTTTATCACTTCTTGCATCAAACTTGCCTACTACTTCATCCATCTCAATAGAGCACTTGCTTCCAAATATTTTGAAGTATTTTACTATGGGAACATTACCAAACCATAGCTCATAAGGTGTTTTGTCAGTGCCTGGCCTTAATTGAATTTTATTGATGGTATAAACTATTGTATTGACCGCATATCTCCAATAGGTGTGCGTAACTTTTCCTTCTATCATAATGGTGCACATTGTATCAATAATGATCCTATTCCTTCTTTCTACAATTCAATTCTATTGAGGGGTTCTAGGTGCACTTAACTATCTCTTTATGCCATGTTCTTCGTAGTACTCATAGAATCTATCAAAGGTGAATTCTCCTTGTCTATCCAATCTCAAACATTTTATCTTTAGTTTAGATTCATTTTCAACCTTAGCTTTGAATATTTTGAACTTCTCAAAAGCTTCTGACTTATCTTTCAAGAATGCAACCCACATCATCCTGGTGTGTGTGAAAATTGTACCTGATCTGTAGACACAACACTTCAGTAAAACATTAGAGGTTAGCTATAATCAAATCATGCAAAATTGAAAACTAATCTAACCAAGTGATTTACTGCCTTCTAATAGGTGCGAGATTGATGTTCTCAGATTGTAATCAAGATCAGTGACCTAGATGACACCTAAATGAAGGATTTGAATGCAATTGATCTAGATATGAGATTGAATGCAATTAATCTATATTTTTGATATTTTCTATGCAATAAGAATGATAAAAACTGATATGAATCTATGCTAATATGAAATTGATATGCTATGAATGCTATTGAAAATTGATATGCAATGCTAATCTAACAATGATATATAATATGAATACAAAAATAAGATTGATCTCACAAAGATGTCGATTCGCAAGAGCTTTGATTTCTTCAATTCCAATTCTCCAACATGATTATGCAAAAATATGAGATGCTGTGGATGCAAATTTGAGAGATTTTAGAGATGAATTATGAAGAGCTAAGCCTTGTTTTTATAGAAATCCAAGGCTTTGGAGGTTGTGAAAGAAAGCCATAAATCACTCAAATAACTCAGGTTGATTTTTGAGTTATTTTTAAATAAAAGATAATTAACTCACAAAAACATGCAAAAGCTAAGTTTTAACTCAAAATAGAGTTTAGCTTTAATTGATAATTGATAGTTGTCTTCTTTTATGATTGTGCATGTTTTATTTATGAATTAATTTAATAATAAAGTGATTTATTTCCAACTTAACTGCTTTTAAAAATAAAATAATTGATTTATGGGTTAATCAATTATTTAATCAAACTTTTATTAAAAACTATATTATTAAATAATGACAACTTGCTTTAATTAATTAAATAAGAATTTAATCAATTATTCATAAGATTTTGGATTTATTGTCAAAATTTAAATAATATAATTAATAATATATAAAATTAAATTTAATTAAACAATTAAGTGGCAAGATATTAAATCTAATTAATTAAATATAAAAAATATTCAATTAATCAAATTTTAGGATAAATATGATTTATTGCCAAATAATCATTAAATTAAAGATAATTATGATGATTAGGAATATTACTAGGAATATTCCCCGATGTAGAATTTAAGATAATCAATTCTGATTTGATGATGTTTAGATGTGCCTTAGGTTAGGACTTTGATGTCAATTTCATTCAAATTGAATATGTAAGAGATTAATGAACTTATAGCCCATTTTTGGGGTATTTCATTTTGGCCCTCTTTGAATTACTGTGCGAAGTGCAGTGGTTCAAAGATAGTCTGTGTTTGATAAAGATATGAAACTGATGTTTGAAATTGATAATTGATATGAGACAGAAGCTGATTGATATTGATTTGATATAGAGATAGTAGGTCCTGAATGACCAAAGATAATGTTCACTATAGTAGCAAATGAACCTATGATTGCAAAAAAGTATCAAAATGCCTGATTCCAAACCTTAGGATTGCAAAGAAGTGAGTGACCCGTTCTAGACTCGATTGTCTTAGCAGAACTAGCAGGTATCACATCCAAACCCTTCAATTACTGAAGAACCAAGGAAAGAATGATCTGATGGTTGTAAAAACTGATACAGTTTACAAGATTAGGAGAATACCAGATTGATATGGATCGATGAATCTGATATGCCCCAAGTGATGATAGATTTGCCCCGAGTGATGAGGTCTTTTTTTTTATGAATTAGTAACTAGATGTGATTGTTTGTCTTGATTACTGATGAAAGATATTGATAGATTTGATTGACAGACTTTGAATGATGTGCAATACCATGCCCTCTTCAGGATTAAAATTGAAATCTGATAGTTTAGAAGCATGTTAATTGATTTGAGAAGTGGTTATACACGTCTGAGAATGCATTCTGCATCGTTTGGAGGTCCAAAAGACCAAGTTTGACTAGGTTTGACCATGAGATGACCATGGTTGACCAAGTTAAATTTTGATAGTTTGATGTAAGATAATCAGTTAAGTTGAATAGTGGATTTTTGTGATGATTGAAGGTCGATTATGCAAGTAGTTAATAATATGAATGATCTCAGATTTGAATTTTGATCCTGAAAAAGGATTCTACTTGCTATTTCATTGGAGGAACCTTCATGTGAGATTTAGCTCTTGTTAGACTTGAAGATGCAATTTGAAGAATCATTTAAGCATTGAAGTTCATTTCATCATTGTGAGATCATGGAAACATGCAAAATGATATGAGACATGCAAAATGAAATGCAACCTAAGACCTAGGACCTAGTCACTGATCATATGTCGATTTGTTATCATCATTGAAATTTTAGGTAACCGGATAAATCAATACAATGCCCACTAGCCATGAAACCATAAACATATGAATATCGATTTGTATGCGCAAGAATCAATACAACACCCATCAGTTATAAAACCATGGACATATGAATATTGATTTGTTTTTGAAATGTTGGATCAGATATAAGCACCAAGGCACAAATGCCAGGATGACCTAAATATCATGTCCATTTTGATATAGCAATTTGTACAAGCATCAAAACATAAACGTCCTGATGACCTAAGTACACCTTGCATTGCAAACACATCAAACAGCTAAGAGATTATTCTAAATCCAATGTGAATTACCCGTAGTGACCCTTTATTGTTCACATCTTTAGGTAAGATTGTGTTTCATAGTAAGAGAAAGAACTCACTCAAAAAGACAATAATTAGATCAAACTTCCTTGAATTTTCTAAGTATCAATGGTCGAGGTACGCATGGCCATCCAATTTGAGATAGAGGCTCTTACAGTCAGACACCATTTCAATCCAGAATTTCCAAAGTTGTTAGATTTTCACATACAAGAAGAAAATAAAGAAAAGATTATGCCCCTAGTCATCACCCTCTAAATCCTATAAAGGACATCATCGAAGAGCTCAAAGGGACACAATATGCAAAAATCTCAATGCGGATCAGTAAGCATACAAGGAGATAAAAGCATGAAAAGCACAAATCATTTTTAGTTTGATGTTTGATTGCGTTGTTGTTGATGCAAAATCCTTTCTGGAGACAAGACTGACTGACTGACTGACTCACATGAAGCTTCAAAGGACTCTGACTAGATATGATCCATCTAAGATACATGGGAGACCATAGGATATGACATTGATTTCCCCCAAGTGTTAAACATTGATAGGATATAGACGCTTGAGCTGATTGGTGTACAGACCGACTTATTGAAAACTGGAAATGCAGAAACAAATCGGGAGATATGTACAAACTAAAGCAAGACTAAAAGCTAGGAAAGACCAAGATTGCACTAATAGATGGAGCATTTTGGAACAAGTGGCACCCGTTTGCCGGGTTTTCACCATCTTGGTAGAGATTCTATTTTTGCTACCAAGGCGCTTGTTTCCAAGTTTTCACCAAGGCACTTTTTCTTCTTTTAGTTTTTTTGTATTTTTCATTTTTTCAATTTTTTTTTAAATTTTTGATATTTATTTTATTTTTTTGTGAATCATCAAGGCACCTATTCCTAGGTTTTCACCAAGATGTTCATGTTTTTCAGGACTTTTTCAGATTTTTAAGATTTTTTCAGGACATTTACCAAGCACTGAATGCCTTAGGCGTAGAATTTATTCAGATGGAGAACATTGATTGGTTCTCAGAGCTGTTCTCCTTTAGTCATTGAGAGTTGATAGGCAACAGAGCCAAAAGTAGTAGTGATTACAAAGGGACCCAGCCAGTTGGGTTCGAACTTCCCCTTGCATTCTCAATGTGATTGATTTTTAGGATTTTCTCTCAACACTAGATCACCAACATGAAATTCTCTATGTCTAACTTTCTTGTTGTAGCCTCTAGACATTCTCTTTTGATATACTCTGAGATGATCATATGCTTCTTGTCTCCGCTCATCTAGTAGTTCAAGTTCTTGCAACCTAGACACTCTATAGTCATCATCAGTTACTAGACCATGCATTCTGATTCTGAGTGATGGGATTTCAACCTCAATAGGTAGTACCACTTTAGACCCATAAACTAAAGAAAAAGGTGTAGCCCTTGTAGGCATTCTAATACTTGTTCTGATACTGGTTCTGATACTTGTTCTGATAATTATTTTGATACTAATTTTGATACTAGTTCTGATAGGCATTCTGATACTAATTCTGATACTTGTGCTGATACTTGTTCTGATACTGGTTCTGATACTTGTTCTGATACTTGTTCTGATACTAATTCTGATACTTGTGCTAATATTGGTTCTGATACTTGTTCTGATACTGGTACTGATATTGATTCTGATAATTGTTCTGATACTGGTACTGATACTGATTCTGATAATTGTTCTAATACTAGTTCCGATACTGATTCTGATAATTGTTCTGATACTAGTACTGATACTAGTTCTGATACTTGGTATACTTGATAGCATCTTTTTCCATTTCCAAACTCCCAAGCAAGATCATATTATGCAGCCCCAATGTCTAGCAAGGTGGAGAACAAGAGGGATTAGCAAGCTGGTGGAAGAGATGGAAGACAAGAGAATGAAGGATAATGAAGGGAAGAAATCCTCAAGGGAAAACTCCTCAAAAATACTCAAGCTAGGGAAAAATTGTCATGTAAAAGTAGTTTTGGACAAGCAATGAAAGGCTAGCATAGGATAAATTACAAAAGCATAATGCCAAAGAAGGACACGATGTAGTCCAAAGGAGTAGACATGTCAAGAGGCTTCATAGCATTTCATTTTACTCTTTCATTTTTATTAGATCAAGACCAAAGGGGAAAAGGATAGCGATAGATATGAAGGCTAAACATGAAAGGAATGAAAGAAAGATCATCATAAGACAACTCACAAAATAGCCAAATGTTTGTGTATAGATCAACATTGTCAAGATCAAAGAGAGAAGATGGAATGGATGAAATATGTAGAAGAACTACGCATGATGCCTGATTGCCAGATTTTTATCATGGTACTTATCCAAAGTGCCACAAAGAAGTGGTTTTCACCATAGGAAAAATTTATTTCTCTTTACTTTTGCTACCAAGGTGCCTGTTTCGAGGTTTTCACCAAGGCACATTTTCAATTTTATTTTATTTTTTTTGGAAGAAGGCAAGCTTTTTAGATAATGCTCCTTGAAAGGATAAACCATGATATGCCAAGGATTCAAAATGATATGCTCAAAGATGCTGATAGGGAAAGGAACATGGAAGAGAAAAATGGACGATAGGGTTTTATGTAAAGCAAGTGAGGTTGGAAGATAGGAGGAATAGGCAAATGAGGAAAAAGGATAGAAGGTAGAAGGTTAATGAATGGAAGGATTGTGAAAGGATAGATGGAAAGGAAGGAAAGATCAATGTAAACACACACTTTGAAGGGTGGCGAGAGGGTGGAGGAAATGTGAATGAAGGAATACGTGAAGGAATATGGTGAATGGATAGCAGAGGTTGAGGTTTGGGTGCATGAAATGGAAGAATATTTTTGGAAGGAGATGTAGTGGAAGCCTTTGGAAGCTTGAATGTCAATTTCACTTTTTTCTCAACACCAGACTCTTTCAAGAGAGACTTTGGAATCCATATAGCCGTAGACTTTTTATTTCCTTTTGATGATCTAGAGAGAATATCTTCAATGATGGATTTTGGAACCCATACTTGTCTTGTAATTTTTTTTTTAGATATCTCTTTTGACTTTATGCTAACATGTCTATTAGAGGAGACATGGTGATCTTTTTTTGATGGATTCTTGTATTGCTTCTTTTTCTTGTATTGAACATTCAAGTTACTTCCAAAAGACTTGGGACTTGTGGAAGAAGAAGGATATGACTGGTTTAGATGGGTGGGTGGATGAAAAGGATTCAAGGGTATGCATCTATGTTGATCTTGAGGAAAGATGGGAGATGGAGGTATGTAAGGACCCAAGATGGATGGAAAATTAGGAGAGTGAGGAGGGGAAAGTGAAGGGACATAAGGACCCAAGATGGAAGGAAGGTGTGAAGCTCTTAGTAGTGGTGAAAGAGGTCCCAAGATGGAAGTGGAAGATACAAAAGGATAATCGATAAGTTCATCAACATCTATATGACAACCAAGGATATCAGCATCTTCAGAGTGAGCATTAGAATTTTCAATAGGATCCTGGACATCTTGAATAAGAGCATTTTCTTTGATAGGATCATTCAAAGCTTGTGAAGACTTAGGAAGAGTAGAAAGAGAAAGTGAACATGGAATGGTAGAACAAGAAGGTGGAAGACTTTGATCTTGACAAAGATCTTTGGATAGCATAAGCGCATAATTTTTCTCTTGATTTTCAATAGGCTTAACATCAGAAGTAACAACACCATTTTCAATAACCTTAATGGAAGTATCATCTTTGGAAATTGGAAGTGTAGTAAGGTTATTTTGATTATCAATAAGCTCAACAGTGTAACTAGTGGCTTGATCTTGCTTAGGAGAAGACTTAAGACATGGTGGAATGCATGAAAAAGGGGGTACAGGATCAAAAGAACTCTGAGGTGGATAAGAGACATCATGAAAAGGAGTGGATTACATGGAGGGTTCTTGATCTTGATCTTTCTTTATGTTCTTTTCTTCATCATTTTTAGAGTCCTCTTGACATGGAGCCACTTCTAAGGACAAGGAAGCATGTTGGGATTGTATGGATGGCTTTGGAAGAGATGGTGGAGGACTAGTTGAAGTAGGGATTATAGCATATGAAGGCTTAGGCTCTTTAGGTTTATCATCATTGAAAGTATTTGCAGCCAGGTGAAGGTTAGCTTGAGTTTCTTTAAGAGGTAGCCCTGGAGGATAACTATAGGGAACTGCATGAAAAGTATCAAGGCTTGTGTCGGATGAAGGTTCTGTGAAAGATTTGAAAGACTTGGAAACTTTAGGAAATGTATGGGTATTGGAGGAAGTAGGGGATGGAAGGGAACCATCACTAGACAAAATTTCAACATTAACATGACCTTGCTTGAGAGTGTAATCTTTATTTTTAGCAGGAGAGTCCTTAGGAGAAGGATCATTATAGTATTGATGTTTCAAGGTAGCACGATGCATTTTATAGTCCTCAGTAGTAGTAGATGGATCATCATCAAGGTATTGTCCACAAAAGACATCAAAGTCTTTTTCAAAATCAAAATCATATGGATCACCATCACGATCTATCCAATGTGATGGCCCATTTGTAGTAAGTAGGAATGAACGATGAGGAGGACTCTTAGGAACAGAGGTGTCATAGGTATCATTACATTGTCTGTCATCATAGTCATCATAGTCTCCAAAGCTAGATGTGTCACTCTCCGTGGAAGAGGTATCATATTGCTCAAATTTTTTTTTGGGGGCATGCTGACATGTACAAGTCTTTATCAAATGGAAAAGAGTATAGAGGTTCCTTTTCTTTCTCAAGTTTGTCAAGTTGGACTTGCATAGCTTGTAGTTGCTTCATCATAGCGGTGATCAAAATTTCTTCCTCATGTGTACTGATTCTTTGAGACATGTGTACTGATTTTCAATAGCTACTGATTTGTTCTTGACACAATGATATTTTTGATAGATTTTGGAACTAGGCTGGAAACATTGGATATCTTGCAATTTGACAATTTCTGACAACTCTCTCAAATTTTTCCAAATGACACTCTGCAAACTCGTACGACACTGGGTAGTCTATGAAATGACAGTTGCTAAACTCGTACGACAGTTGGGTAGCAATGAAATGACAGTTGACAAAACTTGTACGACAGTTGCTAATAGGGTTTTGACTTTCTTGAATTTGCTGGTTTGAAAACTCATACAATGTTGGGTTCTCAATCGTACGACAGATGGGCAATATTGAAATGACACTTGACAAAACTCGTATGACTTTTGACTTCTTGAAATGACTTTTGACTCTAGAAAGATTTTACGTCAATTTTTGCAATATTTAAGGTCTTCAGTTTTGAATTGTTTGCAAATTGTACTGTCCAGATTTTGAAGGTTATACCAGATTTGATCATTTTTAATAGCTAAGTAGATAAACAAGCACGCAGAAAAGCAAGCAAGTGATTCCAAGCACGTTTGAAAATAATGAACAAGGGCAAAAGCAACCTTGCACATGAACAATCAAGTGACCAAATAGTGCTAATCCCTGAGAGTACTAATTGTGTATATTCTGAAAAGTTTTGCAATAACAAACATATACCTGAAAGTGAAAAATTGGCCTCTCTAGGGTTTTTAGTAATGGTTTGACTCTGCAACTTTTATGATTCAAAGGGGTGAACTCCAATCCCAGTGCACCAAGGTTTTGATGTAGTCTAAGAACTTAATCTTCAAGAGCTACTAGGGAGATCTGACAACCCAACAATGAACCATACCCATGGAGATTTCTTCCACAAGGACATTTATATAGCGGCTATCACTACCATGGTGAAAATGGCTATTACCACTTGAGGTTCCATCAACATAATTTTCCCTATGGAGGGATTGTCTACTACGGTTAACCCTCTCGAAAGGTGACTCACAGATTTATACCACAAGGGGACTTGGCTCCAGATCCAAGGTTTTTGACACCTTTTCACTTTTAACCCAAACAAAGCAAGCAGATTAATCCGACACACTAAGAAAAAGTTTTGTTCCACCAAGGTCTGTGATATCAACTCCACATGATCTATCAACCTCTCCAAGGAGAGAATGTATCAATCAATAAGAGAAGATGCACTAACCAATTTTGATTCACCAAAGCTTGTGATATCAACCCCACGTGATCTATCAACCTCTCCGGAGAGAGAATGTGTTGATCAATAAGAGAAGACGCACTGACCAAGCTGAATGTGAAACGCACTAAGTATCCTCCCTACCTACAAGGATTCTGTTGTCAAGAAAGATTTCTCTAGGAATCCAATCTCTCAAGAATCATGAATAGTGTTCATAGGGCCTAATTACTATGTGAGCACAGATATATTCCCGAAAGCAAATCTACCAAAAGTACCCAAAAAGTAGAAAGAGGAACACTTAACACTTAAAGCAAATATGAGATGAGTCCATAAGGTGGAACATTTAACACCTCACACAAGCTAAAAATGAGTCCCCAACTTAGAAAACAAGTGAGTTCCTAAAAGCACAAAAAGGTTGCCAAGTGGAACACTTAATGCTTCTATCCTGTTGACCCCTCCCCTTTATGGCGTTGAGATTGCAACCACGGGGTGGAAATGAAGGGCCATTGGATTAGTGAGTCCAATAACCCAAGATAGCAATCAAGATCAATCACAAGTATCTAAGACTACTTAATGAATCCTTAAGGGGTCACAACCTAGTATCAATTATGCAAGTGTGTAGAACAAAAGCATGAAAAGAATCACCCAAGCTAGACACACGAGAGATTTATTTTAAGGCCAAATTGAAATGTTATTAGATGAAGGAGAATACCTAGGATCCTTGCAATGTACTTAGTAGATTTTACCTGATTTTTAGCAATTCTTGTTGAGCTTTTCCATGCAAGCAAGTGACAAACTCTCCAACAAGCAAACAAGCAAACAAGATATGCAAAATATATTCAACTTATGAAAACCATAGGGTTAGCTTTAAAAATCAACTATTAGGAGCAATAATAACCAGAAATTAATCCAAATGGCAACTCATATCATGCATTGAATCATATGAAAAATAAGTGCATACCCATCACAAAATTTTAATTTTTTTTGCACTGCATTTGACCTAGTCAACAAGATCTAATTTTTTTGATATGACTTTGGCCACAAAAATAGAAATTCAGAATAGAGACCCCTACTAAAAAATAGAGAGCTTTCCAAAAATGCAAAAATTTTAGAAAAATCTCTTCATTTGTGCCCTAGAGACCCATTTTATCAAAACATACTAGTTTTTGTAAATTGACTATTTGAGCTACTAAATTGCATCCAAATTAAAATACAAAGAATAGACCCCCTATAGAATTTAAATAGCTTTCCAAAATTGTAAAAATTTCTTAAAAAATTCTGATTTGCACCGAAAAATAATTTTTTATGAAAAATTGAAAATTTTTTATTAAAAATTCAAAAAAATTTAGAAAATTTTGAATTTGTTATCGAAGCTTCCCCGATATGTCACCAACCTACAAAAAAAATTTCAGACCAAAAATCCAAGCCGTTTGGGAGATAAAATTAAATCTTTGAAACTTTGGGGTTTTAGCTCCCCAAAAAAATCAAAACCAGCATGCAAAGGTGGGTTGCCCCATGGTGGGCGCTAGAAATGGTGTGTGTGAAAATTGTACCTGATCTGTAGACACAAAACTTCAGTAAAACAGTAGAGGTTACCTATAATCAAATCATGCAAAATTGAAAACTAATCTAACCAAGCGATTTACTGTCTTCTAATAGGTGCGAGATTGATGTTCTCAGATTGTAATCGAGATCAGTGACCTAGATGACACCTAAATGAAGGATTTGAATGCAATTGATCTAGATATGAGATTGAATGCAATTAATCTATATTTTTGATATTTTTTATGCAATAAGAATGATAAAAAATGATATGAATCTATGCTAATATGAAATTGATATGCTATGAATGCTATTGAAAATTGATATGCAATGCTAATCTAACAATGATATGTAATATGAATACAAAAATAAGATTGATCTCACAAAGATGTCGATTCGCAAGAGCTTTGATTTCTTCAATTACAATTCTCCAACGTGATTGTGCAAAAATATGAGATGTTGTGGATGCAAATTTGAGAGATTTTAGAGATGAATTATGAAGAGCTGAGCCTTGTTTTTATAGAAATCCAAGGCTTTGGAGGTTGTGAAAGAAAGCCATAAATCACTCAAATAACTCAGGTTGATTTTTGAGTTATTTTTAAATAAAAGATAATTAACTCAAAAAAACATGCAAAAGCTAAGTTTTAACTCAAAATAGAGTTTATCTTTAATTGATAATTGATAGTTGTCTTCTTTTATGATTGTGCATGTTTTATTTATGAATTAATTTAATAATAAAGTGATTTATTTCCAACTTAACTGCTTTTAAAAATAAAAGAATTGCTTTATGGGTTAATCAATTATTTAATCAAACTTTTATTAAAAACTATATTATTAAATAATGACAACTTGCTTTAATTAATTAAATAAGAATTTAATCAATTATTCATAAGATTTTGGATTTATTGTCAAAATTTAAATAATATAATTAATAATATATAAAATTAAATTTAATTAAACAATTAAGTGGCAAGATATTAAATCTAATTAATTAAATATGAAAAATATTCAATTAATCAAATTTTAGGATAAATATGATTTATTGCCAAATAATCATTAAATTAAAGATAATTATGATGATTAGGAATATTACTAGGAATATTCCCCGATGCAGAATTTAAGATAATCAATTATGATTTGATGATGTTTAGATGTGCCTTAGGTTAGGAATTTGATGTTGATTTCATTTGAATTGAAGATGTAAGAGATTAATGAAATTATAGCACATTTTTTGGGGTATTACACATCCTAGTATAATAATCAACAAAAAAAAATGAAATACCTTTCACCATGGTATGATCTTGTTTGAGTTGGACCACATAGGTCTGTATGAATCAGATCCAGCTTGTTCTCTATTGAATTCTACTTGCTCCTAAAAGAATTTCTCACATGCTTTCCTATCACACATTCCCTGCATATAGTATCAACTAGTTTTTCTATGCTAGGTAGATTTGTTACTACGTTAACATTGCTTATCTTTACTATGTTATCAAAATTGATATGACATAGTCTTTTATGCAACAACCAACTGTCAACAACTTTAGCAACAAAACAACTTGCTTCTAAATTGATTTGAAAAACATTACCTCTTTTCTTTCTGTCTGATGCAATCATAACACCATCTTTGTTGTTAATGATGCATTTTTCATCTTTGAACTCCAACTGATAGCCTTTTCCAAGTAACTGTCCAATACTGAGAAGGTTATGTTTCAAACCATCAACATAAAGAACATCATCAATACTATTCTTTTCATCCAAATTGATGGCTCCTCTACCAACTATAGGTTTAGGAGTGTTGTCTCCAAATCTGACCATAACGCCATTATATTTGTCCAAATGAACAAACCTACCTTTATCACCTATCATGTAATGTGAACATCCACTGTCTATAATCCAGTCTATCCTTATGTCAGCTTGTGAAATCAATGCAAGCTCTTGATTCTCTTTCTTATCTTCACGAACTGTCTTATTATTCATTTTGTCTATAATAGCAATGAATCCAATTTCTTCTTCACCATATTCTTCATTTGAAACTCCTTCCCCAGCATAGTAGCATTTCTTCTTCACCATCATCTAATGTTTTCTCTTCATCATCATCATCAAAATTACTAGAAGTGTTTGCAGATTTCTTACCATGAACTATTGCTTTGAAAGCTATCTGACTCTTTGGTTCTGTCTTCAATCTTGAAATCTCAAAAGCTGAGATTTTGCTGATCAAGGTCTCTCTCTTGAAATTTTATGTAAGCTGCATGGTCTCATCAAGGATGTTGATCTTGCTTTCATATTCAAGAGTAAGAGTAGTCATTAACTTGTCCATAATGTCCTCATCTAAAATCTCTCCACCATTGTTCCTAATTCCAACAACTGCTTCATTTATCCTCTGATTATAAGATCTGATGTTTTCTTCAGGAAGCATCTCTAATGCATTGTATCTTTTCTATCATATCTTTCTATGTGCATCCTTTGCCTATTTGTCTCCTTCAAATATGTCTTCTAGGTGTTTCCATATTTTATGGGTTGTACCTATCTTTTTTACTTCTAAAAATTCACCATCAGATAGGGCACTAATAAGGGCTTCTTTAGCAATAGCATTCTGATGAAACAATTCTTTTTGTGTGTCAGTAGCATCATCTTTTGCAAGGTCTTCTAAAGTATGAATCTCGGCTACTTTGATAGTTATATTAAAAACTTCAAAAGCAATGCACTGCAAATGAGTCACCATCTTGTTCTTCCAATCAAGATAATTCTCTCCATCAAACTTAGGACTTTCTTTCCTAAAGTACACCATCTGATCAACCTCAAGTTGTTAGACTTTCTCTCTGAGGCACTTCACTCTGATACCAATTGTTAGGAATAGTTCCAAGAGATAACTGAGAGGGGGGGGGGGGGGTAGGGTGTATCAGTTATCTACAAGATTCAATTCTTTATCCAATTAAGTATACTTAAACATAAAGCTTAAACACAATGAAAGAACACGTGAACATAAGACAAATATTTTGGTTATGGGGAAACCCAAATAGGTAAAAATCTTGGTGGGACTTGATACCCACTAATATTCTATACTAGTGTATAATGATCCTTGTTAGAAGATCCTTTACCCTGTTAGGAGTAGATTTACAATATATGAAGTATAGTAGACCTAGTCAAGGGTCGGACCCTGTTAGGAGTTTTTTATAATTGTCCCTATTAGGGGAGAGGATGCATTGTTCAAGAGCTCACTTCTCAAATGGGTGAAGGCTACAACCTTTTGAATAATAGATACATACTATATCTAGATCTTGGTGAACTACACTTTGACCTGATGTCTGGATCAGTTTCAATGAATAGCACAAGTACTTTACTTGGTCACATAGACCTTCTTCCGATGGGTCAACACTTTGCACACTCTGCTTTTCTCTACTCAATCAACCATGAACCACACTCAAGCAATCACAAATGACCACCTTGAAATCATATTAGAGAAACCATAAAAACTCCAATAAACATTTTGTCAGCTCTACTATGCACACAACACATTCTAGGACCTATCTAATAAAATAATTGTAGACGCACGCTACACACTATCGGCTCTACCAAAACAACTAGAACTTTCTCTGTAGGCTGAATTAACTTATGCACTCTTAACCAAACATCAATAACACTTCTCCAAGCTTAAATCCAAGGGTGTGTACCCTCAAGATAGGCACAAATCAAGAAATAATAAAATCTCTATTAGCTCTTTTGAATAAACATAGGAAACATCTACTGGTGAATAGCGACTACATAACTTTACTTGCATTCATCATCAGATCATGCATTCATGAACTTAACATCACTAACATGTCTTCAACATATATCCAAGTGCACAAGGCTCCATGATAACTATATGAAAAACCATACAAAGAACACTATCTGTTACTCTGTCAGGAACATTGATGACATGAGCTGCTATATAATTGTTTGTACTAATAGTTAACCTTTGTGCCCATGATATCATGCTGATATGATCTCCATGCTTCATATATAGAAATCTTACTGCATAAGACTTCCACGCATGCTACTTTCCAACAATAGCATGTCTATCATATTGCCAAGGTCTACCCAACAAAATATGACAACAATCCATAGGCATGATATCACATAACACCTTATCATAGTAACTTTCCAATTTTCAAATTCACATAACATTGTTCACTTACCAAGAGTGTATTATCATCTTTGATCCATGATATTTGGTAGGGCTTCAGATGTTTCAACCTTTTCAACTTCAACTTTGTGACCATTTCCTCAGATCCCAGATTCTCTGAGCTACCACTATCAATGATTACATTCCAAACTTTGTTAGAGACTCTACATCTAATCTTGAACAAAATTTTCCTTACCAGATCTTCATTTTTACCTTCATTCCAAAATTCTCTCCTTACCATCAAGTTATTTTATTTCTCAAGTTCATTCAGTGACTCTTCTTGCACTAAAGCATTTCTATTGCTACCAGCATTCTTACTTGCATGTGTACACTCAAATGATCTATGTCCTTCTTCTCTACAATTGCAACAAGTTCTTCGAAAACCACCTCTATTATAACTACCTCAGTAGCTACTACCTCTACCTCGAGATGAACTTTCACCTTTCCACTCAGTCTTGCCTTTATACGAAGTTGTCTTGTTAGGTTCATATCTACTATTTTTACCATGAGATCTACCTCTTCCTCTAGGGAATCTACCACCTCTACCTCTTTGTCTTTTCTCATGTCTCTTATTCAATTTCTCCTCAGCCTTCAATGCAAATTGATAAGCATCTTCAATGTTCTCCAATTTGACCAAATTGATTTCTTCTTGGATGGAAACTCTCAAACCATTCAAGTATCTAGAAATTTTTTCCACATCATCTTCATCATGTCCAGATCTGATATCTAATCTATAGAATTCCTCAGTATATTCCTTTATTGAGCTATATTTCTTCCTTAAACTTTGCATTTTCCTAACTAGGTTAATCTTATAATCACAAGGTAAGAACTTTCCCTTCAATTTATTCACCATTTTACTCCATACCTTGATTTTATCTTTTCCTTTACTCTTTCTATCTTTTCATGGCTTCATCATCCTTTCCCTAGTCTCTGCAATTTTTTTTCCATGTCTCTAGCTTAAGCCCTAGGTGAAAAATTTGAAAGATCTAGCTGTTGGGATATGAAACCCTAGTCTATCTTAGCCTTGTTCTAATTGTGCATTACATTTTTCAGTCACTAAAGTCCTAAAGTAACCATGTGAAAAAGGGTTGGGATCACTTTATGTGTTTCACAGTTACGTTTCATGTCGAGGTCCCCCTTTAATATTTTACCCCTAAGTCTAGCCGTCTCCCGTAGTAATTTTTCCTAAGTTCCGCCCTTTAAAATTATGTAGCTTTTGTTGTTTCACAAGACTGGAGGTTGTTAGAGTTTCTAACAGGTGGTATAGCAACAAAGCTCAATTTGTCCCAGTGGGCCTGATATCTAAGTCTAAGATTATAAATCTACGGTGGGTGTATGATCTCATGGAATCTTCTTTCCCCATGAGATCATGTGCCAGCCATCTGATGAGCCAGTAGTATGATGTTCCTTAGTGGGTCTAGTGCCAGGTCATGTCACCCTATTTGATTCTTATTGGTTACATGGATAGTGAGGTGGAAGTGTGTCAGTGGGACCTAGTTGCCGGCATGTCCTTAAGGGTCCTGACATCTAAAAAGGATCTATAGTTATCTTAAGATCTTATGGAATCTATCAGAGCCATGAGATCTTAAGACAACCATCCAATTTAAAGGTTTATCCAGCGGGTCCAATGTGCCACAAAGTGTTGAGTTTCTCACTCCTGATCGATTGATGGTTTGTGACTTGGTAGATTTTTTAGTGGGCCCAGTGTTTTTGGTCTTCAGGCATGATTAATTCATAGAGAGATCTCACGGTTGTCGTTACACCGCTGGGATAAGATGCATGATTTTTAAGGCCATGCTATAGTGACAACCGTTGATTTGATTTTAGAGATGGAGACCATTGGGTGGGTCTATAATGTTACGCAGTGCTGAGGTGGTCATTTCCTATTGGCTGGGAGACTGATGACTCAGTGGTGGAATTTTCAATGGATTATTGAGTATGAAAAGATTAACGATGACCATCTAATCTACCGGGAAATGAATGGATCAACGACCACATTTTAAAATGTCTGGTTAGCCGTTGCATTTCAAATTTAAATTTTAGAAGGTTTTTTTTTTTGCGACAGGAAGGACTAAAATTAATTGTTTAAGTGGCTAAATTTGGTGAAACTAGTGGTGCCAACTGCTGCAGGGTGGTCGAGAGTCTGATGTTGATTGTAGGGTGTATTTACCATGGGGAAATGGATAAAATTTTTTCTCAAGGCATGTTGCAAGTGTCTAATCAAAATTATAATGCATGGTGAATTCATGGTTTTCAATACTTTCTCAGGGAATCACCATGATTACAGATCATTCTTGGATCTATTTTTCTCCAGGTTTCTTGGGTTTCCTCCCCAATATTTAATTGTGACTGTTTCTAGTTAGTTTCATGGGTGAAACCCTAACCCTTCTCCAACATAGCTTGTTGCATCCTATTTTGGGATTCCAAGATGACTAGGGGTATATATTGCAAAAGTTTTTTCTGTATTGGTGTTGTTGTTGATGTATATTGAAAGTCAATGTAAAGATTGAACAAGGAGAGCTTGGATTTAGGGTTTGTTTCCTAGCATTTTGTTGTTTTGGTAATGTATTGATTCTGTAGATTTTAATAAGAACACACTTGGATTCCAATCTTCTATTTGTGTATCTCTTCTTATTTTGTTCTTGGGCTCATATATGTTAATGCCACAAAGTGGGTTAGCGTATGGTAAACAAAGAGTATTATGGAGTTATCTTTGAGTTCCTAACAAAGTTAGGATTAAAGTCTTTAAGGTGATTTCAGTGAGTTGATGGCTAGATAAGAATCTGATGTCTAGGTATATGAGGTAGAGGAATAATAGGCAAAGCACTTATTCTGAGTCCAAGAGTGTTTGAGTTGGGGTTTTCAGTTGACATGCATTGTTGATGACTCTATGCCCTTGGTTAAGGCACTGGTCCATTCTCTGGAAGTAGTTCATCATCATCAATCACACACATAATATAAATGATAAAATCTTTAAATCAGTCAGTAAATGATATAATTGCTTAGTATTTAGTGATTCATTTCAAGAAATGAATCAAGGGTACACCCACCTGAGCATCTAGGCTCAAAGTGTAGGAGGATCTCTTTGATCCTTGTTAATTGGCCCTTTTCCTTGTAGACTTTGGAGTAGTGATAGATTTAGTGACATTAAGTAGTCAATCATAGCATAAGCCTGCAACTAGAAATGAAAAAAATCACCAACAGAATGGCGACTCTGCTGGGGAGAGTTTAGAGATAAAAAATTTTAAGTGGACTCTTGTTTTTCCTATTTTATTCAGTTAAGGATTTTCCACTTTGGTGGGTGGTGACTCAAAAGGTTAGAACTAGTGCTATAGATTGCAAATCATCGAAAAAAGGAGGAATACTAGGTCCTTTGTTAAGAAAAATCTGGAGGTTACTCTGGAACAATTACCTAGATAGGAAAAGAAGAGTTGGATTAGAAGAAATGGTGAGTCTACTAGTGCTCCCATGAGAGAACAAAGAAATACCAAAGGTAGAGCACCACATGTTTCCTCAAGTGAGGAAGGGTCACAACACAAGAGTTTTAGATCAGATAGTGGTCACTCTGAAGATAAATTTTATGATACCCTAGAGGCAGTATTTCAAGATAAGGGTTCATTACCTATAGGGTAGGATGAACAAGTTAGAGAACGGGGTTTTGGACTAGATTTAGATCCTAATGAGGATATGTTCATAAGGAAACCCATGAGACTGAGATAGGTCCATTTCCCATATCAAAATATCACTGATATGGATGTGTCATTAGGTTCTGGTGATATTATGATATATTCAGATGATTTAAGTGCACTAAGGTTATAGTTGGAAGAGCAGGATGCCATACATAAGATGTTACAAAAGGAGAGATAAGCTAAAAAAGAGAATGCTCTAATTGAAAGAGAGTCTCTTCTTACAAAGATTAATGAAATGAAAGAGAGCAACAAGATGCTTGCTTCTGCTCCTAAAACTTTACAACATGATGTCTTTGGTGATCTTGATGCTTTGAGAAGTGAGCAGGAATGCTTGTTGCAAGATCATGAGTTTGATAAAGAGGGCCCTGTGGTTAGACATGTTCAAAGTTATGCTTCCCTCCCTAAAGATAAAGATGGTCATGAGATCGCTAGGCCTGCTATTGCTATTGGTGAAAGAGGAAAGCAAAAGATGGTGGGACATCAGACAAGCAAATCATTGACAATACCAGGTGTCTCACCACCCAATTCAAATAAAGACATAGAGATAGAAAGAAGAAGAAAAGAAGATGAGGACCTTGCAAGAAAATTAGATAAGGCTGAAATTGAAGCCTCCATTGTAGAAAAGAGAAGAAAGATCCAGTTCTTGAAGGCTTCATCTGCTAATGCTCTTGGCCCATCTACTACTAAACTAGGTATGCCATCTATGACTACTACTATTCCACTTAGTAATGCTACTGCTAGTTCAATTCCTTCCTCATCTGCTAGGATAAATGTTGATCATAGGCAACAGTCAAATGCACAAGTAGATGGAAATGTAAATGTAAATATTGATCCTAGGGTTAACACTAGTTCAAGTTTTCAAAGAAGACCTATGCATTTAGAAGGCTATAGGCAAATTAGTTTTGATGGAATACCTAGCTATCCAAATTATTTTCCAAATGATATAAGAGATAAGGTACCTAAGTTTTTTGGTAATAATGCTATTATTTGTGATGAGCATCTTAGGTTATTTGTTGATATGCTTAATGATTATGAGGTAGAGCATGAGGATGTAGTCATGAAACTATTTGTTCAATCTTTGGTGGAGGATGCTAGAGATTGGTTTAAGAGACTTCCTGATAGATGTATTGACACTTGGGATTCTTTTGAGAGATGTTTCAAAGAACAATATGGTGATAGGCCTAATGCTAGTTTCATGTTAAATGAATTCAATACCATAAGGAAAAATCAGAATGAATCTACAACTGAGTTTAATATGAGATTTCAAAAGGGCATGCATAAGTTGTTTCAAGTTATGCAATTTGATGAAAATGTTTTTTTAACCACATACTTCAATGCATTTGATGGAAATATGGGATATTTGTTAAGGGACAAAGAACCAAGAACTCTTAGAGATGACTTTAGGATTACTGTCAACATTGAAAATAATATAAAAATATCAGGAAAATTGGGTGGGAAAAGAGATGATCCAAAGTTGTTTGGAGGTAAGAAGTATAAAAGGGATAATGAAAGGAATGTTGGAAATAAGAGACAATAGGAAGATAAGTTGGATAAGGTGTTGAATGCATTGAAGGATCTAAAAATAGTTTCTAATAGGAACAATGGTGTTCTTGCCAATGAAAAGCCTCAATTCAACAATAATTTCAGTAGGCAGAGTAGATTGTAGAATTATCCCTACAACACCCAATGGAAGGATGGTAAGCCTATTGTCCCTACTGCAAGAGGAAATAATGATAGAGTTGTCCCTGATCCTTTATAGAAAGCTTCTATAAATTTCATGGAGGACACATCATGGTGTGTTGCATGCCAATCTCCTCATTCTGTAGAGCATTGTGTAGTTGCACAATCCATGGTTGTAGATCAAATTGATAATGATGAGGGATTAGATCAGGAAGAAAGTCATGATGATATTGGATGCAATATGGAAACTTCATATTTAGGATATGAAGATGATTCTAATTTTAATGAAGAAGCAGATGTGTGTTTAAAAAGACACAATAGGGCCTTGTTCCATCAGGAGGTCTTTTCTGATAATGATGACATTGATGAAAAGACATGTAACATGAATTCCTCCTCAGAAACAGTAAATTTGAGAAGACCTTCAAGAGAAGAGATGGATAGAATTATTGTAGAAATGATAGCCCCAGTGCAAACTAGATGCATGGTGGCAAGGGATACAAATGAGAGATGTAGGAATGTTTATAAAGAACACCAACTCTGAGGAACTTAATGAGAATAAGTCAAAAAATGATCACTTAGCAAGATTAAAAAATGTAAAAGGTAAGAAGTGGGAACCTAAGGGAGTTGGAGTTGAAAAGGTTTCCAATGAGATAGAGAAGCTAGTTAATACAATGGCTAAGAATGAAAAGATGAAAGTCACCAATACATCTAATGTATCAGATAAACAAAAAGACACTAAAGCAAATTGAGATTCCTCCCTCTACTCCTATTGATATGTTAGTTGTATTGTCTCATATCACTATTAAGGTTCCATTGTTAGAATTATTAAGGATCCCTAAACATAAGGATAGGGCTATTGCATGGGTAGATAATGTTCATCATAATGATGTTGCATGCAATGAATCTCAAGCTAAGGTTGTGAAAAAAGTAGAAGCTCAAGGAATGGTATCTCACATACCACCTATTTATTTGGATAGTTCTATCAATGCTAGCCTTGAGAACATAGATCCATTCTTCTTGAGTGTTCTTGTGAATGGAATGAATCTAAGAAATTGTATGATTGATTCTAGTGCCTCTAATACTATTATGCCTTTTAAGATCATGGGAAAGTTGGGCCTTAAAGTTGATAAAGTTCAAGGTAGATGTTGTGCAATGGATCAGAGGGAAGTACTAGTCATTGGGACTATAAATGCTATGCCCTATAGGTTGGCAGCCCATCCAGAGAAAGAATTGATCATGAGTGTGTTGGTGATGGATATCCCTCCTCATTATGGGATGCTATTATCTAGAAGATGGAGTGCTACCATGGGTGGAAGTTTACAG
This sequence comes from Chamaecyparis obtusa, assembly GCA_027943335.1. NCBI lineage: Eukaryota > Viridiplantae > Streptophyta > Pinopsida > Cupressales > Cupressaceae > Chamaecyparis > Chamaecyparis obtusa. Next base: position 146,341 of record BSBK01004501.1, on the reverse strand, counting down.
TGTGACTTGTCTTTTTCAACCTTCAAGATTGATGATCAATTTGTTAAGATTGAGTGAGATTCAAGAGTATGCCACATGATTGAAAGGAATATTGACAATGAGACTACATGCTTTGTGGATACTAACGTCAATACTTTTAGAGCTGAGGTCACTGTATTTGAAAAGGAGTCTATATTGCCATGTATTGCTGAAGAGGTAGGTTCTATGTCTATGAGGGGTGATTTGTGGGTGATGTACTTTGATGGTGAAAATTGCAAAGATGGAGCAGGAGAAGGTATTTTACTTATTTATCCTAGTGGAAATACTTACAAATTCTCTTTCACATTGAGTTTCTTTTGTACCAACAATATAGCTGAGTTTCTTTTGTACCAACAATATAGCAGAGTATGAAGCATTATTGCTAGGATTGAGGTTGGCACAAAAGCATGGAATTAAATGTATAAAAGTTATTGGGGATTCTGAATTGGTGGTGTCCCAAATAAGATCAATATATGCTTCCAAGAACAAGGGGCTAAAACAATACATAAATATTGTATGGGATTTGATTGAATGTTTTGATGCCTTCAATATTGAGTGGAAGGATATAAGTAATAATAAGATAGCTGATATGTTAGCCAATATTGCAATCAATCCTAGTGATATTACTTTTGCTAGCCTTTTCAGATTTCATAAATGATTTCCTTGTTGTTTATCAAGATGATTTAACTGCTTATTCGAAGAAGGAAGAAGACCATTGTACTCATCTAGAAAAAATATTTGTGAGGGCTTTGGAATACGACATTTCATTAAACCTAAGGAAATGTGCATTTGCTGTCACTGAGGGTAAGTTGCTTGGCCACTTGGTTGGAAAGAAAGGAGTTAGAATTGATCTTGAAAGGGTGATAGCCATTGATAAGATTCAAATACCAAAAAATGTTAAAGGAATTCAGTCTTTCTTTGGTTAGGTCAATTTCTTGAGAAGATTTGTAACAAACTTTGTTGAAGTTACTAGGCCAATATCAAAGATGTTGAAGAAGGGATCTGCTATCAAATGGGAAGGTGAGCTTGATGAAGCTTTCATGAATATAAAGTAGGCTATTAAAGATGCACCTATGCTTAAGGCACCTGATTACAATGCCCCAATGCATATCTTTTCCTTTTCATCTTTTCATACTATTGCTATAGTTTTGTTGCAGAAAAATAAGGAGGGTTATGAGCAGACTATTGCATTTTTCAGTAAATCTTTGTAGGCTACTAAATTTAAATATGATATTAATGAGAAATAATCATATACACTTGTGAAGGCTATCAAGGCTTTCAGATGTTATCTGATGGGAGCAGTTATGATTTCTTTTGTGCCAAGTGTAGTAGTAAAAGATATTTTCTCACAACAAGAGGTGTCCAGGACAAGATGCAGTTGGATCAATAGGATCCAAGAATTCAATATTGATATCTAGATTACCAAATTGGTTAGAGGACAAGGATTGGAAAAATTGATGGCCCAATCTAATCTTGATGCAAACTAGATAAATCAAGCTGAGGTTGATTACACATGTGATATGGATAATTGTATCTGGTATCAAGATGTTATATTTTACTTAAGGAACATGAAATGTCTAGTAGGAATGAATGATAATCAGAAGAGGACATTAAAATTATAGGCCATCAAGTATGTGATTGTGAAATGTAAATTGTATAGGAAAAATTTTGATTTCATACTTTTGAAATGTGTTGATGAAAATCAGGCTAACAAGTTGTTACAAGAAATGCATGATGGAGTTTGTGGTGGACATTACATGGGTAAAACTACTGCTCAAAAGATCTTGAGGGAATGATTCTAGTAGCCCACAATCTTCAAGGGTGTAGAGTAGTTGGTAAGGAGATGCGATGCTTGTCAAAGATTCTCTGGTAAGCTTAAATTTTCTGGTAGCATGCCCTTAAAGCTAGTGGAAGTGTAGTCTCCTTTCCAGCAGTGGGGAATAGATTTCATAGGGGAGATACCAAACAAGTCAAGTGGAGGACACTCTTGGATCTTTGTTGCCACTGATTATTTCACAAAGTAGGTAGAGGCTATCCCCACAAGGAATTCAACTAGTAAGGTGGTGACTGATTTCTTATTGAATAATATTGTCACAAGGTTTGGTTGTCCTGAGAGGATTGTTAGTGATAATCCAATGTGCTTCAGGTTTACTATGTATAAGGAATTCTGCCAAGGTCTAGGAATTCAGATATGTAATTCCTCACCCTATCATCCATAAGGGAATGGATAGGCAGAATCAACAAATAAGAGCCTGATAAAAATCCTTAGGAGGATCCTTGACAAGAATAAAAGAGTATGGAATTAAAAATTTCCATTAGCGATATGGGCTGATAGGGTAATTGTGAAGAAGGCAATTGGTTGTGAACCATTTGACCTAGTGTATGGGATACATGCAAGGATGCCTCAAAACAATCTATTGGAAGTGTATAAGTTTGTTCAGTTATATGATGATGACATAGATGATGAAATGCAGTTAAGAATTGAAGACCTCATCAGGCTAGATAAAACTAGAAGAAAATTAGTTGCAAGAAATGCCAAGTTGCAATTGCAGGTCAAGAATTTGTATGACAAAAGGACTGTTGATAGGAAGTTTGAGTCTAGTGACTTGGTATTAATTTGGAATGCTAGATTGGAGGATAAAAGGAAACATGGAAAATTTGACCAAATCTGGTTAGGGCCATATCTAATCCATGAAAGATGGGGCCAAGATTCATACATTGTAAAATAATTAAGTGGTGATATTCAAGAATTTCCAGTTCATGGACAATTCTTGAAGAGATACTTTAAATGAGGGTATCATTCTTTCCATGAATAGTAGTTAGGCTTGTATATATTGTACATTTTGTATAGTGGTGTGCCTATCCTGTGTCCTATTTTGTCTTGGTTTGTAGGGTTTTTGTCCTGTTTCTCTTTGTTGTTCAGCTTTTCCAGTGGGTGGTCTACTTTAACTAGTGATTCTAGATCCTTGCTATCCCTACAAGAGGCATACATCCCCAAACAGAGCCACTATTAGCACCTGAAAAAAATTTCATGGCTTCATCATCTTTTCCTTGGTCTTTGCAAGGTTTTTTTCCATGTCTCTGGCTTAAGCCCTAGGTGAAAAATTTGAAAGATCTAGCCATTGGGATATGAAACCCTAGTCCATCTTAGCCATGTTCTAATTGTGCGTTACATTTTTCAGTCACTAAAGTCCTAAAATACCCATGTGAAAAAGGGTTGGGTTCACTTTATGCATTTTGTGGTTAGGTTTCATGTCGGGGTCCCCCTTTAATATTTTCCCTAAGTCTAGCCATCTCCCATAGTAATTTTTCCTAAGTTCTACCCTTTAAAATTGTGTGGCTATCATTGTTTTGCAAGACTAGAGGTTGTCAGAGTTTCTAACAGGTGATATAGCGATGAAGCGCCATCTATCCTAGCGGGCCTGGCATCTAATTCTAAGATTCTAAATCTATGGTTGGCGTATGATCTCAAGGAATATTCTTTCCCCATGAGATCATGCACCACTCGTTTGATTGACCAGTAGTATGATGTTCCTCAGTGGGTCCAGTGCTAGGTCATGTCACCGTGTTTGACTCTTATTGGTTACGTGGATGGTGAGGTGGAAGTGTGTCAGTGGGACCTAGTTTTGAGGTGTCCTTAAGTGTCCTAAAATCTGCAGAGGATCTATGGTTGTCTTAAGATCTTATGGAATCTGTCAGAGCCATGAGATCTTTAGACAACCATCTAATTTAAAGGCTTATCTAGTGGGTCCAATGTGCCATGAAGTTCTAAGTTGCTTGCTCCTGATTGGTCGATGGTTTGTGACTTAGAAAATTTTTCAATGGGTCTAGTGTTTTTGGTCTTCAAGCATGATTAATTCATAGAGAGATCTTACAGTTGTCATTACACTGCTAGGATAAGATGCATGATTTTTAAGCCATGGTGTAGCGACAATCGTTGATTTGATTTTAGAGATGGAGACCATCAAGTGGGTCTGTAATGTTACATTTGACTGAGGTGGTCATTTCCTATTGGTTGGGAGACTAATGACTTAGTGGTGGACTTTTTAGTGGATTATTGAGTATTAAAAGATTAACAATGACTATCTGATCTGCCAGGAAATAAATGGATTGATGGCTACATTTTAAAATATGTCTGGTTAGCTGTTGCATTTCAAATTTAAATTTTAGAAGGTTTTTTTTTTCTGCAATAGGAAGGACTGAAATTAAATGTTTAAGCGGCTGGATTTGGTGAAACTAGTGGTGCCGACTGCTGTAGGGTGGTCCAGAGTCTGATGTTGATTGTAGGGTGTCTGTACCATGGGGAAATAGATAAATTTGTTTCTCAAGGCATGTTGCAGGTGTCTAATCAAACTGATAACGCATGGTGAATTCATTGTTTTCAGTATTTTCTCAAGGAATTACTATGATTGCAGATCATTCTTGGATTTGTTTTTCTCTAGGTTGCTTGGGTTTCCTCCCTAGTATTTAATTGTGACTATTTCTAGTTGGTTTGGTGGGTGAAACCCTAACCCTAGTCGTCTGTAGCATGTTGCATCCTATTTTGGGATTCCAAGATGACTAGGGGTATATATTGCAGAAGTTTTTTCTGTATTGGTGTTGTTGTTGATGTATATTGAAAGTCAATGTAAAGACTAAACAAGGAGAGCTTGGATTTAGGGTTTGTTTCCTAGCATTTTGTTGTTTTGGTAATGTATTGATTCTGCAGATTTTAATGAGAACACACTTGGATTCCAATCTTCTATTTGTGTATGTCTTCTTCTTTTTTTCTTGGGCTCATATATGTTAATGCCATAAAGTGGGTTAGTTTATGGTAAACAAAGAGTATTGTGGATTTATCTTTGAGTTCCTAACAAAGTTAGGATTAAAGTCTTTAAGATGATTTTAGTGAGTTGATGGCTAGACAAGAATTTGATGTCCAAGTATATGAGGGAGAGGAATAATAGTCAAAGAACTTATTCTGAGTCCAAGAGTGTTTGAGTTGGGGTTTTTAGTTGATATGCATTGTTGATGACTCTATGCCCTTGGTTAAGGCACTGGTCCATTCTTTGGAAGTAGTTCATCATCATCAAGCACACACACAATATAAATGATAAAATCTTTAAATCAGTTAGTAAATGATATAATTGCTTAGTATTTAGTGATTCCTTTCAAGAAGTGATTCAAGGGTACACCTGCCTGAGCATCTAGGCTCAAAGTGTAGGAGGATCTCTTTGATCCTTGTTAATTGGCCCTTTTCCTTGCAGACTTTGGAGTGGTGATAGATTCAGTGACATTAAGTTGTCAATCATAGTGTAAACTTGCAAGTAGAAATGAAAGGGATCACCAACACAATTTTCACCTTCTTTTATGGAGGTACATTTTCATACTAAAAGTACTTTTTGATCTCAATGATCCAATCCACCAATTCATCAAAATCCAATTTTCCACTATACTCAGGAGGATTAAAGTGTTGTGTAGACTTTAGACTTGTCAAAGACTTCAAGAATCTTTCCTCACCCTGATCCATCATAGGTGCAGGTTCTACATCACCTTGTTCCACCCCAATTTCATCATCACTAACATCTTCAGGATGTCTTCCTCTTCTCTGGGTTGTTACAACAGATTCTAATCTAGTAGCAAGTTGTCTCAACATATCTGCCAATCCTGGATCCACATCTCACCTCCCACGAACCATCTTGAAAACCCTCTGTAATTGCAGGTCAGATCATAATCTCTTACTCCACAAAAATTCAACTAGGGCTTCACAAGAAGGAACCTTCAAACCTAGATCTAGATCTTACCTCACTCTGATACCACATGGTGCAAGGGAGGACGGGGAGAGGGGCCAATGACCGACCCTAACTAGATCCACCTTGTAGAACAAAACATGAAAGAAACAACACACAACAATGAGAGAGAGAATGCATATGCTTTCATATATTATCTTCAAATTGATTCATACATGTTAGGCTCTAAGGCCTTCCTAGTTTAGGCTAGATATTACAATCAAGTACAGAAGTTCTCAAACATGTGAGGATTTGTCAAAAATCTCTAATCTTCTATTTTCTATTTTCTATCCGAAAACTGACTCAAACTCTAACCCAACAACTACATTTATCGAAGAGGCTACCAAGCTAAGTCAACCTTCAGATCCATAATCAATGGAAGGGATGACCAAATCTAGGTCCACATGCTTCCCAATAATGGATACCAACATTAAATCTATGACCCAAATTAAATGCATAGGTCAGCCTCGAAAGAAATCCAAAAAAACTAGCTCAGTAAGCAAGGAAACCGAGCACCAAACAAGCAGCATCGAGCGCTAGGGAAATTCATTGAGCGCCAGAGAGATAACCGACCAACACCGGTGAACAAAGGAAATTGAGCAACACCAAACCAACTAGGTCAAAGAAGGAACCGAGCAACACAGATAAACTCAAACATCTTTTTGGCGACATAGGATTTCCAAGGACTTGAGATGCTCCTACATTAAAGTATTTGTAGAGTTATACATTTTTGATAAAGCATAAGAGTGGACTCACTAACCAAGTTGTTGATGCATTGAGTAGAAGAAGATCTTTGATGACCAAGATGAAAATTGAAGTTCTTGGCTTTGATGACATGAGAGATTCTTATGAATTTGATCTTGATTTTTCTGAGTCGTGGAGAAAGTGTAGAGCACCTATTCAAGATCAACCAAGTACTAAATGGGAAGAATATTTTATTCAAGAAGGTATGTTATTTAAAGGTATTCAGTTGTGTATACTGAGAGGAGCAATGAGAACTAATTTGATAAAGGAGAAACATAGTAGTGGTTTGGCTGGACATTTTAGTGTTGATAAAACATTGAATTTTCTTAAGGAGAAATACATTTGGCCTCATTTGTATAAAGATTTTCAAAAATTTGTGAAAAGTTGTGGAATTTGTCAAGTTGCAAAAGGAGTAAGTTAGAATATTGGATTGTATACACTGATTTTTGTTCTTGAGAAACCTTGGATTGACATCAGTATGGATTTTGTTCTTGGCTTACCAAAGATAGTAAGAGGTAATGATTCTATATTTGTTGTTTTGGATAGATTTTCTAAAATGACACATTTTATACCTTGTAGAAAGACATCATATGCAGTATGTAGGATTTGAGCAATACAAATCCACAAAACCTGATGATCACCTGCATACAAAAACCTATTACAAGGAAGTAGAGACAAGAAGAGGGCAAGGGTTTCACTCAGAATATGAAGAAGAAAATATCCTCAAATAATGAATGAATAGAATGTACAATGGATCATCCTTATAAAGGAGATCGAAAGCCTTGAAAGGCAAAGTCTAGTGCATGTAATAATCATTTTAACTATTACATGACTAATGCATGAGTTTACAACAACTAGTGCATGTGCTTTTAACCAAAGCAAAAAAGGAGTTGACATCTTAAGAAGGGAGTAAAGATTAATTAACATAATTAATACTTAACCTCAACAACCCCCCCTTAAGATGAGCAACGATGTAGCTACAAAAAAATGCAAGAAGAAAGAAAAGGAAAATACAATGTTGAAAGCATAAAAATGGGTCCCAACAACATGGCCTGATGAGGTACCCAGTACAACCAAATCTTTGTAAAATGGAGAAATAGAGAAAACCCAGTGGGAAAAAACCCTACTCCAAAAAGAGATAGAAATAGAAGGAAGGAAGGCATCATCACTAAGATCCCCCAAGGACAACTTCCTTCACCCCAAGCATAGAATGTAGTTGAAGATATCGCAGGGATGCAAAAGGTTTGGTGAAGATGTCAGCAACCTGCTCAATAGTGGGAATATACTCCAAACTCAGAGAGCCATCCTGAATCAAATGTTAGATGAAATGCATATGAAGCTCAATGTGCTTGGTCCTCTGATGCTCAATTGGGTTTCAGGAAATATGAATGGCACTCTGATTGTCACACCAAAGAATAGTGGGACTATAAGGAGGAAAACCAAACTTTGTCATCAACTAGCAAAGCCATAAAACCTCTTGACTAGCTTGTACAGCTGCTCAGTACTCTACCTCTATAGATGATAATGCATGAGTTGTCTACTTCTTGTGAGACCATGTGATAGGACTGGAACCAAGATAGAAGACAAAGCTAGAAGTAGACCATCAATCAATAGTATCACCAGCCCAATTGGAGTCTGTGAAACCAACAATGTGAGGATCCCCTAATGTATAGTGAATGCCATAAAAAGTAGTACCCTGAATGTACCTCAAGATATGTTTGGCTTCCTTCTAATGACTCTCATGAGGATCATGTGAGAATTGAGAGACAAGGCCAATGACAAATGAAATATCAGGACAAGTGTGTGTCAGGTACAAAAAACTACCCACTAGCACTCTGTATAATGTGGGATCCATGGTAGAAGTAGAGCAAGTGGTAGATAAACCAACACCTATATGAAAAGGTGTGGGAGTAGGCTTGCAATCAAGCATGTTGAAACACTAAAGCATATCAAGAGCATACTTCTCCTAAAGTATGGAGATCCCATCTAAAGACTGAATAACTTGTAGGCCCAAATAATAGTGGAGAAGTCCAAGATCAGTCATCTCAAACTGTTCTCTCAATGTGTGCTGAACACTCTGAATCATAGAGGATGAGATACTTGTAATGATGAGATCATCAAAATATAGCACAAGTATCAATAGATCAGCCCCATGATGTTGAATGTACATGGTAGGATCAGAATGACAACATGTGAAGTGTGAGGGAAGCAAAAAGGAATCCATCTTCTCATACCAAGCCCTAGGGGCTTATTTGAGACCATATAGAGGCCTCCAAAGTTTTCACACCATAGAAGAGTCCTGCAAAAAACCTTGAGGCTTCTCCATGTAGACCTCTTCTTGTAGGTCTCCATGCAAAAAGGAACTCTTTACATCCATCTGATATACTGTCCATCCCTGAGAAGCTACAAGTGAAAGTACAAGGTTAATAGAATTCATCTTCTCAACATGAGTGAAGGTCTTGGAGTAATCAATACCCTACACCTATGAAAACCCATTTGCCACAAGATGTGCCTTATACCTATCAAAAGAACCATTAGCAAAATATTTGGTACAGTACACCCACTTGCACCGAACCAACTTCCTTCCTTTTAGAAGAGGACAAAGATCCCAATTGTGATTCTTCATCAAAGAAGAATACTCCTCATCCATAGCTCTATCCCACTCAGGGTGACTTGTTACCTCTAAAAATCACTGAGGATCATCTAAAAAGCATGACTCAATAAACTAGTACCAGATGTCTGAGCACATGTGCGACGAGTATCTAAAGGATCACCTGCCAAAGGTCTAGCTGCATCAACAGTATCATGAGCCCATTTGGGCACATGTGGTACATTTGGTGGTGGTGGGGAAGGTGGAGCATCATCTAAATCTTCCTTAGAGGAGATAGAATCCTATAGAGGAGAAGATGAAGAACTAGGTAGTGAAGAAGAAGCTGATGATGGAGGATCCATTTGAGGATAGAACTCATCAAACTGAACATCTCACCGAAACAAGACTTCTCAAGAATCAGGATCAAACAACCTGTACACCTTCACATCCTCATAGTAGCCAACAAATATGAGTGGTCAGCTTTTCCTCTGCATGGATTTCCTTTGAGCATCTGGAATAAATGCCCAAGCCTCACTACCAAAAACTTAGAATGTAGAAACATCAGGCTTGACATGAGTCCAAGCCTCCTCAGGAGTCAAATGTCACAATTCTTTATGAGGCATCTAATTTTGAATATAGTTGGCATAATTGATAGCCTCAGCCCAAAGGAACCACTCAGAGCTCGTGATTGTAGCATACAATTTGCCATCTCCCATAATGTTATGTTCTTTCTCTCTACAAGGCCATTCTGTTGAGGGGTATGAGGAACTATGAATTGATGTTGTAAACCAAGCTTACTACAAAAATCTTTGAAAGACTGATTCACATACTCCCTCCCATTGTCAGTGCATATGTGCTTGATAGAAAGACCAGATTGTTTCTCTACAAATGTCTTAAAGATTTGAAATGAATCAAAGACATCAGACTTGTAATTCAAGAAGTACACCCATGTGCATCTAGAGAAATCATCAATGAAGGTGAGTACATATCTAGCACCAGAAAAAGGAGTGGGAAATGACATAAGATCACTGTGTATCAACTCCAAAGGTGTGAGAGCACGTGAGGATCTACCAAATAGAAAAGGATCTTTGTGATGTTTTTCAAGCACATAACCTCGACAAACACTGTCAGTACAAGAGATCTGAGGTAGCCCAAACACTAGCTCCTATGTACTCATCTACTATAAATATCTATAGTTGACATGGCCAAAATGCTCATGCCAAAGCTTTCTCACTGTGTCTGCATGAGCAACAAGAGAAACACTACTAGAATCGGAGCTCTCAAAGCCATCAAACCGATATAAGTGAGTCTCTGAATCAACACTCCCAGTAGCAATAACCAAGTCAAGATCATGGAGGTCTGAAATCACCACATCATGTGGTGTGAACTCAACTATTTTACCAAAGCCAGAATGACAAATTTGATAAACAGATAGGAGGTTTGTAGAAATGGCTGAAACCAAAAGAACATCCTGGAGAAAACCACCATCTAATGAAACAGAGCTTGAACCTATAACTAAAAGTAGTGCCGAGTCACCAACTGCAATCTATGTAGTAACACTCTGAGCAAGTGAGGTAACCACTCCGAGTGAGTGTGTCATATGGTGCGAAGCACTTGAATCAATGATCCATGGAGTAGTGGAAGACAAAGCTTGAGTAGAAAGAGCATGATCTTTCCCAATGGGAGGAGGTAGAGGCTTCGAAGGAGCAAGACTATGCTTTGGCATGGCTTCTTCTAGTGCCTCAAGTTGTTTCCAACACCTGGAAATTGGATGCCCTTCTTTGCCACAAAAACTACAAGGGTCACCTATGTACTTTGTAGTCTTGGAGGAAGACTCACTAGACTTAGAAGATTTTCCTTTTGGAGTTGATTTCTTTGGATCTAATTTTGGAGGTGGCTTGGAGGGATACTCACTCCTAGCTAAATCTATTTTGGGCTTGGACTTCTACTTCTGCTTTCACTTGGATGGCTGGGAAACCAATGCTTGGTTCTTTGATCCTGTTAGAGAGTCCAACTAACTAAATTTGGCCTGCTCTCTAGTCAAATGATCATAGAACACCTCAAAAGTGGGCATGATGAATGTAGGTCCCAAAGCATTCATGGTAGAATGAAAGGTAGAAGAGAAGATCTGAAAGTTGCCCCTAAGCTTGGATAGAATTAGATAAATGCACTCTTTATCAGTCTTTTGCTTTCCACATCTATGTAACAAAGATCTCTACTA
>BSBK01004501.1:5000-130000 GCA_027943335.1 Chamaecyparis obtusa | reverse complement strand
CAATGAATCCCAATCACCTTCATCCTTCTCCTTAGGTCCAACACCTCCATCTTGTAGAAATCCGCTCCTACCTCTACCTCCCTTTTTAAACTACCTCTCCTACCTCTCTCACCATTTGAACCTACTCTACCAACAATGAGATGCATAAGTCATGATATGAAATGTATTCTTATAATAAGTTTATCTAAAAAATAGGTCATAAACTAATAGTCAACAATTGTATGGAGTTGAATAACCAAGGTGAATGATTTTTCAAGAAAGGATTGTTAAATAAAGGTTGAATCCATATCTAATAACATTATGATAATACTTAAGAAAAGGTAAGAATGTATAATGTGTATATACTTATCATTAAATAAAAAATGAGAGTTAAAAATATGATTTCATTAACATAGAAAAATATTTGTATGAATAGTTGGTTATGCTATTTTGATTTTCAAATGTACCTATTATCTTGATAAGGTTAATCAATAAGACATTAAAACCATATATTAGTTTATTTACTATTCCATTATAGGATGACATCAAAATCAAAATGAATAATAAGTAAAAGATAACAACTAGTAGTGAAGAGGAGAATTGTTCTTTCCTTGGAGGATGAAAAGAATGAGGAGCAGGAGAAGAGTTTTGGGAAAAATATTGGGGAGGAGATCTAGATAAAGATGGTAGAAGGAGAAGAATAATCTACAAAATGTCTAGTAGGTTGTGGACGAGATTGTGGATAGTATCAACAAAGACTTTATAGGAAGCAAGGCTACAGAGAACACTGCCAATGAGAATACTGATAAGGAAAATAAGGGGCAAAACTATTTTCCTAAAGATAAGATTTTCTTGGTGGATTTTACCTACACTATTAGTAAAATGATGGATGATATAGGCAATATTAAAAAGGAAATGCGGATGATGGGCTATGAGTTGATCATCATTAAGAAGACTAGTCTAGGGAAAAAAACCAGTTGTTGTGTGCCTTGATGAAATGAAAGATGTGGTGGGTAGAGTGGAGGATTTTAATGAAATGGTTGACAAGGTCTATGAGATGGAAAAACGATTCAAAGAGAAGGAGGATAGAGCTATGGATGGTAACTTTGAGGGCAGGCTCCATATACTGAATAACAAAGTGGAAAACTTAGAAGAATCTGTGAGAAAAATTGGTGAGCAATGCCTTGTTAGTCTCAGAGCCCACACTGAACATGCCAAGATATTGGTTGACAAGATGGTACAGGAGAAGGGCGATAAAGAGATTAAGGAGTTTAAAGCCACTACGGGGTCGGGAAAGTGTACACGGGCTAGCACAATAAAATCTAGTATGAAAGAAGACAAAGAGGGAAAGGACCTGGAGGACCTCAAGAACTCTATTGGGTAGATGCAACTTATGATGATCCAGGCTAAAGACTTTATGAAGTGCATATAGCTGTCTTATTCTTTGTTGTCTTGTATTTTTTCTGTCCCTATATGGGCTTTTTTGTTTTCTATGTTCTGTTATGGTCGTTTACTTTTTTTTGTGGCTTTTGTTCCTTGGTGCTACGACACAGTTACTGTAAAACTTTACTACTATACTTTTAATTCTATGTTATAGGTTTTCAGTCCTTGAAAAACCTATTTTTAATTAATCAAAACAAATAGTAGTGAAGAGGAAAATGGAGCATAAGAAATATATTTTCATGAAATGTAAATTAATACAAATTGGTTTGTTTTTAAAAAAAGAAGAAGCAAAAGGGTGCTGACCCATGGAACAAAGAGGCTGACTATGTGAATTAACAAAAAATTAATTCACATAGAGAGCAGCATTGAAGCAAGAAAGTCTACCATGATAAAAAAACAAAAAAGCAACAAAAAGTAAACCACCACATTTGTAGAGTATCACACATCCACGAAATAGTTTTGAAATTGTTCAACTTAAACCAAACTAGGTGCCACACGTGGCTAAAAACCAAATTCAAAGTTTTGATCATATGTAAATAGACTAAATCTAACCAAAAGAGAGGCAAGGAAACAACAACATTCACCACCCTCTTGTTCACGGACAGTTGCAAAGATATTTTCCATCCCATAAGCGCTTCAACAGTAGAAGGTCAACCCACTCTTCATTCAGGAAATTGAAGAGTTCACGGTTACCTTTAACAACGTCCTTGTCCTCTGAGGCTTTCTCATTGAGGCAGAGAGTAGTGGCGAACACATGCATCACCTTAAGTGCAAACTTACTGACATGTGTCAGATGTTCATTGGTAGCTTCTAGGTTCCAGGTTAGTTTAGACACCGTATTTTCCATAGAGGTGAACTGGTACTTAATTCTTCCCATCAAGCTACTTCCAGTATGCTCTTTATCCGCATTGGGGTCTTTTTCCTTCAGCTCCTCCTCAGCCACATTTTTTTGGATGTCTGCATCTAGCTTGATTTCCAACTGTTCAGTCTCATTGCCTAAGCCCTCTTTACTAGGAGAGCCCACAGAAGCATCCTCCTGGGTAGAAGCATCCTCCTGACTCATGAGCTCTTTGATAGCTCTTTTCCCCTACTCTTTAGCAAGGTGGGAGGAGTGATAGGTAGAGGTGGGTTGGGGCTTAGAGGTCTCAGGGCAGTCCATATTAATAATAATCTTTTTATGCTTCTTGCGAAGGGGTTGAGAGCTGTCTGCAAGGTCCAGGGTGTGCTTATGAGAGCTAGGGGTGGGTTGGGATTTAGAAGACTTGGGGCTTGAAGCAGGGGTTGTACAAATACTTATTTAAAGTCTTAAATGAAATTTTGAATTTCACATAGTAATCAATATTCTGAACTTCTTGCATGCTCCTTAAACAAATGCCTATTAGTTGATATGTACTAATAATATAAATAAATAGATTAATTCATGTCAACAAAATCTTACATCAAAAGCATTATGTGAAAGAATAGAATGTTATTTGCTTAGTAGTTCACACCATAGGCTTTTTTTGAAGTGGTTGCTTCGTCTTCACGATGCATCTTGGAATGAAACTTGTATTGTTGTCATTTAACTAACATTAACTAATAAACAACTTGCTGAATAATGGGTTCCAAATGACTCCACTATGCAATCTTCTTAATGAAGGCCGCACAAAACTTTAGTTTTCTCGACAATCATGATAGATATCATGTTTCATTAAAGTTTGATAGCTTTAGTCCTGTCGGCCAGACTTTATTGTTTACTAAAGTTTGGATTTTGGAATTCTAATTTGTTCAATTATTAATTAAATTAATTTTAATGGAATTGACATTTTATTTTTTTAAGACACTAATTGTATTTTCCTTTATGTAAATGTTTTGTTATTTTAATTATTTCTTAACTATATGTCAAATTATCTATAATTTTTTAACAAAAGTTGACAATCAATTCTTCGTCAATTAAGGACTTCTTGATAAAACAATGAAAATCTATAGAAAATAATTGTATATGTTTAAAGGTATCACTCTATTAGATAATATTGTAAGATAATTACTATTGTATTCGATAATGTGCTTCACCAAGGACCTATTGAGAAAATTTATTTTACTTGTTAGAGGTAAAAAAATATATTCTTATTAATTTTTTTTATCAAAGATCTTATATTTAGACAAAAATTAACCAATGAACCATGTATCTCTATCTAGAAATATAAGCTTATGAAACCTAGAGTGCTACCTATAAATTGTAAGAAAATATTTTAGTTATTTTTGTATGATTGCCTTTCTAAAAGAAATTAAAATACTGATCTTACAACATAATTAAACTATCACAAATCGATAATCAAGCACATTTTATTCATTAAAAAAGCTCTTACAAAATCTTGATTTTGTGGAGATAGAGAAAGGTATAGATAAACATTCTTTCCTCATTTTAAATGTTTTAGTATATATCGAATTTTATAAGTTATAATATATATTGCTAGGTTTTATTATGTTCTAGGAATAAACATACATTTTCACCATTAAACGACTATTTCCCCTACATCGAAGTCAGATACGTATCTCTTATTAGTATAACTATGTTTCTTTTTGGAAGATATAATTTTCATACCCTAAAAAGTAATCCATTTTGAAGATGAAATCATTAGTCACCTTTTACATTATGCTCTCATTTAATTTGTTCATGTATTCTAGTTGAGATCTTTTTATTTACGTATTATATCATTTAACCATAGAGCAATAGTTCTTATGTGGACCTACATATTCCTCATGTATAGGTATCTATTTACATGTTTTTTTTTCATAACTTTCTTTTTTATTTAGTACAAATTTTTCATGTATTCTACATTGGTAGAAAATATTATAATTAATTATTTTTATATTTGTATGTAAATTTTAACTCGTATATATAGTTCTATTATATTTACTTCCACATGAATTTTTAATGATGGTTAAAATGGCAATTGGATATATGAAATGAGTCATTCTTCTTAGCTCCTAGCTTAGCTAGTTTACACTTACGTCTTCATAGGAAAAAAAAGGTAGAAACATATCTTATTTAACTGTATGAATGGATCACAAGGATTTAAAATTACAATGAATAAAATTAAGTGAAATCTATATATTTAACAATGTGTTTGATATTAGATGGCAATATTTAGGAATGGAAATGTGGCTCTAAAACCCATTAAATTGTATATTTATATTTATCAGTAAATGAAAAGGATTTAAAATCACCATGGTTAAAATCAAGTGAAACATATATTTAACAATATGTTTGTTATAGAATAATTGCATTGAGGAGTAGAAACGTGACTGCAAAACCCTTAAATTTGTATATTAAAGTATGTTTTGAGAGATATCCCACATCCACCACTACAACATTTAGATCAATGAATAAAATGGAATGAGTTTCACTTCCCTACATATTACAATTAAGATAATGTTAGAGTAAATTATTAATTTTATTAATATTTTACTCCCTTCTTAAGATATCAACTCTTTGCTTTAGTCAACTCATGCACTAGTTATGCATCAGTTTGCTTTAGTTGACTCATGCACTAGTTATGCATCAGTTGTTTTTTGCATGCATTAGTCATGTAATAGTCAAACTGATTATTGCATGCACTAGACTTTGCCTTTCAGGGCTTTCGATCTCCTTTATAAGGATGATCCATTGTACATTATTATTCATTCATTATTTGAGGATATTTTCTTTTTCATCTTCTGAGTCAAACCCTTGCTCTCTTCTTCTCTTGACTTCTTGTAACAAGTTTTTTGTATGCAAGTGATCTTCGGTTTTCTGTGGATTTGTGTTACTCAAATCCTACATGGTATCAGAGCCTAATCTACTATAGCTTGTTCATGTTTGAAGGATTCAAGAGATGAAATTCATCTATTTTAGATGAGGGCTTTTTTGGGGTTTTTATTGAATCTAGGGGCACCTATTTTTCTCGTCATCTTGGCTTCAAACGAACCTCACGGTTGTGTTCAGAGTGTCAAAGAACCCCAAGATCCATATAAAATTTGTCCAATTTGGACACAATTGGAATCTGTGAGAAAAAAAATTTGTAATCAGCCCTGGCACGGATCCTGAGGTGATCAGTAATTTTTGGTACATTTCTGGCCTAAACGGACCTCACGGTTGCGTCCGGAAGGCCCGAGATAGTTAAAAATCATATAAAACTTATCTATTTTCAATAAGTTGGCCTCTGTTGCAAAAAAATTTTGCGTACCAGGGTCGTATGGCCTTGGCACACACATCGAGGCATATGATTTTTCTTCAAAAAAAAATTTAAAAAAACTTTTGGGGGTGCGCCGCCGCGTGGCCACCGCAGCTCCCCGCTCACCGTGGCCCCACCGCTCACCACGGCCACCGTGGCCTCAGTCCTAGTCATCGCCACCGGCGCAACGCCTACCGCCGATCGCAGCCCCTTCGCAGCTGCTCTACCGCTCTACTCCGGTGGCCCCGCCGCCTAGGCTTTGCACCGCCGCACCTGCCACCTAGTGGCCACCGCCCGCGCTCCGCCCTCCAGCGGTCCCGCCACTGTCTGGCCCCTCCGTCCAACCCCTGGTCACATGGGTGGCCATGGGCCCATGTTTTTAGCCCCCAGGCCCTACTGACATCATGCGCATGCAAAAATTTTATTTGCATATTTTTTTTAAAAAGGGCTATGTTTTAGGGGTAATTGGGCATTTTTTTGCGATATCTTAAGCAAACAAGATCGTAATTGGGTGTGAGATATATCATCGGAAAGCTGGTTCCGAGCCCGATCTAAATTTGCTAGTATAGTTTTGTGATTTTGCCATTTTGATGCTCTTTTTTTTGTCAAAGTCAGATGTTTTCTGTGATAGTGGGGTTTCAGACCTCCTACACTCTAGGATCCGTTTCTCTTGCATCCGGACTCCGTTTTCTGCAAACGAGATATTGTCGGAAAGCTCCTTCTAAGATTTTATTAGATCTGATAGTTTTATGGGGTTTTGTGTCCTTTTTCTGATGTCACCCATCCTCAGATCCTTGCAGACACCTTCTTTTGGCCCTCCAGCGCAGTTGTTGGTTTTTAGCTCATATCTTGAGCATACGGTGTCAAAATTTGGCAAATGAGATATCGTCAGAAAGCTGATTTCGAGCTCTTTTCAGATCTAGAGGTTATTTTATCTGGTATTTTGTTTTGGATGGTGTTTTTCTCTGTCAAAGCTAGATCTTGAGTTCTACACTCCGGGAGCTGTATCTTGCACATCCGTACTCCATTTTCGGAAAGTGATATATCATTGGAAAGCTTGTTCAGAGAGATTTTCAGTGCTATGATTCATTTTTCTAGATTATACTCCAAATTCATTTTATTCATATTCTTTCTTTTTTGTAGTCTGGTGAATATCGTTGTTGTTTTAGGTCCTGGGATCTCTTCCCTTTGAGGGATAGCTCATCTTAGGATGTTCTTTTGGTTCAGAATCCTTTGATCTTCTTCTGAGCATTGTGTGCTTCTCTTGTATTGCATTCTCTTTTTTGTAAATGCACTGAGATAAAGTGCCTGCTTCTGCATATCTAGGATTTTGAGCACCTTGTGTTTATTTGTACTTGCACTTAGTTATAAAGTACCATGGGGGGTTATGATGTTTTGTCTTTTGTGCTCATCCACCTTTGTCAAGTGAATGTTTCTCCCACAACATTAGCCCATGCTGTGTGTCTATGACACGACCCTTTATCATGTGCTTGTACTTCTATTGCACTGTTGGTGTTCCTGATTCTTCTTCTTGCAGATGTTTCTGGCATTGCATTTCAGTGTTCCTGTCACCCCTCTCCCTATTCAGCATTATGGGGGGGGTTCACCTATTGGCTCTATTGCTTCCTTGGTTCGGTTGAGTGATCTACATATTTAGTTTTTGTTCCTATGTACTAGGCGGATGCAGTGGCTAGGCACCTATGCATTTCGGTGAGATGGTTCATGTACTATATAGACACTCATTCATTCTTACTTTTGGAGGTCACCTCTTTGATTGATTAGCTCTTTAGACTTTGTCTTCTCTACCTGGTCATGCACTATTTCATTGGGGGTTCCAGCAGTTACTTCTGACAGTGTTTGCAGCTTCATGCTCTTTCTTTGTTCCTACTTTCTAGAACATTCTTGGTCTCCTTTTGGAGTAGAGTTTTTCCCATGTGGTTTTCTCTATTTCTCCGCTTTTCAGAGACTCTCTTTTGTGCTACGTACCTCATCAAGCCATGTTGCCAGGACCCATTTCTGCTTTCAACATTGTAGTTTCCTTTTCTTTCTTCTTGCATTGTTTGTAGCTGCATCGTTTCTCATCTTAAGGCGGGGTGTTAGAGTAAATTATTAATTTTATTAATATTTTACTCCCTTCTTAAGATATCAACTCTTTGCTTTAGTCAACTCATGCACTAGTTATGCATCAGTTTTCTTTAGTTGACTCATGCACTAGTTATGCATCAGTTGTTTTTTGCATGCATTAGCCATGTAATAGTCAAACTGATTATTGCATGCACTAGACTTTGCCTTTCAAGGCTTTCAATCTCCTTTATAAGGATGATCCATTGTACATTATTATTCATTCATTATTTGAGGATATTTTCTTCTTCATCTTCTAAGTCAAACCGTTGCCCTCTTCTTCTCTTGACTTCTTGTAACAAGTTTTTTGTATGCAGGTGATCTTCGGGTTTCTGTGGATTTGTGTTGCTCAAATCCTATAGATAATTATTGATGTTTTGATGAATAAAATTTTATCTATAATTTGTCTAAAGGAATTAAGCACAATTTGATAATTAAAAGTTTTTATCTCCCTATACTTCTCTAAAATAAAAATAAAAGGAACCTCTTGAACCCCTTCATACCATACCATAATTGTTTAGTGAGTTTAAAGACCACTAGAATAAAATCTCCACTATAAAATCCCAAAAGCTAAGGAAAGTTTCTAGACCTATCGAGACGAGTCTCGACGGGTCTTGACCCATCTCGAGACCCATCGAGACGACGACTCGATGAGTCTAGACCCGTCTTGACGGGTCAACCAGTCTAGATCCGTCGAGACCTCGACGGAGATGGGTCAGGAGAGGTCTCGACTTGTCTGTGGGATGGGTCCAGATAGACCCGTTGAGACAGGTCTAGACCCGTCGACCCATCCCGATGGGCTGGGACCCACCGAGACGGGGTCTGGACTTGCCTCAATAGGTCTAGACCTACCGAGATAGGTCTCGACCCGCCGAGTGCAAGAAAATAAAGGAAAAAAAGTGTAAAAGTAATTCAAAATAAAGGTAAAATATTTGGCATATATATAAAGTAGATTTGAAAAAATATGGAGTATTTACTAAAAAGTAAGAGATTTTTTATGAAAGATAATCTTGTAGTAATCAATGGATTAAGTATCGCGACATCAAAAGTCTAGAAAAATAATATTATTGCCAAAGATAATATAAACATAAAACAATGACATAAAATCAACTTGAATTTTGCAAGAAGGAATTAGTGACCTTAAGGAAGATAATGAGCAAAAAATCAGAAAGCTTGAAGAGATAGTCAAGATGACTTAGGAGAATCTAATTGGGGTGGTGGTTCTTAGAAAAACAACTATTGATGATACTAGGGAGGGTTTGAGGAAACTAAATGAAAAAGCTAAGGCCATTTATGTCCTTTCTAAAGGCAAATCCCTCTTACCTTCTAGCAGCTCCAAAGTAACTAAAAGGTGTAGCATTGAGGATACAGGTGTGAAGAAAAGGAATAGAAGGATGCGCATGGAGAAGAAAGTTGAAATGGATGTGGTGACTCATACTACCATGTTTGGCCCTACCATAAGATTGAGGAATAAGAGTAATCATAACCCCTCTAGATAGTATAGTTAGAAAGGTGAAAGATATTAATGAGAACATTATTAGGAAAAATGATAACTTGGTAAAGTTTTTGCATTTTGGTCTAGGGACCTTGCTCCTCTATTTTTTGGCTATTTCTTTTTGTGTCTAGTTCCTATCTAGGTGGCTAGTAGTTTATTTTTGTGACTGAAAGTTTTGTTATTTTGTATAAAGTAGATTTCTAGTCCTTGTAAAGTTATTTTTCCCCTAATTAAAAACTAGAAATTTGCAATAAATGCTTAAAAATTATTGTGACAACCTAAATTACTTTTGTTTAACATGGTTAGGTTCATATTCAAGATGCCTACAGGTAGAACTAAAGTGAATTTTACCTTAAGTGTGCATGAGATGTTAGATACAAATTAGGGGTGAGAGAGTGGATGAATATATTTCTCCAATGTAGAAGACTATAGTGAATGAGGATTTCAATGTAGTAAATGACCTAGGAGCTAAATTATCATTCAAATATCAAACATTCCGTACCACACACACTTCTAAGTAAAAAAAATCCTTGTAGAAGGAAAGTAAAACATTGTTCATTCATTTTCTCGTACCTAGATACTTCTCTAGAAGACATATGTTCTCGCTTTATAAATCTTTATGTAATTATTTCACATTCTAATTTATTATAATTTTATACTTTTTACTAAAAAGCCAAAAAATATAACATCATTGCTTCAAACAATTTAAAATGAGAAAGGAATCTAGAATTGTTTTTCAAAAAGACTAGTATTAACTATTCTACCTAAATATTATAAAGTTCAATAGTCAAACAATCAATAGTATTAGTCAAATTGACTTTTGACTGTTGAATCAATTATTATTCGTACAATGCCAAACAAAACAATTTTCAAATTGTTTCTTTATAAAAAGAGATATTTATCATGTTTTTATTGACCAAATTAAACATCGACAATTGAATTGAATTATGGAAAAATAATAGACCTAAAACAATTTTATACCTCATACAAACAAAACAAAAAAAATCCCAATATTTCAAACCATAATTAACATTTCATTGAACTAATGTACGGTTAGAGGTAAAAGAACTAAGAACCATTTATGTAGATGTCTAAAAAATCTATATACATTATTATGGTTTTTTTTGCGTCTAAGCTGTTCACATCATACGCTTTATCCTTCGTAGAAAATGTCAATCTATATCTAAAATGATCGCGTCTTCTTCACGACGCATCTTGGAATGTAACTATGGTCGTTGTTAACACATGGGTATCATGTTTGCACTAGTCGTTGAATTGAATTAACTCTACGAGTGGCCCAGTCAAGACAATTACGAGAGAGAGGAGCGCTATACGACAATTGCTGTGTTCTCATAGAGGACCGGACTAATAATATGCACTTGGAAGGTACCCCGAAATTACAGGATTCTTAAAAGACTAAGGTTATGCCGTCTAGAATTCTTAGAGGTTTAATTTGTCCATGATTGAAATGTTTTAGATGATCACGTTGCTGGAATGTTTTAGGTTTTCGTGTTTGTCTCCAACTTCTTCTTTAACACATTTTAGTCAATCTTGTACACATTTTATTTAAACATGTTATTATGTTGCATTATTTTAAGATATTAATAGTAAAATTTAACATCAGAAAGTATAAGAAAATATGAAAGTATAAGAAAATATGAATGCAATTACTATTTTTTTATAATTATGTTTTGTTGAATTAAAAAAAATAAGAAAGGATAAATGCAAAGATTAATAATGAAAATCTGATGTAAGAATAACTTTGTCTAAAACAATTGATATAGATATTTGGCACATCTCACAATATTTGTATATGTTTAATCATGTTTCAAATCCATCACCATAGACAGTTATTTATATTTCATGATTCATACATTTTCAATTATAAATCTTTTTTATGTGGTCTAAAACATAAGTTATGAAACACATTCTATATATTCGTTATAGATATAGAAAAGATTTCTTGTTTATTATCTTGAGCACTCGAGCAAGACTGTGCAAATAGAATTTTGTTATTAATTTGCAACAAACTTTTGAGTAAAACACTCATTTCTAATGATTTTCATTTAAATTTGGTCATGTATGAAACTACTTTAAATATGAATGGTCTTCAAGTTTGAGGCTTTTTAAATGATAAAACAAACTTAAAAAGACCTCAAAGAACTAATATTAACCTCTAGTATGCTACATTTTTTTTCTTCTTTCAAGTAGATTCCAATAACTTGATATGGGCAAATCCTACCAAGCAATTCAAGTGTATACATGCATACTAAATTTTGCATCCATTAACCTTTGTTGTAAGGATAATATAACAAACATGATTAAACAAATTTTGCTATCATAAAAACATGTAAATCAATATATTGCAATGACATGAAAGAATAAAAATAGATAGAAGAGAGGAAAAACTAATGGGTAAAAGTATGAAATTGTGTACCACTTTTATAAAGGTAAAGGCTAACAACACCAAAACTGTTCAACTTCAACAACATAGAAATGATATTCTTGTTAGGAATTTTAAGATGATGTAAACTAATGAAATATCTAAAAGTGGATGAAGATTATGTCTATTATATTTTTTTTAAAAAATTGACCAATAATTGATGTAGGTTTTTAATTTTTAAAGTGAATTTTTCAAATGCTAAAAATCAGGGGGTCTAGTTCCCGCCAAAAAACTATATAAAAATAATCCTTTTATCCCCTGATTTCAAAATATGTTTTAGATGACATGTATAGCTATTGTAGGAAAAAATAAATAGTAGTTTCTGATGTATATTTTCTCTGTTATAACTATTCAAAGTTGAACTTACCTGAAATCGACAATTTTCCTCTCCCACCTTATTTCCTCTATCAAATATATACTATTCCGAAAGAAAAAATATATATTTTTAAGAGGACTCTCTCTCCTCTAGTGTTAAATATTTTTTAAAAAAATTTCTGATATGATTTAATTTTTTATTTCTTTTTTTTAAATCAACATCTTCTCAAATGTTAAAATGCCTATTTGTAGTATTTTGAAATTATAATAGATTAGATCTAAATAAAATACTATAAAAGCTATATGAGGATAATCTTGACTCTAAGTTCTACAAAAGGTATATATTTTTTACAGAAACTAGACTTTTGATGGAGAAATCAAGTGTAGAAGTGAGAAGTACTCCAATTATGCAATTTTTTCTTATTTGGCTACCATATGGGGGCGTTCGGCCAGACCTAGCTCGGTCAAATCTAGTTTGATCTTACCTAGTTTGGATGAAAGTAGGGTCGACAACACATGGTCCTATGGAAGAATGCACTCCTTAAGTTGCATATATTAATGTATTTTTTGTATTTTAAAAAATAAAATAAATTGATTTAATGTGAAATAAAAAATGATTATTTTAATAAAATCTTTTTTTGAGAGTTTTTGGCATTTTTTTGTGTTCAAAGGAAATTAAAAATAAATATCATCAAGGAGGTTTTTTTTTCTTGACAAATTAATTTTATACTTTTATTTTGTCTTTTATTTTTAATTTTTTTTTAATTAAAGTGTTGTTCAAATAGTAAGATTTGTGAACTTATAAATATTATTAATGATTTTTTATTGGATATATATTTTTATGTATGCAGGTAAATTGAAGCTCCCAATTTGAATAGTTTGTGTAATGGGGAATTAAAGGAATAGAATAAAAAATTATGATCAAATAAGGGATGACAAAATGAAAGGTCATACAAAATATAATCAGGATCAACCTATTGAAGTTAAGGAAGAACCTGTTGATGTTCAAGATGATGAAATTCAAGTAGGGGAACAAATTGGTAGTTCTTGAGTTCAAAATATATCTTATGGAATGAGAAATTTTATGGAGATGAATGAGGATTCTCTTTATAGTTAAATTTCATCTGAACACATAGTATCTAGAAGAACAATTGAATTGCATTGAAATTTTTTTGGGATAAATATTTTGAAAATAAAAGTATGTTTGGAAGAGCACAAATATTCACCAAAAGAGAAATGACTCCTATTTTAGATTTTTTGGGTGTTGATAATAGGAAAAGCTCAGTGGACAATGTAAATCGAACAATCTTTGACAATTTGCAAGATGCATTGTGTAATCACCTAAAATTGGTCCAGTAGAACTTGAGCCCCCTTTTCAATCATATTGCCTCAAATTAAATCCTAAATCTCAAAGACATATTTACTAGACATAATTGTGAAGAGGAACCCTTAAAATCCCCTTTGCATAATTAAATCAAAACCTTATATCAATCTTATACTATGATCTAATTTCTAGAGCTTTCATATTTTTTTAATTACTATAACCTTTCTTTTAATATAAAGTTGTTAGAAATAGGGAATACTAAGAGGAGGGGGTGAATCAGTATTCTGAAAAAAATTTCTTTCACCCAATTATGGATATAGCAGGTTATCTTAATACATGCATAACATAGTAAACTAAATAACATGCATAGCAATAAAGAAAATGAACTCATAACACATTATTTGTTCTCGAGGAAACCCTAGCCAAGGGAAAACCCCGGTAGGGATGGTACCCACAAAGATCCATTAATCAAAAGTATCCTGTTAAGGATGTTGACCCTGTTAGGAGCCTATTACATGAATATAGTGTCTCAGTCATGATTAAGGGACTATAGGCCTTGTTAGAAGCTTGAACCCTACTAAGAGTTGGTAGTACTAATTACAAATGATGACAAGATGAGCCCACTGTGCAAACAAGTAATGTACAATGATTACTAATTACAAAAGGGTAAGGTACATAACTTTATACTACTTTCTTATCTTTCACAACTTTGCATCAATAGCTTTCACTATATCATTACACTTGCATTTTTTTCTGCATTCCATATGCCTTACATTTATACAAGTTATTAGGAATAATAAGTTTTACAGTCGGCTTTACATAACATAAAGATTTACACTAAATACATATTTACTCAAGGGTTAACATCTAGGATGTCATCCCTTTATATTATTAAGACATTATTTTGATAAACAAAATAATCCCTTAACTCTTTACCAATTCTATCTTCATATTTTGTCTGGTCAGCTGAACACTGTCTTAGGTAAAACTACCATAACTTCTTTTGTACATTCCGTACAGACTTGCGCTCTCAGGTGAGTCTTCAATAGTCATCATAGTATCTATGTTCAAGTGCACAAGCACTTAACTTACTCCAATCGACATCGCCAATCAAAACTATGTCTTGGGTACACTGGGAAAATACTGCACATACTTTAGACAATTTTGCTTTGCACTCTGTCATAATTTCTCTTTTTCATATGTGGTCTTCATGTAGATTATATGTTGCCATAATGACAACATCTAGATATCTAACTCAGACAAATTGCCAACAAAAGTTTCTACACTTTTATTAAAAGAACACATTCACATGTGTGCACACACTTAATCTTGATTAATTAGTAATTAAAAGGGATTTCTTTCTTTCAAATTGCTATTTTTTCTTTTTCTACCTAAAATTTTTCTTTTACCTCTTAATCCTCAACGCTCATCTCTACCTAACCTTACATCTCTGTTTGCCTCTTCATCTCAATCACTCATTATTTTCCCTCTTAATCTCCACCCTTCATTCTTGAGGCAATTCCTTCAAAAGGAAACTCTTCCTCTGCTCAAGGGTTCTATCTTGATTTTTGCTGAAGTCAAATCTCATGCACTATAGGTCCTAATCTTGATCATTTGCATCTTATCTTTGCTTGATCTTGTTAGCTTGCGGTGACTAATCAGGAAAGTACTATCCAGGAAAGTACTGTACACTTTTCCTCCCGACCTCGCCGGGGTTCGGGGTCGGGCCGGGCCCCGAGCGGGGGTTTGGGGGCGGCAGCCCCCAAGAGCAGGGGTTTGGGGGTGGCAACCCCCAAGAGTAGGGGTTCGGGGGTGCAGCCCCCGAGGAAATTTTTTTTGAGGCCGACTACTTTTTTCAGTTATTTGGGCCGACTACTTATAACTCATTCTAACCCTAAAGCGGGAAAAATATTGTATAATATGGCTTAGGGTTAGGGATTTTTTACGAAGTATGATTTTAGTACTTGCGGCAGAATTGGGCTGTAAGGGATTACGGATTGTAATCAGGTTGTAATCACTGGATAATAATAATATTGGACTCGTTGTTGGTGGACGTAGCCCAGGGATTGGGTGAACCATGTTAAATCTGTGTGCCATTGTGTTCTATTCTGTGTGGTTTATTATTTTCTGATATTAGTTATATTTGCACATAATTGTTATTTTTGCCTTGTTAATCCGAACAAGTGGTATCAGAGCGAGGTTATTTCATTCGTTCTTTCATCTATTCTCTGAAGCAGGTCTCACGAGTTAGTGGGAGAGTCTCTCGGTTAAGTGGGAGAAATGGCAGAAGAGGGTAGGCTGAAGGTTGATAAGTTTAATGGGCAGAACTTCCAGTTATGGAAGATGCAAATGGAGGATTATCTCTATCAGAAGGATCTATGGCGGCCATTAGAGGGAGTAGCCAAGAAAGAGCAATCAATGTCTCAGGAGGATTGGGATATTTTGGATAGGAAGGCACTGGGGAGTATTCGTCTATGCTTGGCACAATCGGTGGCATTCAATATTACTGAAGCAAAGACAGCTAAAGATCTGATGGAAACCCTAGCGAAGTTGTATGAAAAGCCTTCAGCTTCAAACAAGGTATTTCTTATGAAGCGTTTATTTAATATGAAAATGGTAGAAGGTGGATCAGTTACTGATCATTTGAATGAGTTTAATACAGTTACAAGTCAATTAACCTCAGTTAAAATTACTTTTGATGAAGAGGTTAGGGCTCTCTTGATTTTGTGTTCTTTGCCAGAAAGCTGGAATGGCTTGGTAATAGCTGTTAGTAATTCTGTTTCTGGTTCTAATACCCTAAAGTATGATGATGTTATTGGTGTTATATTGAGTGAGGAAATTCGTAGGAAAAGCTCAGGGGCATCCACATCGGGTAGTGTATTGAACACAGAAAGCAGAGGCAGAACAAGAGATAGAGGAAACAACTCTGAAAATCATGGGAAATCAAGAGGAAAATCAAAGGGAAAGAGGTCTGAATCTAAAGGGCCAAATGATTGCTGGTACTGTGGAAAACTAGGTCATAAGAAGAAAGATTGTTGGTCTCGAAAGAAAGATCAAGGAGACAAAAATGATGGAAACAAGGAGGAAAATGTGGTAAGTAACAAATCTGAGGAGGATGCTTTGCTCTTGTCCTTAGAAAGTATTGATGATTCATGAGTTTTAGATTCTGGGGCTTCATTTCATGCTACACCCCATAGAAGTTATTTTGTTGATTATGTCCAAGGGGATTTTGGGCTAGTTTATTTGGGAGATAATGAACCCTGTTAGATTGTTGGAAAGGGAAAAATTAAGATTAAGTTGCAGAATGGGAATCATTGGCTACTACAAGAGGTAAGACATGTTCCAAGGCTGAGTAGGAATTTAATTTTAGCAGGGCAACTGGGTGATGAGGGTTGCACAGTTACTTTTAATGATAAAAATTGGAAGGTTTCAAAAGGTTCCTTAGTAGTAGCAAAAGGTGTGAAAGTAGGCACCTTATATCTTTGTACAGGTCATACTGTTCCTTCTACTTTAATTGTTTCAGAAGATAATGAATGTTCAGGAACAGTGGCTGCAGTTGAGCAGGAAGAACATCAAACTGTTGCTGTAGATTTTGACACAGCACTGTGGCACAACAGACTTGGGCACATGAGTGAAAAAGGTATGAAATTACTTCATTCAAAGAAAGTTTTACCTGGTCTGAAATGTGTCAATATGGATTTCTGTGAAAGTTGTGTTTATGGAAAACAAAAGAGAGTTAGTTTTGTGAAGAGTGGGAAGGAAAAGAAAAATGAGAGATTAGAGCTTGTGCATACAGATGTATGGGGACCAGGTCAGGTATCTTCCCTTGGTGGCTCTTTGTATTATGTTACATTTATAGATGATGCAACAAGAAAAGTATGGATTTATTTCCTTAGACAGAAATCTGATGTATTTCAAACTTTTAAGAAATGGAAATGCTTGGTTGAGACTGAGACTGGTAAAAAGTTAAAATGTCTCAGATCTGATAATGGTGGTGAGTATTGCAGCACAAAATTTGAAGAATATTGTTCCTCTAATGGTATTCGTAGGCAGAAAACTGTACCAAGGACTCCACCAGAAAATGGAGTGGCTGAACGCATGAACAGGACAATAATGGAGCGTGCAAGGAGTATGAGGTTGCATGCTAGGCTGCCCAAAAATATGTGGGCAGAGGCAGTGAACACTGCTGTTTATTTAATCAATAGAGGCCCCTCTACTCCTTTGGACTGTGGTATTCCAGAGGAAGCATGGAGTGGTAAGAAGGTGAGTTATTCTTTTCTCAAAACCTTTGGTTGTGAAGCTTTTGCACTTATAGATTCTGAAAATAGAACCAAGCTAGAAGCTAAGTCAAAGAAATGTGTATTTGCTGGGTATGGCATTGATGAATTTGGTTATAGGCTTTGGGATTTTGAAAATCATAAAATTGTAAGAAGCAGGGATGTCATATTCAATGAGAAAGTATTGTACAAAGATCTGTTGCTACAGCATGAGAAGAAAGAAAATGACTATGTAGTACTGGATGATACTCCACAAGTTCATGTTCCAGTAGTTCCTTATGCTCCGCAACAACAGCAACAACAAATACCACACACCCCAGTGAGTGTTAGACGGTCAACAAGGCTAAGTAGACCTCCAGAAAGATTTTCTCCATCTTTGTATTCTATTCTGTTAACAGATGCTGGTGAACCTGAATGTTATAATGAAGCTGTGCAGGTGGATACAAAGCTTCAGTGGGAGTCTGCAATGACAGATGAAATGGACTCTTTGCTGAAAAATTAGACATGGGATTTATGTAAGTTACCTGCAGGTAAAAGGGCTTTACAGAATAAATGGGTTTACAGGATCAAAGAAGAGGATGGAGGTATGAAAAGTTTTAAAGCTAGATTAGTTGTAAAAGGATTTGCACAGAAACATGGTATTGATTTTGATGAGATATTTTCTCCAGTTGTTAAAATGACTTCTATTCGTACTGTTTTAAGTATTGTGGCTACTGAAGATTTGCATTTAGAGCAGCTTGATGTTAAAACAGCCTTTCTTCATGGTGATTTGGATGAAGAAATATATATGGTTCAGCCACAAGGATTTGAGGTCAAGGGTAAGGAGAATTTGGTGTGCAGATTGCAGAAAAGTTTATATGGCTTGAAGCAAGCACCTCGACAATGGTATATTAAATTTGACACTTTTATGAATGGGCATGGATATAGTCGGTGTCATTCTGACCATTGTGTTTATTTTAAGAGGTTGGATGATGACAGCTACATTATTTTATGTTTATATGTTGATGATATGCTTGTAGCTGGGTCTAACATGGATCACATTAAGGGGTTGAAACAACAGTTAGCAAAATCTTTTGCTATGAAGGATTTGGGGGCAGCAAAACAAATCCTTGGTATGAAAATTTGTAGAGATAGGAAAAATAGGAAATTGTCTCTATCTCAGGCTGATTATATTGAGAAGGTGTTGCAACGTTTCTCTATGGAAAATGCCAAAGCTGTCAGCACACCTTTGCCTGGTCATTTGAAATTGACTAAGGATATGTGTCCCAAGACACCAGAAGAAGAGACTAAAATGTCTAAGGTACCTTATGCTTCAGCTGTAGGGAGCTTAATGTATGCTATGGTATGTACTAGGCCAGATATTGCACACGCAGTGGGAGTCGTTAGCCGTTATATGAGTAACCCTAGTATTAAGCATTGGAATGCAGTCAAATGGATTCTCAGATATTTGAGAGGCACATCCAGTAAGTGTTTACACTTTGGGGGTTCTACTACTACTGTACAAGGCTATGTTGACTCAGATTTGGCAGGAGATATAGATAGCAGGAGGAGTACTACAGGTTATATATTTACTGTTGGTGGGACAGCAGTGAGTTGGATTTCTCGACTACAAAAGGTGGTTGCTTTATCCACTACAAAGGTAGAGTATGTTGCTGCTACAGAGGCAGCCAAGGAGATGATATGGCTTCAATTCTTCATGGAAGAATTGGGACATCCACAAAAGGATAATTTTCTACATACAGATAGCCAAAGTGCCATTCATCTTGCAAAGAATTCTGCTTTGCACTCAAAGACAAAACACATACAGTTGCGGTACCATTTCATTCGATCAGTTTTGGATGATGGACAGTTAAGGCTGGAAAAGATTCATACTGATGATAATCCAGCAGATATGTTTACCAAGGTAGTAACAAGGGAGAAGTTGAACTCATGTTCAGCTTCAGTTGGTCTTTTAGACTGAACAAAATAAAGGAACAACTGAGTCCAAGGTGGTTCAATCCAGTGGGAGCCTCATGTGGGTAGCGGTATTGCTACAGGATCAGTCTCCAAGTGGGAGGTTTTTTAGTATAGTGTGGATACTGATCAGTCACCAAGTGGGAGATTGTTAGCTTGCGGTGACTAATCAGGAAAGTACTATCCAGGAAAGTACTGTACACTTTTCCTCCCGACCTCGCCGGGGTTCGGGGCCGGGCCGGGCCCCAAGCGGGGATTTGGGGGCGGCAGCCCCCAAGAGCGGGGGTTTAGGGGTGGCAGCCCCCAAGAGCAGGGGTTCGGGGGCGCAGCCCCCGAGGAAATTTTTTTTGAGGCCAACTACTTTTTTCGGTTATTTGGGCCGACTACTTATAACTCATTCTAACCCTAAAGCGGGAAAAATATTGTATAATATGGCTTAGGGTTAGGGATTTTTTACGAAGTATGATTTTAGTACTTGCGGCAGAATTGGGCTGTAAGGGATTACGGATTGTAATCAGGTTATAATCACTGGATAATAATAATATTGGACTCGCTGTTGGTGGACGTAGCCCAGGGATTGGGTGAACCACGTTAAATCTGTGTGCCATTGTGTTCTATTCTGTGTGGTTTATTATTTTCTGATATTAGTTATATTTGCACATAATTGTTATTTCTGCCTTGTTAATCCTAACAGATCTTGTTATCTTGCATATTGGTTCCTATTTAGACCATCTTAAGATTTTTCATCTTACACTCTCTTGCACTCTATCTTTCTTGCATTCTTATAATAATCTTGTCATTTGAATTCTTAGTTCTTATTTTCTCTCATTTCTTAGATTAGTTTTATTTCTAGCTTAATTTTTCATTGTTAATATAGTTTTCTTTCTTGGATTGCTTCAACAGTATAGCTCTTGCATCTTCATTCTAGAATAGTAGTTGCTTGCATACATTCTTAGGTTGATCTCTCATTCTAGCTTGTACTGTTGCATTCCTAGCTTCATTCTCTAGCTTTGAATCTTCCATTTTGGAGTAGTCAAGTCACTAATCCTCTATCCCAATTTGATGAGAATCATGAGAAGGATTAAAATCAGTTCAACTAGGAATCTATGAGCCTTTTTTTGAGATTTATTCTTCCATGGATTCTCTCAAGTGTAATGGTTCATAGAAGTGTGTGACACTTTTGATCACATATCTTTGTCACCTATCATGGGGCTAGACTCTCTTATTTAGCTCTATTTATTGCATTTTTTTCTTTTTGGTGTCATAGGTTCATCACTTTTTTTGAAGGACAAAGAATTGTACAACACTTTAGACCATACCTAGGAAATACTCTAGTTTACTACTAGGAAAAATTTCTCAATTCCTAGAATATCGCCTTGCTTCTCTCAGAAATATAACATCCTTCCAAGAGAAATATCAATCTGATAGTCTGAGGTATATCCTTTGGTCATGAAATATCTGTTGGAAATATAGATGTAGTAACTGAGAGGGGGGGTGAATCAATTAACCACAAAAATATTACCACTGATCCCTTAAATATCTTAACAAATTATTTACTATGCCACTCGGTAAATATACAGAGAAATGCTGAAAACTTGATCCTTGAAGTGTGTAATAATTAAACTGTTCGTAGGCATTCATCACTGATTAACTTACATGAATAAAGAAAATAACATGAACACAAGAGACACCAGATTTACCGTGGAAACTCAATATGGGAAAAACCACCAATGTAAATAGTTACTATTTTTCACTCTTCTGAAGTGATGCCCAGTTAGAAGCCAACTTGGTAAAAGGTTACAAAACACACTGTTAGGTGTGACCTTGTTAGAGGATTTAATCACCCTGCTAGGAGTGGCCTTGTAAGAGGTCTTGAAACAATTCAATAGAACTGTTACCTTGTTAGAGGATTTACAAAATGGTTGTTAAACCAACTCGGTTAAGAGATTTTGATATCACTGCTACAATTGCTAGAGAGTAACAATGAAATAACCTACAACTAAATTGCTGAATATAGATCTCTGTTCTGTTTCACTAGATCCTTACTGATCAATTAAATCTTTTCTGCTCCTCAAGGATATCTGACCATCCTTCAAAATTTGCACACACCTTTCTTCAAAAATGATTTCTGCATGCTGTATATCTTTTATTCACCATTTGACCTTCTATATATATATGCCATTTCATAATCATTTAGATTGACAAGTCGACACTAATAATTATTATAACAGTCAGTTGGGATAAACAAACTATAATAACAAAATTATTTGAAAGGGCCGACCTTGCTCGGTAAACATTAATCCTGAAAAGATTTCCTTCGGTGATCGAGAGAACTCGGTAACCATAGTGAATTCTGCAACATCCTTTGGAGACCGAGAGAGCTCGATAACCACTAATTTCCTTCGATAACCGAGGAGGCCAAGTTAACACTGTTATCCTGTCAAGTTTCCTTTAGACACCCAAGAGAACTCGGTAGACACTAAAAACCACCTAGCTGACTGACTCAGCTCGGTAGACACTGAGAACCACTTAGCTGACCAACTAAACTCGGTAGATATTAAGAACTACTTAGCTGACTAACTGAACTTGGAGATACTAAGAGCGATAATTGATATGACATTTGTGTGACATCAAAGACAACACATAGCTAATCCAACAATGTCCTTTAGACAATTTTATCCAACAATCTCCCTCTTTGGCATTGATGACAACACAACATGTCATAGCACAATGAAATTTCACAGATAAACCAAGAGTAATAAACATATCCTTAGCTTCATTCTAATTCCCATCATCTTCAAACTTCTTTCTCTGACTGAGAACTCTCCCTCTTAACTTCTCAAATTATTCTTCTTAGAAATTTCTTGAAATGACAACAAACTCTCCCTCTTTGACAACACATGCCAAAGACAACTTACACAGTTTCGGTAAATATCAATGTACCTTATGTACTGATTCATATGCAATGATTCCTTGACTATGCTACATCAACTGATTGATCTTCAACATGTTCTGGTTGATGCATCACTAAAACTTTATTTAGTGAACCTCGGACAGGGGAGTGACCCCTAACTTGCCTCTTAGATACAAGAATGCATCCTTAGGTAGTGGCTTGGTGAAGATATCTACAATTTGTTCTTTTGTATGAATATATTCCAATCTGATTTCCTTGTCCTGCACCAATTCTCTGACAAAGTGATATTTAATTGCAATGTGCTTGGTTTTGGAATGCATTACTGGATTCTTTGAAATATTTATTGCACTTGTATTATCACAAAACATAACAACTGGTTCTTTGATCTCAACCTTCATGCCTTCCAAAAGTTGTATAAACCATATAATATTAGAGTAGTTTACTGCTGCAGCAACATATTCTGCTTCTGATGTAGATTGGGATGTGTAGTTTTGCTTTTTACTAGTCCAAGATACTAACCTCTTGCCAAGAAAGAATGCACCACCACTTGTACTCTTTCTGTCATCAATGTTTCGTACCCAATCAGCATCAGTAAACACTTTTAAATCCAGATTGCCTCCAAATTTATACCATAAGCCATAATCTTCAGTTCCCCTTAAATACGTCAAGATTTTTTTCATTGCCATCATGTGATTTTCTCTGGGTTTAGCTGAGAATATTTCCACTATTCCAATTGCTAAGGCAATATCAGGCCTTGTGTGTACTACATACTGTAATTTTCCAATCATTAATCTATATAAGGTCTGATCTACTTCTTTTGAATCATCATCTTTGGTAAGCTTTAGTCCAGTACACATGGGTGTACCAATTGGTTTTGAATCTTCCATACCAAATTTCTTAAGTATTTCCCTGATATATTTAGACTGAGTAATGTAGATACCATTTTTGTTCTGCTGAATCTGAAGTCCAACAAAGAATTTTATCTAACCAAAAATAAACATTTCAAATTCTTTGTTCATAAGCTCTAAAAATTCTTTGCACTGATCATCATTTCCTATAAACACAGTATCATCCACAAATATTTCTGCCAAAATAATTTTGTTATCTGATCCTTCTTTGATGTATAAATTGTTGTTGTCATTAGCCCTTTTGAAATCAATTTGAGTAAGATAGTTGTGTAATCTTTCATACCATGCTCTAGGAGCTTGTTTCAAACCATACAATGCTTTGTGTAATTTGTAGACCATATCCCTTTTTTTTGGATCAATAAAACCTTCAGGTTGCTCAATGTAGACTTCTTCCTCAAGAATACCATTGAGAAAAGTAGATTTGATATCCATCTGATATACCTTAAATCCTTTATGTGCTGCATATGCAAGTAAAGTCCTCACACCTTCTAATCTTGCAACAGGAGCAAAAGTATCTCCATAATCTATTCCTTCTTCTTGAGAATATCCTTTACATACCAATCTTGCTTTGTTTCTTGATACTTGACCATCTTCATTCAATTTATTTCTAAATTCCCATTTTGTCCCAATTACATTTTTATCTTTAGGCCTAGGTACAAGAGTCCATGTCTTATTTTTCTCTATTTGCTCTATTTCTTCATTCATAGCCTCAATCCAACTTTCATTTTCTAATGCATCTTTGACATTTTTAGGTTCAAAATCAGCAAATAAACATGTACCTTTTAGTTTA
Organism: Chamaecyparis obtusa; assembly: GCA_027943335.1. Lineage (NCBI taxonomy): Eukaryota > Viridiplantae > Streptophyta > Pinopsida > Cupressales > Cupressaceae > Chamaecyparis > Chamaecyparis obtusa. The sequence goes on along the minus strand of BSBK01004501.1, from coordinate 105,842 downwards.
CTTCTTGTCATAGTACCATCTGATTTGTTTCCAATAATCTGATCTGGTTTATGATACTTTCTAACGTACTTGGCTAATATAGGTTCCTTGCTTCCTGAATGAGTTATATTGTCATCTTCTTCATCTTCAGGTTAAGATTGCTTGGGCTTGGTAGATACTTGCTTGGTAGCTTTAGACTGAGACTCAGTACTTTGTGACTCGGTCTGAACTTCTTCTTGTGACTCGATTACTATACTGGTCTCAGTAGATGTAGTCTCCTTACATGTGTCTGACAATGTATCAGGTTCGATGTAAAAAAAATTTCTGTAGTCCTCTGGTTCCTTTTTTCTTTCTTCTTCAATCTTTACTACAAACTCATCAATTCTCACATGTGCACTTTCTATGATTTTGTGAGTAGACAAATTTAGACATCTATATGCCTTACTTTTGCAAGAATATCCCAAAAATATTCCTTCATCACTTCTTACATCAAATTTTCCTTTTCTAGATTCTTTCAAGATGTAACATTTACTACCAAATACTTTTAGGTAACTTACATTTGGTTTGTAGCCATACCATAGCTCATATGGAGTCTTGAATGTGTCTTTTCTCAGCTATACTCGGTTCAAGGTATGAATTGCAGTGCTGATAGCTTCCTTCCAGTATTTCATAGCAATGTTCTTTTCAATCATTAGAGTCCTTGCACAGTCCATGATAGATCTGTTCCTTCTTTCAGCTATTCCATTCTGCTTAGGAGTTCTCAGGGCTGATACTTGTCTTTTGATTCCTCTTTCAATGTATAAGTTATTGAATTCATGGGAGATGAATTCACCACCTCTGTCTGATCTCAAGAATTTTATTCTTTTTCCTGTTTCCTTTTCTACTCTTGCTAAATACCATTTGAACTTCTCAAATGCTTCAGACTTTTCTCTTAAATACATAACAGTCATCATTCTAGAATAATCATCAACAAAGAGAATAAAGAATTTTTCTCCGATATAGCTCTCAATTCCAATAGGTCCACATAAATCAATATGCAGAATTTTCAAAATATCTTCAGATTGATAGTTTTTACTTTTGAAACTAGACTTTCCCATTTTACCAATTTGACAATTCTTGCATAGACCAACATCAGGTTTCTTCAAAGTAGGAATACCTCTTACTTTCTTGAATTTGCTTATTTTCATCATGTTGTCAAAATTTACATGACATAACCTTTTGTGCCATAACCAACTTTCTTCAATTTGAGCAATAAAACATGAGTAATCACCAAGATTAAGATAAAATAGGTTACCTTTGGTTTGTTTGCCTGATCCTATTAGTTTTCCTTTGTCATCCAGTAGTCTTGCTTTTCCATTCATGAATTCGACCTTGAATCCAATGTTGATTAGCTGTGCTACACTTAGAATATTATGTTTTAGTCCTTCGACCCAATATGCATTATCACATATAAGTTCTTTGGTTAATGAAATTCGTCCCTTTCCTTTTATACAACAGGGTTCATTGTTTCCAAACCTTACATTACCACCATCAAAGTTTTCAAAGTGTTCGAACTTGGTCCTGTCACCAGTCATATGATGTGAACATCCACTATCTATAATCCATGTATCATTCTTGCTTATATGAGAGATAAGTGCCATCTCATCTTCATCATTATCAGATTCATCTTTTACAGCAATGAAAATAATTTCTTCTTCACTATCATCTGAATCTTTAGCTAAGAAACATGTTTTCTTACCTTTATCCTTGAATGATTTGAAATTTTTCTTGCCATTGTACTTGTAATTTTTCTTCTCATCTTTGCTTTTCTTGTTTGGACACCTAGCTACAATATGACCAATTTCTTCACATGAAAAATAGATTAAGGGAGTTTTACCTATGTATTTTCCTCTGCCTCTTGAATACTTCTTTGCAAGTAATGCTTCAATAACTTCAAGATCGCTATCAGAACTTTCCTCTGATTCTTCTTCACTTTCTGATTGGATTTTCTTCCCTTTCTTGAGTGAAAGTTTGGCCTCAAAAGTTGATTCAATAGTTTTAGAAGTTGGAACATAGTTGTCATAGTTATCCAGTTCAAAGGCTGTCAATCTTCCAACTAAGGCATCCAAAGTTATATTGTGATTTTCTTCACATCTTCTTTCTTGAATAGCATAAACTCTTATTGCATAAATAGGGAGTAATGTTCTAAGAACCTTATAACTATTTCATCATCAATTTTTCCTCCAGAAGCTTTGATTGCACTAACACTTGTCTTGATTCTTTCAACATATTTTGCATTGTTTTCTTCTTCTCTCATTTTCATTTGATCAAACTATCCTCTTAGGCTCTCTGCTTTGGCTCTCTTCACATTGTCATCACCGCCATAGATTTTCTTTAGCTTGTTCCACATTTCATGAGTAGTTGTGCAGTTTTTGATTTCATAAAATTCTTCATAGCTAAGAGCTGATGCAATGTCTATCATCATAGTGTTATGGTTCTTCTTTTCTACAATGTCTTCAATAGTTAATGTGCCAGTAGGAATTGTATATTCTTGATCAATATATTTGATTCCTAAATCACCAATGGAAGCCAAATGTAATCTCATGAGACCTTGCCATGCTGAAAAGTTATTTCTGTTAAGCCTTGGAAATTCTCTTTTGTAAGACATCTTGATCTTTAGCTTAGGTCCTTAAAACCCTTCCTTCACGCACCAAAAGCTCTGATACCAATTGTTGGAAATATAGATGCAGTAACTGAGAGGGGGGGTGAATCAGTTAACCATAAAAATATTACCACTGATCCATTAAATATCTTAACAAATTATTTACTGTTCCACTCGGTAAATATATAGAGAAATGCTGAAAACTTGATCCTTGAAGTGTGTAATAATTAAACTGTTCTTAGGAATTCATCACTGATTAACTTACATGAATAAATAAAATAACATGAACATAAGAGACACCAGATTTACCATGGAAATCCAATATGGGAAAAACCACCAATGTAACTAGTTACTTTTTTTCACTCTTCTGAAGTGATGCCCGGTTAGAAGCCAACCCGGTAAAAGGTTACAAAACACACTGTTAGGTGTGACCTTGTTAGAGGATTTAATCACCCTACTAAGAGTGGCCTTGTAAGAGGTCTTGAAACTATTCAATAGAACTATTACCTTGTTAGAGGATTTACAAAATGGTTGTTAAACCAGCTCGGTTAAGAGATTTTGATATCACTGCTACAATTTCTAGAAAGTAACAATGAAACAACCTGCAACTGAATTGCTGAATATAGATCTCTATTCCATTTCACTAGATCCTTACTGATCAATTAAATCTTTGCCGCTCCTCAAGGATATCTAACCATCCTTCAAAATTTGCACACACCTTTCTTCAAAAATGATTTCTGCATGCTGTATATCTTTTATTCACCATTTGACCTTCTATATATATATGCCATTTCATAATCATTTAGATTGACAAGTCGGCACTAATAATTATTATAACAGTCAGCTGGGATAAACAAACTGTAATAACAAAATTCTTTGAAAGGGCCGACCTTTCTCGGTAAACATTAATCCTAAAAATATTTCCTTCGGTGCGCGAGAGAACTCGGTAACCATAGTGAATTTTACAACATCCTTTGGAGACCGAGAGAGCTCAGTAACCACTAATTTCCTTCGATAACCAAGGAGGCTCAGTTAACCATGTTATCCTATCAAGTTTCCTTTAGACACTCAAGAGAACTCGGTAGACACTAAAAACTGCCTAGCTGACCGACTGAGCTCGGTAGATACTGAGAATTGCTTAGTTGACCGATTGAACTCGGTAGATACTGAGAACCGCTTAGCTGACCGACTGAACTCGGTAGATACTAAGAGCAATAATTGATGACATTTGTGTGACATCAAAGACAACACATAGCTAATCCAACAATGTCCTTCAGACAATTGTATCCAACAATATAACCTAGCTTCTTTAAGGTATATTGTATGCTTTTCTGACAGACTGATTAAGTGTCATCCTGATTTAATTCTTATCACAGTTTGAGTTTTAGCTGATATTTCTTGATTTTTCTTGCATTTTCAGATTTTATGGTTTCCTAATAGAAACTAACAAGTGATCTTTTAGAGTTATTAATTTTATTTTTTATATTTTTTGTGCCCTAACTTGTGGTTTTGTAGGATTTTCTTTCCAAAAAGGTCAATATCTACCTGACTACTAATGCTTTGTGATCTAGGATGCTTGTCAAAAACTCAATCTTGAAACTACTAATGCTATTTGTCTTGTAGGTTGTCTTGGAGATAGAAATCAACATTGTGTTTTCTTACATTTGGTTTTCTAGGCACCTAGCTTAATTATAAGGCTTCTTGTATTGTGGTTAGTTGAGTAGTAGGAGAGTATGCTCTTTTCATTGAGGAAAATCATAAATCTTGACCTACTTAGTTGATCACTTGCAATTAGTCTTGGGTAAATGAACATTTTCTTGATGTGTTTGGGAGAAACTATGGAGTAGGAGAGTATTCTTTTTTCCTCATGGAAAATCATAAATCTAGACCTCCACTAGCTATCTATTTTCTTTATCATATTTATCTTTAGGGGGGCTGCCAAGAGAGCAATCTTTTGGGAACAACAAAAGTGGGTAACAAGAGAGCCTAGATGCTCCATCCCACTATAATCAAAGGCTTCCTTCAATCTAAAGAGAGGGAAGACTTGGTTATTTTCTACTCATGATGTTTCTTCATGTTTAGGGCCTAGTTACCTCTATTTTGCTAACCAAGACTACACTTGATTGGGCGCTTGTAGGGCCTTCTTGGTCTCAATCTTGTTTACCAGACTACAATGAGTGTACATTCACTTTATATGGGGTTGAGACGTCTAAATATTTCTTGCGAGACTATACACTTTGGGTTCTTTTAGGCATATAGGCCTTAATTTTTCTTACAAAACTACAAGGGGTAGTCATGAATGAAGATTCTTACTAGACACCTTAGGACTTAGAGGCTATCCTTTTGGTTGTCTGACTTCCTTTTGCAAGGATTGATCCAAGTGGACATTATCTGGATCACCCCAAGATACTCACCATATATACTTCCATGGATGCAAATCCATGAGAAAGCTAACCTCAATTTGTGTGAGCCGAAGGGGTATCAAGTTGTGAGAAAAGGTTGAAACACTTCCCTCTTAACCTTAGGTAGTTTTACTTGATGTGCTTTAATGTACTAAGACCCATGGAAACATTTCTTAAACATATACTTGATGAACTTGACATATTGTTAAACCTTGCAAGACCTCACATTTGCTTGTATCCACAAGGTTTCTTTCTCCCTTGTTGGATTGTTTGAAGACTATTTCTTCTTCACACAACTTGCTTTCAAAAAAAAATTTCTCTAGGAAATGCTCCAAACTTGTCACTCAGCCTTGCAATCCTTTCAATCAAACTTTTGGACTAAGCTCAAACATTTTCAAAATTACTTCTTCATTGTTATCCTTAGCTCATCCTATTATTTGGTACATTCTAGTATGTTAGGAATTGCCTCTAGCTAGAAAATATTATTTTGATCCCTTCACTACATTCTTGACTAGTATAATATTTTCTTTTCCATCATCTCTCTTTTATGCTTTTAAAATTTGGACAAGTAAACACTTTTACTTACCTAGCTTGAAAATCAAGTCATCTTAAGTCATCCTATTTGTCTTTTGAAAATCTTATTTTATGTCAGTCACAACTAGATCTCAGGTCCATGAAGCAAAGAAAATTGAAGCTACCTTTGACAAATCGTCAAAAGGAGATCCTATACCTTGGGGTTTGAAAACCTTTGCTAATATATAAAGTGAATCTACCTTATCCACTCCTAGGTTGGCACATAATGTTTCTTACACTCCAATCATGGAAGATTGAAAAAAGAGGATTGAGGACTTTCTAAAACAATTGGGCGACAAGCATTTTGGACAAGAAAACCAAGAGCATCACAACTTTAGATATGGCTTTCAAAATGGCTCTCAACATACTAGACCTGGATCACATTGTTTAGAAAGTAGTGATTCAGATAAAAAAATAACTTAGTAATATATCTTGCAATTTCAACAAGATGAACACTTGCAAAGACTAATGAAATTGACAACACCTAGGTGAATCCTTTGGGGTTTTCCTTCAGCAATAGAAAAAGCTATACTCACATTATCCTCAATAGATTCCTGAGACTAAAATTATTGGTATATTCATCAATGCTTTGGTTCCTGAAATGAATTATGTATTGCAGATGCAAACTCATGCTTCATTTGATAAATTAGTTGAATCTTCTATTTTCATAGAGGATTTCCTTGTTCATAAGGGAAATATCAATCTTCATGATGAAAGGGAGGATGGGGAGAGGGGCCAAAGGCACACCCTAACCAGGTCCACCTTGTAGAGATCACACATTCAAGCAACAACACACAAGTGAGAGAAAGAATGCATATACAATTCATATTTTTACTTCAATTAATTCATACATGTTGGGTTGTAAGGCCTTGTCAGTTTAGGCAAAATATTACAATCAACTACAAAATTCCTCCAACATGTGAGGATTTGCCAGTAATCTCTAATATTCTAACTTCTATATTCTAACTCAACTTCTCCCCTAAAACTACCAACAAATATTATATTATATACAAGAGGCTACCGAAAAAGTTGGCCTTCAGATCTACCATCAATAGAAGGAATGACCAGATCTAGGTCCACATGCCTACCAATGTTAGATACCATCATTAAATCCATGACAAAAATTAATTGCAAGAGTCAGCCTCAATAGAAATAAAAAAAAAACAACTCTGTAAGAAAGGATAATCAACTGCCAGACAAGCATCACTGAGTGCCAAGGAAATTCATCAAGCACTAGAGAGATAACTGACCAACACCAATAAATAAAGGAAAACTGAGCAACAACGAACTAACTCGGTCAAAGAAGGAACTGAGCAACATAGGAAAACAAAAACATGTTTTTGGTGATACAAGATTGCTAAGGACCTGAGATGCTCTCATATCAGATACCTAGGGTTATTTGAAAATGATTCTCTCAATGATGAAATAGGTATGATGTGAGCTACATCCAACTCAGATTGTGAAATCCATGAACTATCTTCAATCGGTCTATTCTTCCACTTTACCAAATATTTCATATACTATTTTCCTCTTGTACTTCTGCCAATTCTTTGCTCCAAAATATGCTCAACTTCTTCTATCTATTTCTTAGGATAATCATTTAGTATTGTCATTTCTTCATCTGACTCATCATACTCATACAAATTAGCAATGTTTAAAATAGGTGATATATCCATGTCATCAGGTAACTCAATCTCATAAGTATTTCCACTATCAAATTTCTTAAAAATCTTACAAGGTCCAAAATTATTCATTTTCAACTTCCGATATGTTCCAATAGGAAATCTACCTTTCTTCAAATGAACCATGACTTCATCACCGACTGCAAAAGTCTTATGTCTTCTTGATCTATCATCTCTATCTTTGTATTTTTGATTACTCATTTCTAGCTTATGTTTCACGCCTTCATGTAATGTCTTCATGTACTCAAAAAACTTTACTCCTTCAGTGCTTATCTTTCTTTCATCAACAATATCCCTCAAATATAATATACCTCTCAGTTGTATGCCACTTAAAATCTCAAAAGGTATTTTTCCAGTACTATTTACTGAATTTTGTATGCCAACTCTTCTTGCACCAACACAAAATCCCAATTACTTGGTGTGTCTCCAACTAAACATATCAAATTATTTCCCAAACTTCTATTCAAAACTTTTGTCTATCCATTAGTCTGTGGGTTAAATGTAGAACTATATTTTAACTCGGTCCCAAACTTCCTCCAAAGGGTCCTCCAAAAGTATCTAACAAATTTACTATCTCGGTTAGAGATAATACTCCTTGTTAATCCATGCAATCTGATAATTTCCTTAAAGAAAAGATTTACTACATGTACTGCATCTGATGTCTTTCTACAAGGTTTAAAATGTGCCATCTTAGAAAATCTATCCACAACAACAAATATAGAATCATTACCTTTTTCTATCTTCAGTTAGCCAAGAACAAAATCTATACTGATATCAATCCAAGGTTTCTCAGGAACATAAATCAGTGTATATAATTTAGTATTCTGACTTACTCCTTTTGCAACTTGACAAATTACACAAATTTTCACAAATTTTTTAACATCTTTATACAACTGTGGCCAAAAGTATTTCTCGTTAAGAAAATTCAATGTCTTGTCAACATCTAAATTTCCAGCCAAACCACTACTATGTTTCTCTTTTATCAAATTAGCCCTCATTGGTCCTCTTAGTATACACAACTTAATACCTTTAAAAAACATACCTTCTTGAATGAAATATTCTTCCCATTTAGCACTCAGTTGATCTTGAATAGCTACTTTGCACTTTCTCCATGGCTCAGAAAAATTGGGATCAAATTCATAAGAATCTCTCATGTCATCAAAGCCAACAACTTCAATTTTCATCTCGGTCATCAAAGATCTTCTTCTACTCAATGCATCAGCAACTTGGTTAGTAATTCCACTCTTATTCTTTATCACAAATGTATAACTCTGTAAATACTCAACCTATTTCATGTCTCTGATTCAACTTCTTCTACCTACCCAAATATTGTAAAGCCATATGATCGGTATACAACACAAACTCACTCGGTATCAAATAATGTCTCCATTTCTTCAGTCCTTGAACAATAGCATAGAATTCTTGATCATACATAGAGTATTTCCTTTTTGCATGATTCAAATTTTCACTAAAGAAAGTAATAGGTTTACCTTCTTGACTCAACACAACTCCTATTGCACTTCCACTTGCATCACATTCCATTTGAAATACCTTATTGAAATCAGGCAATGCCAAAATAGGAAAATCAACAACCTTATGCTTCAGAGTCTCAAAACTTTTATCAGCTCCATGTGTCCACTTGAATTCTCTTTTATCTCCTCTCATAGTCTCAGTCATAGGATTAAAAATTGAACTGAAATTCCTAATGAACTTTAGGTAAAAAATTTCCAAACCATGAAATGATCTTACCTCACTAGCATTCTCAGGTGTAGGCCAATTCAAAATATCTTCAACCTTTTTAGGGTCCATTTTCAAACCATCAGCTAAAAGAAAAAATCCCAAATACACAATCTCCTCTTTCATGAATGAACACTTTTTCAGATTGATCAGCAACTTTTATTTTTTCAATCTTTGAAATACTTGTTTAACATGAAACAAATGTTCTTCTCTAGTCTTACTGGATATCATAATATCATCAAGCTATACAATAAAAAACTTACCCAAGAATTTCTTTAAAACTTCATTCATCAACCTCATAAAAGTACTCGATCCATTAGTTAAACCAAAAGGCATAACCAGACACTCATACAAACCTTCTTTTGTCTTGAAAGCAGTCTTTGACTCATCACCTTATCTGATTCTTATCTGATGATACCCACTTTTCAGCTCAATTTTGGTAAAATACTTTGCTCCAGTCAAACTGTCCATTATGTCATCCATTCTTGGTATAGGAAACCTATATTTCACTGTTATCTTGTTGATTTCTTCGGAATCAGTACACATTCACCATTCTCCATTCTTCTTAGGTGCCAATACATCAAGTACTGCACAAGGACTCAAACTTTCTCTAATCAAACCTTTCTACAACAATTCTTGAATTTGTCGGTTCAATTCCTGATTCTCGGTAGGTGTCAACCAATGTGGTGCCTTATTTAGTAACCTAGATCTAGGGATTAGATCCATGCAATGATCAATGCTTTTCGTCGGTGGAAAACCATCAGGTAAATTATCAAAAATAATTTCATTGTACTCGGTGAGTAACTTAGCAATCTCCTTAGGGACACTATCCTTTTTTTTCTTACTCAGTTTAATAGGAATCACAAAAAGACATACATCATTCTTCTTCAAATCCTTAACAAATTTTCTTCCTTCCATCAAGAAAAATTTCATAGATGTAGGGTATGTGCAGGACCATGGTATGCCAAACTAGGCCCTTAAGTGGCAATGAAAATTCAAAAAATCAAGTTTAGGCAAGTTGACATCAAAATTTGAACAACCTATAAATATTATATCAAAAACATGTAAGAAGAGAATCTATAGAAAATTGAATTTATTTTCTAAGATACTAGGCCTATTTTGAAATATAATTATTCTATACATGAAAAATTTCAAATCTCAATGTAGTAGTACAAAAATTTCAGGAAAAAATAAGAAGTTGGTGTATGTCTGACCACCTTAAACACAATCAAATGATATTTTTTCTTTACAAGATTCTATATATAAGTAGTAGACTCATGTCCAGATGTCACACATTTTTTTTAAAAAAAATTCTACGTAAATAATTAATTATGATTTTTCTTCTACAAGTTTTCCAGAATACCAAAAATCTCATGTCTAACCACATTAACTTAGTCTAAAATTTATCAAATTGAAAACTTTTTTTATTTTTCTTGTAGTAGGAAAATCATAGAATGTAACACATGTTTTGGATTTCAAAAATGTTATATAGTTTGAAAGTTATAGATATTTTTCAATAAGTTTATCAATCAAGACTAGAAAGATAATAAGTAGGCATATGTTTGACCATATTAAACAAAATCAAATGATAATATTTTTTTATAATATTATAGATAAAAGTAGTAGACTCATGTTTGGATGTGATGTATATTTTTTTGTATTTTGTTTCCACGTAAATGATTAATTATGGTTTTTCTACTACAAATTTTGCTAAATATAAAAACTCTCATGTTTGACCACCTTTTTTATTAACTTAGTCTAAACTTCATCAAATTGAAATAATTTATTATTATTATTGTATTAGGTGAAGTAAAGAATGTGATTTATATTTCAGATTTCAAAAATGTTATATTGTTTGAAAGTTATAAAAAAATTTCAAAGATTTTATCAATCAGGACTTCTTTTTCGCATCACCCCTTTCCGACATACCATGATCCTACACATACCCTATACAAACATTACTAACAGGTTCTTCAATCAAAGGTAACAAAATTTGTCTTCTTCCATCAGCCCAAATAGTATATTTATGCTATCTCCCATCATATATAGCATGTCTATCATATTGCCAAGGTCTACGCAACAAAATATGACAACAATCCATATGCATGATATCACATAGAACCTTATCATAGTACTTTCCAATTTTCAAATTCACATAACATTGTTTACTTATCAAGAGTGTATGCTCATCTTTGATCCATGAAATCTGATAAGGCTTAAAATGTTCCAACCTTTTTAATTGCAACTTTGTAACCATTTCCTCAGATGCTAGATTCTCCGAGCTACCACTATCAATGATTACCTTCCAAATTTAGTCAAAAACTCTACATCTAGTCTTGAAAAAACTTTTCCTTACTAGATCTTCCTTATTACTTTCACTCCAAATTTCTCTCCTTACCATCAAGTTTTTTTCCTTCTCAGGTTCATTCGGTGACTCTTCTTGCACCAAGACATTTCTATTGTTACCAACTTTCTTACTTGCATGTGTACACTTAAATGATCTATGTCCTTCTCCACAATTGTAACAAGTTCCTTGGAAACCACCTCTATTATAACCACCTCAGTAGTTACTGCCTCTACCTTTAGATGAACTTTCACCTTTCCACTCAGTCTTTCCATTATCCCTATTTGTCTTGTTAGGTTCAGATCTACTATTTTCACCATGAGATCTACCTCTTACTCTAGGAAATCTACCACCTCTACCTCTTTATCTTTTCTCATGTCTTTTGGTCAATTTCTCCTCAGCTTTCAATGCAAATTATTAAGCATCTTCAATTTTCTCCAATTTGACCAAATTGATTTCTTCTTGGATGGAAGCTCTCAATCCATTCAACTATCTAGTAATTCTTTCCACATAATCTTCATCATGTCTAGATCTAATATCTAATCTATAGAATTCCTTAGTATATTCTTTTACTGAGCTATCTTTCTACCTCAAACTTTGCATTTATCTAACTAGGTTAATCTGATAATCACAAGGTAAAAACTTTACTTTCAATTTATTCACTATTTTATTCCATGCCTTAATATTGTCTTTTCCTTTCCTCTTTCTATCCAACTGCAGATGTTCCCACCACAAGGATTCATGACTTTTCAACTTTGTGCTTGCAATTGTCACCTTCTTTTCTTCAGGTACATTCAAAATACTTTTCCATCTCAGTGATCTAGTCCATCAATTCATTAGAATCTAATTTTCCACTATACTCAGGAGGATTAAAGTGTGGTGTAGACTTCATATTTTTCAAAGCCTTAAAAAATATTTTCTCACCTTGATCCATTAGTAGAGTAGGTTATACATCACCTTATTTTTCCTCAATTTCTTCCTCATTAACATCTTCAAGATGTCTTCCTCTCTCTGCGTTGTTTCAATAGCTTCTAGTCTAGAAGCAAGTTGTCTCAAGATGTCTATCAATCCTAGATTAGCATCTCACCTCCCATGAACCATCTTGAAACCCTCTGGAATTGTAGACCAAATGGCAATCTGCTACTCAACAAAAAATCAACTAGGTTTTGACAAGAAGGAACCCTCAAACCTAGATTCACAAACTTAGGTCCAAATATTACCTCACTTTGATACCACTTGATGCAAGGGAGGATGGGGAGAGGGGCCAAAGACACACCCTAACCAAGTCCACCTTGTAGAGATCACAGGCGGAAGCAACAATGCATAGGTGAGAGAGAGAATGTAGATAAAATTCATATATTTACCACAATTGATTCATACATGCTGGCTGTAAGGGCTTCTTAGTTTAGGCTAGATATTACAATCAAGTACAAAAGTCCTCCAACATGGGAGGATCTACCAATAATCTCTAATTTTCTAGCTTCTATCATCTAACTCAACTTCCCCCATAAAACTACCAACAAGATTACATTATATAAAAGAGGCTACTAAACAAGTCGGCCTTCAGATCCACCATCAATGAAAGGAATGACCAAATCTAGGTCCACATGCTTCCCAATGATAGATACCATCATTAAATTTGTGACCAAAATTAATTGCAGGAGTCGGCCTCAACAGAAATCCAAAAAAAACTTGGTAAGCAAGGATAAACAAGTGCCAGAAAAGCATCACTGAGCATCAGAGAGATAACCAACCAACACTGGTAAACAAAGGAAAACTGAGCAACACCAAACCAACTCAGTCAAAGAAGGAATTGAGCAACACAGGAAAACACAAACATGTTTTTGGTGACACAGGATTGCTAAGGACCCGAGATGCTCCTGTAACACTTCAATATAAAGAGCATAAGTCCTCTTCTAATAACCAACATAGAAAAGATAAGAAAAAATTATGGAAAAATACTAGAGATGTCAAAAATGATGGAATTGTGGGTATAAATTTGATGTTTTCTACTCCTAAAGAGCTAGCTTTCAATCTATCTACTTCTGTGAAAGATAAAAAATCATAAGCCTTGTGCCCCTAAACCTAAGAGAAACTCCACTCCTCTCACAAAATCTCTTGAAAATTATTTGAAGATGATTTTAAATAACCATATTATTACTTTTCTTGATAATTCAAGACCCTATGATCATGAGATAAAGTATAAATGGTGGAATGACAACCACTGTTGTGATTATCATCACAACAAAGGCCACAAGACTAATGACTAGATGAAATTTAAGAATATCATCCATGATCTAACTGATAATGAGACTATTGTGTTTGACACCCCTCAAACAAAAAATGATCATAAGGCTTTCAAGGAGCCTTTTCCTAAATTTGAAAAAGGGGAGTCTTCTAAGGAAAAGGATAATAAGGTTGGCTATACATATTCTAATAGAAACAATGTGATCAAAATAATTGAATCCTCTAATCATACTAAGGACAAATCTAAAGCATAATCAGCTAATGAGGTAATCCATCTCAAATGAAAGTCACTCATCTAGTAGAAGCTTTGTCTTCATCCTCTAGTGCTAAGCAGACAACAACCTCAATATCTAAGTTAGCTACTTTGCCATCTTCACAGGACTACAATTTGTTTGACCAACTTTAGCATACTTCATCGTAGATCTCAATACTTGAGTTAGTCAAAATTGTTCTTCTCATAGGGAGATCCTTGATCAAGCCCTTCTTATGGCTATTGTACCTAAAGACCTAGATGTTGATAATTTCCACTCCATGGTTGGTTATCTCGCTTCACCTGATTATCTAAATTTCCTTGAAGTAGATGACAAATCTATCAGCCATCCTCATAATCAACGTCTCCATATTGAAGATGTCATCCATAAGTATATAGTTAACCACATTTTGATAGATGGAGGTGCAAGTTTGAACATATGCACTTTGATTCTAGTTAAAGTTCTTGGTTTGTTAGAGTATGTTGTTGATCCTCAATGTAAAATAATGATCAAAGCATATGATGAAGAGGAAAATTATTCTAAAGGCATGGTAGTCTTACCTATTTGAGTAGGTCATGTTCAACAAGATGTCATATGTCAATTCATAGATATTCCTTTGGAATACAACATACTTTTGGGTTTCTCTTGGATCCATGCAATAAAAGTAGTTCCTTCTATGTACCATCGATGCATTAAATTCCCTCATGATGGAATTGAGATTACTATTTCTACAGGATCAACATACATGTGTAGCAATCCTAAATAAGAAAATGAATGGTTCCTCACAAAAAAAGGAGTATCAAATCCTAACAAATAAGAAGAAAAAGAAACAAAAACTCTATCAGACTATGGGAAAAGATTACTTGTCAAACCTACTAGTATGGAGGGATATCAAGTGGACACTCTTCCACTTTCTTTAAAATATTATGGAAAAACATCTCTCTGATTCATTCCTACAACTACAAAAACACATGTTATACATGAAGGTACTAGAATGGTTAAGGGTAAAATTTCCCTAGAGCTAGAAACATAAGAAAGTGTTATCTTACAAAGACTTTACAAGAGAGAAGAGTCTAAACAAGAACTAAAACATGCTAAGATTTCACTTGAAAAGTATGGTGTAGGTTACCAACTTATGAAAAACATGGCATATGATAGAAAAATCTATATTGGAAAAGGAAAAGGTCTTATTGAACTTCTACATGTTGAATTCAAAAATCCTAAAGACAAGACTTGTGTTAGCTATCATGAACGTAAGTTTGACAAACCTAGAAGAAATACTCACCCATATGAGGATTCAAATAATGAAGTAAAAGCATAAATACAACCAATGACACATAAAAGGATCTTAAATATCCAAAATTCTAATCCAGACTATCAAGGAGATCCCTATATGCCATTACAAGCTCCCGAAGAAAATTAGCCTATGGGTCCAGCAGAACATGGTCTTGATCAAGAAAATCTCACTTAGTCTCCTAAGAAAACTACTACTACTACTACTACTACTACTACTACTACTACTACTACTACTACTACTACTACTACTACTACTACTACTACTACTTCTGCTGCTGCTGCTGCTGCTGCTACTGCTGCTACTACTACTACTACTACTACTACTACTACTACTACTACTACTACTACTACTACTACTACTACTACTACTACTACTATAATACCCCAAAATTTACATCTTGCTATCCTAACCAATTTTGTTGCATTTAGTCTCTTTCCATCAATTTCTAAATCATAAAAGTCCTATTGTACTAGGCAATTTTGCCTTCTGATTGACTCTACTTGACTTAGTGTCAAGTGCCAAAAACTTTAAATTTGCATCAATCACATAACATATTTAATTCCTAAATATCAAACACAAATTAGCTAAATAAACCTTATGATCAATTAATTTAATTACAAAGTCCTAGCACTTTAATTAAATTAAATTCACCCTCTTTAACTAAAACACATGAAAAAGGAATTAAATAAATATTTGATTTTAAATAAATATCCTCATCTTGAAAATTGAATTTAATTATTCAAATAATAAAGAAAATCCACTTATGAGGCAATATTGTATTTATTTCAATTAAATATTCTCTTCAAATCTTCTCTTTAGTCCAGAAAAGGAAACTTTGATTTAAATCGAAATCAAAGAAGAGGAATAAAATAGTTAAGAACTTTAAAAATAGACAAAAATAGGTAGTTAATTGCCTCTCTGCTGAAAACTTTCCATTTGGAGCTGATCTCTCATTCGATCTCCACCGTTTGTTTGATTCAATCTCAACCGTTGATTGAACTTGGGATTCTATAAAAGAACCCTCTTTTCTCATTCAAAGAATCCAACTTTTTGAGCAACAAAGTGTTGTCACATTGTCACCATAACTCCTTTTGCATTGGAGCTTTCAATTCTTAGAATAATTCCCATTCTTAGATTAGCATATCATGTTTAACTTAATCATGCACTTCATTTCTTAGTCTAGTTTGCTTTCATTGTTACTAGTTTAATCTCATTTATAGATTAATTGCACATTCATTTCAAGATTAAAACTATATAAATCCTTCATCCTAGTGTTAGTCTATAGTTGCAGGACTCTAGATTCTGAGAGAAAATTCTCAAACCCTACCTAGATAGAAGGCAATAGGTCGAATCATCCAAATAGTCGAGATGAATAATCTCATATTCATTCTTGGTTGCAACTGGTGAATAATGACTATGTTGAAGTGTGGAGCTAAATTAGAGGCCCATATTTAGTTCATACATTTATGGCACCCACCGTGGGGTAGAAAATCAATTTCTGGCCTCATTGTACTTCATTGAAATTTTAGTTTTTTTGTCAAAAAATTTCATTATGTTTGTATTATTGTACATCTTTGTGCGAATTCACGCATGTAGATTCTGATTGTGTCATGCGACGATTCTCATTGTATCATGCAACACTTTCCTATTCTGGCATTTTCTCACGTGAAAAAGGTATTTTGTCATGCGAGACTGTGCACAATCTCATGCGGAATCTTGATACCAGAGACTTAAATTTGTAGATTTTGTACTTTTAGTTTGTTATTTATTGACATTTTTGTTTGTTGTTTACTATTGATTTCCCATGATTTTGCCTTTGGAGACAACAAAATACTAGATTACAGAGCTTTGGACCTAAGGTGAGCTGCTAAGAACTCTATAACACTTCACTTTTGGACTTTAAAATGAATCTCTCATGTGTTGGGCTTGTGTGTTTCCTGCTTTGGTAAATCACACTTCATTTTTAGGCTTTAAAAAGGGTCTAGATTCATTTTCAGCATGTCTGTTTCACATAGTAAATATGCCCTATGAACACTATTTGTGGTGTTCTTGAGAGAGTGGGCTTCATTCTCTTATTTTTCATGTGAAGCTCTTCTTGACGAAAGAACCCCTTGTAGGTAGGGAAGGATACTATTGTTATCTCATAGTTTTACTTGGTTTATTCCTCAACTTTTTCCAGTATGTTATCTCTTGGTCCCACTTAGAGAGCTCAATAGACATTTTTGTTGACTTCACAAACCCTGGTGAGGTACTTTTAGTCTTAGCGTGTCAATGAATCTATCTGCTATGTCTAGGTGAAGTGAAGAGGCTAGAGGATTATGCTCTACTCCCTTTTTTGGTAAAAACACAAAATCAGATTGTTGAATCTAAACTAAGTCCCCATGTCATCCTTTTTGTGAGTCACCTTATTAGAGAAGGTTAACCGTAGTGGACATTCCCTTCATTGGGTCAACCACATGGATGGAACCTCAAGTGGTAATAGCCATTTTCATCGTGGTAGTAGTAACCACTATATAAATGTCCTTGTGGAAGAAATATCCATGGGTGTAGTTTCTTGCTGCGATGTCAGATCTCCTCGATATCTCTAATTGATTAAATTCTCAGAATGTGTCAAAACCATGATGCACCTAGATTGGAGTTCACCCTCTTGAGATTACAAAAGTTGTAGAGTCAAACCATTACTAAAAACCCTAGTGCAGCCAAATATTTATCTTTTCTAGGACTATGTGTGTGATTGCAAAACATTTGAGAACATAAACAAGTAGCACTCTTAAGGAATAGAATACTATGTCACATATGCTTGTTCACGCGTGAGGTTTCTTTGTTCCTCATTCATTGTTTGAAGACATTGTTTGCTTGAAATCCCTGAATGTTGTCTTATGTGCCTGATCATGATAGAAATCTCTTAATGCATGTAGAAGTTGAGTTGGTGATTTAAATCTATTTGAAATCTAGATTTTCTTTCAGAGAACAGCCAACACTGTGTCTTGAAATGTATTCTTGCCTCAAAAACTATGTCAAAATTGTCAAATTCTAGTCTTTTCCCATGCAAGATTTCAACTTCATGTGCAGTCTCTCATGTGAGACTTCATTTACTCAGGCATAGTCTGGTATTTCCTCATGCGAGAATACATTTATCATGTGAGACTATCCCCTAGTTTTCAAATTAGTGAGCTTATTCTCGTTAACTGGTCAATTTTTTATCTAATTTGATTTTTGTCTAGGGTCCATCTGCCTATCCTCATGTTGTCCACTATCTAAAATTAGATTTCTTAGGTTGAGAACAAAGATATTATTTCTTAAAATCATGTTGTCTCTTTGTTAACTATCCTTTCCTACTATGCTCTTGTACCTTGCGACATGATAGTCACATCTTGGTTGTTCTAGTCTTACTCTCGACGATTCGTGCTGGGTGCATCTCACTATTATCACTTTTTTTGCTATTCTAAAGATAGAGTTCTTAGCATAATTGTAGTCCTCTCTTGTTACTTAATCTTTGTCTATGTCTATGACAACTTAGAGCGACAACGTGTTCCCTCCATGTTTCACTAGACGGGATAGAAATAGAGGTCGTGCCAAGCTTGCCATACAATCTGAGTGCCATAGAAGATCTTCACATTCTTCCTCTAAAACATCTAGGGAGGAGTCCTTTCACTCTCCTTCTCCTATCATTTGACCTCATATCCAGCGTACTCATAATGTGAACCTTAGTCAAATCAGGAATCCCTTGTTTCGAGAACACCAAGACTTTGAAGAATCATCATTAAAGATTGATCCCTTTGATGCATCCTACATTTCCTTGCCCAAAATTGATCCTTTTGAGGATAACTATGTTTCCTTGCTAGAACTTAATCCTTTTTCTACACCTAGGGTTTTCTTGCTAGAGATTAATCCTTTTTCAGAACCCAAGGTTTTCTTAGTGGCAATCTCTTGTCATAGTGAACCTCATCATACTCGGTCTGCTTAAACTACACACTTACACAGTAGAAAGATGTCACACAAATATCAATAGGGTGAGTATAGCAGAGCTCATGTTCATGATCAAGATCAAGCTCAAGACAACCAAGAAGAATTTCATTTCCACAACATCTTTGAAATCCTTGGTAACAAAGAGGAAGAAATAACCCCATAAGATGTTGAGGCTGCCTGGTACAATAAAAGTCTTCAAAAAATGATAGAAATTTTGATGAAAGAAGAGAAAGAGAGATACTTTCTCGAGCTAGCCAAATAAGGGGCCAAGCTACCCCAAGATTATAAAGTTGAGACTCTTGTAGTCAAAGAAGAGGAAATAGAGGTAGATAAAATACAAAAACTAGTCCAAGACATGCAAACCCAGATCCAACAACTCATGAAAGCCAAAGATACACCATCAAAATAGTTAACACTAGAGATTATTTGTCCATTCCCATTTGACAAGTGTCTTACAATGCCACCTTTTCCCAAAGATGTGAAACTCCCCAAGTATGATAAATACCTGGGTACCTCTGATCCTCAGGATCACTTGAGAGAGTTTGGTGCTCTCTCCATTGAATTCATACATGATCAGAGTTATCTCATGCTTCTCTTCTCATGTAGTCTGGGTGGATCTTCTATGGAGTGGTTCTCTCAACTTCCTACTAGTATTAAATCTTTTAATGAGATTTCTAATCTATTCCTCTAGCATTATTTTCATAACATTTAGCATCCAGTCAACATCTACGATCTTTGCAATCTGAAACAATGATCTAGAGAACCTTTCCTGACATTCCTCCAGTGATGGAAACAACTCTATACCAAATATTCCCACAAAATACCAGAATCTAAGAAACTTGACATCTTTCTCAACAATTTACTTCCAGATTTTGGATACCAAGTACAACTGCAAGGTCCTTTGACATTTGATGACATGATTAAGCAAGCTATGATAATAGAGGTGTTTATGGTCAAGAAAGGAGAGCTGACCCTCCAAAAAGATAACTAGAAGGGGTCCTCCTCAAACAAAGATAAGGCTAAGATTGTTAACAAAAACTAGGATATTGTGAATGATGGTGTTGTTGACAATGTGACTATACATACAATACCAAACTATGTCAACTATACATACAATACCAATGACAATGTTATCAATATGGTTGAACCTATCAATGTCAAATACTGTGATGTGATCACCATCAAAGGGAGTGAAGACTCTTCCAGACCCAAAGCTCCATTCATTTTGTGAGGTCATGTGTCTCAATCTTCTAAATCACAATAGTCTCATGTTTGTTCGAATGTTGTTACTTGATCTAATGCAAAGATCACTCTCAAAGGCCTTGATCATTCTACATCTATGCTGAAACAACTTGCAGACAAAACTACTGTTGCTCCTACCAACAAGAATTCAAAATTGGTCCCCGCATCTACTAGTGCCAACTATAGCATCCTAGATCAATTACAATGTACCAATGCTCAGATCGCTATTTTTGAGTTATTGAAAATCTCACCTACTCATAGGAAGATTCTAGATAAAGCCCTCACTGAGGCAAATATCCCAAGAGATCTTGATCTCGACTGGTTTCAATCCATGGCAGGTCACCTGACCTCACCTCATTATTTATATTTCTTTGAAGAAGACAATAATTTTCTAAGCCACCTTCATAATACTCTGCATATTGAAGTCATGATTGGCCCAAAGTGTGTCTGCAACATCCTTATTGATAATGGTGCTTGTCTCAATATCTTCTCTACTAATTTTATCACCCAGCTAGGTTATGGTGAAGATTCTATAGATGTGCATAAAAATATTACTATCAAATCATATGAAAAATAAGAGCGCAAGTATAAGGGCCTGATTGTGTTACCCATCAGGGTTGGTCCTATTGAGAGAAATGTTTTTTGGTAGGTATTGGATATTCCCCTTTCCTACAACATACTATTGGGAAGACTGTGGATCCATGAGATGGAAGCAGTTCCTTTAACATACCATTAGTGCATCAAGTTCCCATTCCATGAAGCTAAAGTAACTGTACCTTCCAATAGAAGCTATTCTTCTAATACCCTCACTCAGTTTGTTGATAGTTTTGTACCAACAAATAGAGAGTCTACTAAATTCTTTGATGCCAAACTAAAATAGATGGAAAGGACTCTAAAACTTATAGATTGAGGTATGGGGGAATATCATATCGAACATGTTTTTTTAGTGATAGCTTTACCTCTATCTCTGCATTCCTATGGGAGACCTTCTAAGAACAAGAAACCTTCTGCTATCTTACCCTAAGTAGTCTATGATGGCACTTTTGTACAAGGCATAACACCATTAGAATATGAGGATGAAAATAGAGCCATTGCAGCTTGGATTTATAAAGGGGAATACACATCACTCTTGCTTGTGTTATAGAACATGAACCAAAAAGTGAAGGTTTCAAGCTCATGAAATGCTTTAGATATAAAGGGAGTGGCCCTATAGGGGTGAATGATAATGGATTGCTAGAACCAATTGAAGCCACATGATGAAGGAAAAATGATACCATAGGTCTAGGCTTCAAGAAAATCATGTTTCATTTAGGGATCAATAAATTTGTACCAGAACCAGAATGTTCACTAGTCTCTAGTGACATTATTTTAGCTGACAACTCATATAAATGGATGGTCTGGAGTAGCATATCAGACACCTTAAAATTGATAGTGATTCTGATGACACTGCCTCGTTTACTCCTTTTTCATATGAATAGTTGAGAAAAATGCAAACGACTCACCCTAACTATCAATGGAAACTCTACATGTCATCATCTTTTCAAGCATGTTTTCAACAAGAACAAGATCAATAAAACATAAATGTTACAAGAGATGATGATGAGTCAGATGGTACAACAAGTGTTGATGGAGTTCCTATATCTAGTATTATAGACTCACATGAGTATGAATTTGATTCTCTGTCTAACGCAACTTCTGAAAAAGATGTGGACACAATACACACATTTGAAAACCTCCTCAAAATAGGTGAAGGGTCTAGTGTTAGGACAATTGAGTGTGATTCCACTGACATTAACATTCCCTCTACTTATGATGTAAGGTCTCAAAGGGACTCGAACACATCTCTAGATGAGATCTCTTTAGTTCTTGACTTGCATGTCTAAACTTTTGATGACTATACCATGAATGCACTTGAACCAGTCACTTCTCTTTGACTCCACCATCCTAAGCTGATAAACTAGAACCTCTCCTCTCCATCCAATGAAGTCCTTATGTTCCAGAATGACTACACTCTTTCTTGCTACCTTAATGCTTCTGAACTTGTGATGTCATCCACCAGTGAGGATAGTGTCAACATGACTGAAGCTAATATCAAGTATCTCAGTCATAAAATTAAGAGAAAAAAAATAGGCGCTCTGATGGTGAAAACCACATTGTGGTAGTGTCAAAGTTGAAAAAAGTATAAAAAAAAGATGTATCTGAGGGTGAAAACCTCTCTGAGGTGCCCGAGGATGGGATACTTGATACACTTTTGAGTCATTTCAAGGAAAGATCTTCAATATTGATAGAGCCCACTCAACCAATAAATTTGGGTATGGAAGCTACACCTCAAATTATTCATTTTGCATAGTCCTTATCTGCAAAAGAGAAAGAGAAATTCACCAAATTCTTTCGAAGCAAGAAGATCAAGTTTTCATGATCTTATTCTAATATTCATGGTTTGGATCCTAATCTAATTATGCATCATGTATGTATTGCACCAGGTGTCAAGCCTTTCAAACAAAAGCTTCGTAAGATGCATCTGCATGTGGCACTATTAGTCAAAGCTGAATTAGGAAAACTTCTCAAAGTTGGTTTTATCAGAGAAATTAACTATGCAGAGTGGATTTATAATATTGTTCCAGTTACTAAACATGATAAATATATTAGAGTTTGCATAGATTTCTGAGATTCGAACAAAGCTTGTCCCAAAGATGAATTCTCATTAACCCAACATTGACATGATTGTAGATATGATGATAGGTTATGAAATGTACACATTGATGGATGGTTTCTCTGCCTACAACCAAATTAAAGTTATGCCAGAAGACCAAGAGAAAACTACCTTCACATGTGCTTGGGGAGATTTATGTTTGAATGTCATGCTCTTTGGACTTAAAAATGCCAGAGCCACATATCAAAGAGTTGTCACCACCATCTTTCATGACATGATGCATAAGATGATGGAAGATTATGTGGATGATACATTAGCTAAGAGCATGGAACAAAAAGTGCATCTTGCAGATCTAGGTCCTATATTAGATCGAATGGAATAATTCAGTTTAAGGCTCAATCGAAAAAAGTGTTCCTTTGGAGTCACATCTGGTAAATTTTGGGTTACATCATACCTTCTAAAGGCATAGAGGTAGATCTAGAGAAAGTTCAAGCTATTATGGAGATGCCTCCACCACACAACATCAGTCAAATGAGAGGTCTCAAGGTCAGTTACAATCTATCTAATGGTTCATTGCACAACTAGAAGACAAGTCACAACCATTCACCAAGACCCTACACCAAGGTGTGACTTATGAGTGGAATGAAGACTGTGAGAAAGGGCTCCAATAGATCAAATAATATCTTTCTAATCCACCAATATTAATGTCTCCTATTCATGGAAAACCACTTATTCTCTATATCTCTGCTATAGACACATCCCTAGGTGTCTTATTGGCCCAAGAAGATCAGAACAACAAAGAAAGGGCTATTTATTACATCAATAGAACTTTGGTCTCTTATGAAATGAACTATTTAGTTATTGAGAAAGCTTTCCTAGCAATGGTATTTTCTTCAAAAAAATTGTGGCACTACATGCTTGCTCACACCACACATCTTATTACAATAATTGATCCATTATAGTACTTACTCAGCAAAGCTGACCTTACAGGTAGATTAGCAAAATGGGTCATGATACTTAGTGAGTTTGACATTGATTATGTAGAGAGAAAAGCCATTAAAGGGAAAACAATTGTAGATCAGTTGGTTGAAACACCTATCATAGATTATCAACCATTGAACATTGATTTTCTAGATGAGTCCATAATGCTTCTCACACATTAGACATGGACTATGTTCTTTGATCAATCATTTACCCAACATGGGTCAGGTGTCAGAATATTATTCATTATCCCATAAAGGTACTCTTTACCAAAGGCATATAAAATGTTGTGTCCTTGTACAAATAACATTATTGATTATGAAGCCCTAATCAATGGTATGAAGATAGCCATAGAATTGCGAGTAGATGAACTAAAGATATTTGGAGATTCATAGCTTGTCATCAACTAGGTAAATGACATTTATCAAACAAAGGATGAAAAATTGGTATCTTACAAAAGGATGGTTGATGACCTAAGAAAATACTTTGCACATGTCACTTTCTAGCAGATTCCATGAGTAGACAACAAAGCAGTCGATGCTATGGCCACTCTCTCTTCCATGTTACAAATGCTAGAAAATGACTTCCGACATGAATTCTTGGTGGAGATGTTACACTACCCAACCCATGAATCCCAGAATCTAGGATGATATGTTCAGTCATTGGACATGATTCATCCCACTACCATCAAATCTACTCCTACCTCCATGACCAAATTATTCCAGACACTTTCACCCAAAATGAGAAACATCACCTAATCCATAGTGCTTCGCGATATGTTATCATAGCTAACAATTTGTAAAGGTGGGGTCTAGATAGTACCCTCCTTATGTGTTTCGAACCCAACAAGTCCAAACATGCATTAGTTGAGGTGCATGAAGGCATCTGTGGATCCCATTTGAGAGGTATAACACTGGCTCTTAAACTTGTTAGAGCTAGTTACTATTGGTCTGATATGGAGAAAGAAGATATGCAATATGCTAAGGCTCATAAATAGTGTCAACTTCATGGGAATTTGATGCACACTCCTACCAAGGAGCTAATCCCATTCATTACCTTTTGGCCATTCTATCAATGGCCTTTGATTTGGTGGGTTAGATTCACCTTTCTTCATCAAATGGACACAAGTTCATTATCACCACTACAGACTATTTCACTAAATGGGTTGAGGTAGTACCTCTAAGTATAGAAAATGGCAATTTTGTAACCATGTTTATCCTGAATTACATCATCTATAGGTATGGCATACCCTCCTCAATAATCACTGACAATGGGGGTCAATTCAAGAATAAGGATCTAAAAGATATTTTCTCTAAGTTTAAAATCACTTAGCATTGGTCTTCCATCTATTATCCTTAGGGTAATGGATAGGCATAAGCATCAAACAAGGTGATCCTTAAGATCTTGCACCATACAGTTCATAAATCTGGTAGAGATTAGCACCTCTAGATTAATCTAACTTTATGGGCCTATAGAACAAGTATTTGAACACCAACAGGGGCCATGCCCTTTTCTTTAGTTTATGGCATAGGTAATGTACTTCCTATTGAGGTCGAGATTCCTACTTTGTGAGTCTCTCTGAAAGACTTCATCACTGATGAAGACATTGGAATATATTAGCTACAAGAGCTAGAACTACTAGATGAATGTCAGAAAGTGGAGTTTGATCATCTCTGAGCATATAAAAAATGGATGTCCAAGAGCTATAATAAGAAAGTTAAACCAAGAGACTTCCAAGTGGGTGATCTTGTTATGAGAGAGAAGCCTAAGAATCAACAACAATGGATCCAAAAGAGAAAGTTTGAACCAAATTGGCTTGGTTTGTATATTGTTATTGCAATGTTTGGGTCTGGTGCCTATCAACTCTCTACTTCTAAAGGAGAACAACTCAGAGAGCCAATCAATGCTCTGCATTTGAAGTGATTCTATAGCTGAGACATCTTCTAAATGCTCCATGTACATACTATTCTGAAAAAATCCTAAAAATTGCAAAAAGTCTTGAAAAAATGATCATCTTAGTGAAAACCTAGTAAATAGGTGCTTTGATGCATCAAAAAAAAAAAAAAAAATACAGAAAAATACAGAAAAATTGAAAAATAAAAAAATGTGCCATTAATGAAAACCTAGTAAACAGGCGTCATGGTAGCAAAAGCAATAACTCCTGCCAAGATGGTGAAAACCTGGTAAACAGGTGCCTCTTTTTATGCAATGTTATACCTATCACAACATCATGTGTCCCTATATAGTTGCTTTCCTATTTTCCTAATTTAGTTTGCTAGCTCATGCACTTGCTCTCAGTTATCTTCGAGATTATGCTCAACTTTACATGGATTGAAACTAGTCACACTTGGGGGCACCCCTTCCTAGTTTAGGGGGTAATATCCTATCTCTTAGAGGATCTTCCTCACACCAGTCACCAATGATCCTTGTTGCATCTACCTACTGATGCTTAGCTATAGGATTTTCCTTGTATTAGTCACTAGTGATTCTCACTGTGTCTACCTACTGATACTTAGCTCACACTACGATCTCTCCTTGCAACTGTCTCCCATGTCAGTCACCAGTGGTTCTCACTATGTCTGTCTACTATCATCGTCTTGATGAGACTTCTCACAAACATGATATACTTCTGATTTGATATCAATCCGCTGAAACTGAAAAATTGAAAAACTAAATTTGTGAACTCTGTGAGACATGCTAAGCTTTTCTTTTTTTTGTGCTTTTCCTTTTCACTTTATCATTCCTCCTCAAGCAACTTAAAGACATTTATCTTTACTAAGAGCTGCAAGGACTGGGGGCATGATCTTTTCTTTACTTTATATTTACTGGTCTAATTCCAATGATCCAAGGAATTCATATAAGAGGGGTTTCCACTATGAGAGCCTTCATCTCATGTTGGATGGTCATGTGTACCTCAAATCCTTTTATATGGATGCTTTGGAAAGGTTGGTTCTTCTCCTTGTTTGTTTGAGTGACTTCTTTTTCTACAAGTGAGCTTTCAAACACTTGTCCTATGAAGTGAATGTAAGGGTCACTATGAGCATTCTTATTATACTTAGCAAAAGAAGCCACTCTCACATGTCTAGTGTGTTTGTACACAAGAAACATTCGGGTCATCCTAGCTATTGTGCTTTGATGCTTAGGGTAACTTGCTAAATCAAAAGGAATAGGTGTTCAGGTCATTCTAGCTTCTTGTGTCTTAATGCTTACACCTCATTTTGACAAATCTGAAGATTAATGTCATATTCATATTCTAATGACTTTCATATGAGTGAGAGTTGTATGAAACCTTACGATTGTCTAATAGAAAATGCTCTATGATGATAATTATCTTATGGGTCTGGCAACCAAGTCATAGGGATTGAGTCTAGTTTAGGCTTGCATTTTCATTCTAGGCATGCATTGTGGTAGTACTTTGTGGTTCTCTTTTTTGTCTTCTTTTGGGTTTGTATGAGGCTTCTCATCTTACATCCTGGGTTCACCTTGACTACACAAGTGTCTGATCCTCACTCTTGATCTTCAAGCACATTCTTTTGGTTAGTACCTATCAAGTATTGTGATATCCTGCATGAGATGATTAGTACCACATACATTGCATTACATTCATCAATGTACATTTTGATAATCCATATACATACATTTGTATTTACATAGTCATATACATGTTCATTCATAAATCAAATCATACATTGAATTAATCCATCATTGCATTTCACATTGCATACATACATAACAAAATAAAAATATGTGCATATTCATATCTATACATGCAATACATCTCATATCCACTCATCTAATCATTTAGGATACATCTCATAAAGCATAAACATCTAAAGAAATATACACAAGAACTATGATACCACAAGATGAGCTTATATATATATATATATATATCAAGAGTGTTAGTACAAAAATGGTGCTACTCAAGCATAGTCTATAAAAAATGGGGCTACAATACATCATAATTTCTCAATCCTAATTTAGCCCTAGACATTCCCACCTAGAGGAGGTGGAGGAGGTGGCATGTCTACCTGTGGTGGCGACTATGGGGGAGGTCCCTATGGTACTGTTGGTGCCCCAACATACTCTAAAAACTATGGAACCTGGTCTGCTACCTTTGGCACTGCACCTACATATGGAGTGTAATAATAGACTAATTGAGAAGCCTCATATCGGGTCTCTATCTGCACTCTCACCAATTCCTCCTGTAGCTGTTTGGTCTCTCGATCTCTCTCAGCCACTCAGGTATCCCAAATGGAAACATGTATATGGATAATGCTCACCTCCCTCTACTACTACCACACCCTCTCTAGGATCCTTTGTAGTGCCTCCTAGAGCTGTGTGACCTGATCTCCAAGAGGTGATCCCTGTGTGACTTGATCATGCATGGTCTCATCCTGAACATCTATGGCCGGTGGCTACTGTGATGTCTTGGCAGTCTTCTGCCTAGTCAATCTATCATGGTCTCCACTGCTACCTAGACCAGGATCTATCCCCATTGGTCTCAAAGGAATGGAAGTCTTTCAGGTCCTTTGCCATGGTATCTACTACTAGGCCACCTACTACTATGGTGGTGGCTGTGGCACCTGTTGACCCATAACCACTAGATTTATGAACCAAGGGAATAGATGTGCCAATAGATGATCCTTGTATGTTGGTACCATCTCCCCATCAGTCACCCCCACCATGTAATCCCACTAGGCTAGTGCTACATGTGCCTCTATTATACACCACCCTTGATCCAGTCTCCCCATCCATCCCTTCTTCACCTCATTGGCAAAGTGAGCATAGGCACAATACACCTAGGATATGTCCTGTGGCATCCCATATTGTCTTCAAGTGATGAATGATAGTGTTAGACATAAGAAACAAAAAATCCTAGTTGCACGAGTCCATAGAGAGAAGCAAATTGATGATCAAAATATTAAAACCAACCAATCTTATTTGCAACTCATTTAAAAGTTTCTAGAGGCTATTGAGAAATCAAATAAAATCATCTACAATAACTGGGTTGCTAAATTTTTTTCCAAGAACAAAGTGAACATGGCCTTTGTCACATGGGAATCCTATGACTAAGTATCCATGACCTTCTTTCTTCATCCTATTCAAGGCATTCATCCCTTTCTCATCTTTTAAACAATCCTTTCTTCATCCACATTCCAAAACATTAGGAACATCAATCAGAATCTTGGACTTTAAATTAGAATCAGATCCATCCATCTTTCACACCTTCATCAAGCCATAGGGTGAAAGAATCATTCCAATAGTATCTCATAGACCTTAATTCCAAAGAAAACATTAATCCCTTACTACTTTGAGAACTGAGTCTTTCTCTAGTAGTCCTAATCCAGTCATATTTTGTTTGGGGATCATTAGTCTATCACCCAAATAAAAGAAGACTTTAAATCAAAACCAATCTTATGTTAAATGATCACAAGGTCTTGTTTCACCTAGGTTTGTTCCAAACCTTTAAATCCAATCAATCATTGAGGCTTAGTTCCTCTTTAATCCAATCTCATCAATCAATCTAATCCTCAATCAAATCAAATCAATCAATCCAAAAAATCATCAAGACTTGATCATTAGTCCAAGTTGCTCCTAGTTCACCAAATTATTTTCTTTTAAAACCTCTTCAACTATTCAACCATTCTAAGGTCACTCATGCATGGTACTTACCCAATCAAGAGGAAAGCTAACACAAGAATCTCTCACCATGGATAATGATCAGGAAACTATCTACCAAGAAGATTTTAATAATGAAGAAGAACCCCACATGGAATCTGACATAGTAATACCCAAAAGTGTCAGTTCCAATCCATGAGCTAAAGAATTCTTTGAGGATCCTAACAATTTAAGCTTAGTGGAAGACCTAATCCAAGCCAATAGTTCCAACATCTTCATGAATCTTATTTAAAGGGGTATTACCCTTCCTGATAGTTTTGATGAAAATTTTCTTGAGAACAACTTGATTCAAACCAACAAAAGAAAAGTAGCACCCATAATGCCATCAACATCTGATAACACAACTTAACCTCCCCCTGATACACTTGAATTAATCTAAAAAATCTAAACAAGCCTAACTCAAACAATGGGGTGAGTAATGATGGTTTAAGTGTAGAACGTGCACCTAAACAACAACTAGGGTTCTCAGGATGACGCTCTGCTTCTATTTTCTCAAAGCTTAGTGGAGTCCTAAAAAATCAAAACTCTGCACAAATAAACAACACAAATCAAAGACATAACACCAATCTCCCCCCTCCGGGAGGACATAATGTTAGAAGTAGGGAATACTAAGAGGGGGGGGGGGGGGTGAATTAGTATTCCATAAACTTTAACTTTTGGCCAATTATGGATATAACAGATTACTTAGTTCATGCATAACATAAGAATATAAACAACATGCATAGCAATAAAACTAAAGAAATCATAACACATTATTTGTTCTTGAGGAAACCCTGGCCAAGGGAAAACCCCAGTGGGGATGGTACCCACAAATATCCACTAATCAAAAGTATCATCTTAAGGATGTTGACCTTGATAGGAGTCTATTACATGAAAATAGTGTCTCAGTCCTGATTAAGGGACTATAGGCCTTGTTAGAAGCCTCAACCCTGTTAGGAGTTGGCAATACAAAATGTGATTACTAGATGAGCCCACTGCCCAAACAAGTAATATACAATATTTAATGATTACAAAAGAAGGTCAAGGTATATAACCTTACTAATTGCATCAATATCTCTTTGCTGCTCTTTCACTATCGCTATTAGCTACATTCATTACTTCTCATTTTACAATTACATCTTTACATATGTGTATACGAGTTATTAAGATTAATAAATTTCCAGTTGGCTATCATATTAAAAAATATCTTTATCCAAGGGTTAACATCTAGAATGTCATTCCTTTATATTGTCAAGTTATTATTTTGATAAACAAAATAATCTCTTAACTCTTTATCTATTATGTCTTCATATTCTGTCCTGTCGGCTTAACACCGTCTTTAGTAAAACTATCACAACTTCTTCCGTAAATGTTGTACTAACTTGCGCTCTAAGGTGAGTCTTCAATAGTGACCATAGATTCTATGTTCAAGTGCGCAAGCATTGAAATTACTCCAATCAACATCGTAAACAAAAATTGTCATCAGGTTCACTGATAAAAAACACATTGTCTCATACTTAGACAATTTGTATTGTGCTCTGACATACTAGCTCTGTGACCTATGTGATCTTCATGTAGATCATATGTTTCCATAATGAAAAATCTATGTAACCAACTCAGCCAAATTTCCAACAATCTCCCACTTTGTCATTGGTGGCAACATATGAGAATATTGGCTAAGTCTTACAACTTCAAAATCTCAAAATTATGGCCAAAATACAAAATATATATGTACTATCCTTATGACTTCATTAATCCTCTCTATATACTATAATCCCACTAAGAGTATGTATCCTTAACAAATTTTTGTTTTATATCTCTCCCCCTTTGACAACAATGACAAAAAAAAGGTAAGGAGGTTTATAAAACTGTGTTCACAGAAAGTTATACCTTAATTCAATATTGCAAAGCCGGTAGGCTTGCAACACAATCTAAAAAATTGATCTTCATAGCCTCTAACTCTTTCTCCCGTGATTTCTTAATTGAATCTACCACACTGAGTAGTGCACACAATCCATAAGATGCAATCTCCCATGCTCGGATATTCTCATAACTAAACTTCTGAAAAGATGTCTTGGCTGAAAGACATTCTTCCAATTTCCCTTCAATACCACTCAAGTTTATAAAAATGTGCTCTCTTAAAATAGTGAATCTCTTCAGCTTCATGTCCTTGTCATCTTGCAAAATTCTCATTTCATCATAAATCTTTCAAATTTTCTACTCAATATCAAATACCTTCACATTGGGGCTCGAAAGAAGGTTTGTCTCATTCTGAATTTCTGCTTCCTTCATCTTCATCTTCTGAACTTCTTCTGCTACCAAGTTCTCTAATTTTGTACACTAATTGTACAACGATTTTTCTCTTTCCAAATTCTTTCTCAAGTCCTTTATATAGATATCAAGGTTATTGAGATCATTCTTGATATTTTGACTAATGTCCAAAAGTGTTTTGGCCTCATAAGCTGCTTCAGCTTTCATCTTTTCTTTATCAGATAGATTTGTAAACTCATCATCAAAAGTATTCATTACTTTCTTTTCTCTCTCCAGAGGGTCATCTTCTACAATCTGTGTAGTAATAATACCTTGTAATTTCTTAGTAAGCTCCTTCAGGCATCCATCGAGACTCTTTACTTTCTTTTTCTTACTGATGATCTTGTTCAAAGATGTGATCAATTCCATCTGATCATCATCATCTACTTCCTTTCCCAAATTCTCAATCATAGAACCAATTTGAGTTTTCTTGCCAATCTCAGGTGTAAGACTAATTTCTTCTTGAGTGGGAATAGGTTCTAGTTTCTCTTTCACTTTAGGCTCTACAACTGTGGTTTCTATCTTTTCTTCTCCTTTGGTAGTCTCCTACTCTTCAAAAGCCAAATTGTCAACAATGTTTTCAAGATTCTTGAATAAGTTATCATCACTATCCAAGGTGATCTTAGTTCCTTCAACATTCATTACTCCATCCTCAATATTTATGGCTGGTGGAGAGGGAATGTCCTCTTGTTCTACTTCTTCTGCTTGATCTTTAGATTTTGCTGCAACTGATGATTCTCTAGCATTCTCTGACATTACATTAATGATTGCTTGCTCTATTTTTGCATTAAATTCTTCATATCTGCCTCCCATAATCTGAATAGTTCTCTTCTTGGTTCTCAAATGGGTGCTTAAATCCTCCATAATTTGATTGAAGTGTACTTCATCTCTTACAATACAAAGATTTCTTACAAGCTTTTCTCTAATAGCTATGTCTTCTTCTGATGCTCTCTTCTTCCTATTTACAAGTTTCTTGTACAAGTCATCAGGCATCTTACCCTAAATTGTATCAAACTTCTTATTAGATAAAATCATATGCTTCACCACTGCATTTTCTAGATTCAGTCTTTTTGCATAATCATAGAGATCATAATATTTGTTCATCTTTGTAAAGTCTCCATCTTGAATAATCTATTCATTAACCTTCTCAACTCTAGGTTTCCAAGTTTTCTTCTTAACAGGAGTTCTTTTATCATCTTTGATATCTACAACTTTCCTTTGAACTGGTGGCACCAATGTCTTTTCCCTCTTACCCGGTCTAGTAGCAATATCTTTTACTCTTTTGCTAGGTGTGGAGGAGGTTGATCTAGTGGATATTCTTTCTTCTTTATCCTTCTCTATT
This sequence comes from Chamaecyparis obtusa, assembly GCA_027943335.1. Taxonomy (NCBI): domain Eukaryota; kingdom Viridiplantae; phylum Streptophyta; class Pinopsida; order Cupressales; family Cupressaceae; genus Chamaecyparis; species Chamaecyparis obtusa. The sequence continues at coordinate 72,531 of BSBK01004501.1, read as the reverse complement.
TCTTCCACTTTCACCTTAACTGGTGTCTCCTCTTGCTATGCTACAATTGATGATAGAGGTGGAACAAACAAAACTTCTTTTTGTCTAATATCTCTAATTGTTGCTACTGTTTGCTTGGCTACCAATGACTCATGCTTACTCATCCCTGTATCTTTTAGAATTTTCTTGATAATACTCTCAACTCTTTTCTTTGACTGCTTCTCTTCAAGGATGGTCTTTGCGGAGTTGAAGTTCTCCTCAAAGGTTCCAAACCTATTACAATGAGTGTCCAACTTGCACTTAAGTAATCTACTCATATACTCTTTTGTCTCAATCTCAGATATCTCATAGCCAAGAGGGTCTATGAAATCCGTTCTAGGTTCTATTACTTTCATGTAAGTAAAGTCAGTATCAACCATGAAACATATCTCATTTTTATACTTCTCCATAAGAGACCATGGGATCCTTGATCTACTAGACATCAAATTCTGAAATGATTTAATTACCAACACTATACTTTCATTCACTTTATCAATAACATGCCTCCTATACACTTGGTTAATCCTTTCCATTTTAGTTTGTCCATCATTCCAATAATTTCCAATGGTGAATGGAAATCTTCTCAACAAATGAAAGAACATATAAGTGATTAAAGATGAGAATCTAAATTGTGAATACTTAGTCTTCTTTATCTTTTCCAAATTCTCAAACAACTGTATCCTCAAAATCTCACACATATCAACTTGTACTTTACCCACACACATCAAATAAGCTACATGTATCATTTCAACTACCATGTCATCCTCTCTAAAGTTAGCACAAAACTTAGTTGTTAGGATCTTACACAAGTATCTGACATCATCTTGTTGTATCTTGCTGATTACAATTCCTCTGCCATTGTAGGATGAATTTATGTTGTCTAAGACTATTTTCCTCATGTTTTTCTCATTTAAAGGAATGGCTCTAATTTTAGATAGTCCAGTTACCTCATGATTTAAGTCAACTGTGATATCTATCACTCTGTCATCTAACCAAAAATTTCCATTGTGAATTCTGCTTAGGATTATCTTCGTACATTCTTCATTATCAAATTCATACTACAAAGCATACTTAACAATCTCATTATATTTCAAATGCTCAAACCCTACTTTCAATAAAATGTCCTAATTATAGATTTTTTGATATTCCTCTGTGAAGTCACTATCACTGATAGTCTCTAGTTTAGATCCCATATAACTTCTAACCTTCTCTAGATGTAAAACTCTATTTGGTACGGATGATAAAGCTAACCTAGGATCATCTTCCAAGGGTTCTACTCGTTCCCTTTTCATCTTACGTCTATTCTTATCTCTGACATTTTGAATCAAAGAAACATCCATGATTTCCTCTAACTCCTTAACTAATTTAAAGATCTGCCAAGTAAAATACCTCAATTTCGCAATTTAGGGCTTGCGTAGATTCAGCACAAAATTCTTCACCAAATCCTTGCAAAATGCTTCCAATCATTGTTCTTTGATCTCCTTAACACTTGTATTCACTTTGATGATCAAATAACACCATCCATGACTTTTAATTAATTCAACCTCACTTAGATCTGACATCGCATTCAATTCTTTTACTATTTCTTTCCAAAAAGCTGATTCTATTAACCTACAAAACTTAAAACTTCTTGTGATCTCATAAAACATAATATTTTTCTTTGTGCTCTTAACCATAGCATTATAACATCATATAATACCTTGCATTAACTACACAAGACTCAATTCATCATATATCAACTTCTACACTAATCTAAGTTCCTATTCTACTGTAATTTTTATGAATTAAGTACTTTGAGATGGATCAGGTAAAGATTCATTCTTACCATTTAATACTTCACCTTTCTAACTTCCTTCAATGCTGAATATGTCTCCTTGATCTGTGCTTTTAACAAACTTCACTTCATCTAAGTTACTACAACATCCTTTCTGACTATTGCTTCCATCTTCATTTCTTCTTGCATGACTTCTAGGATTAGGATTGGTATAAAAAACTCTATTATTCATTTTGTAGAACCTTGATGTGTGTCCAATCTTGTTACATATCTGACAAAATATTCCATTTTTTTGATATCTTGGTCCAGGTTGATTGATCTATGATCTTTAAGTTCTAGCAATGTGTCCAACTTTGTTGCATCTATAACAAACTACTCCATTTCTTCTATTCATATCTTCAGTAGGTTTCTTATTTGCATGGTTAGTATTTCTAAACATTCTACGATTATTGTTATTCTCAACAAATTTAGGTTTTTTGCATTCAATAGCTCTATGTCCAAAACCATGACAATTATAACAATAACCATTAAGAGGTTTAAATTGCTTACCTGTGCAATCTCTTTTCATATGACCAATAGTATTACAAGCAAAACATCTACCTTTGAATTCTCTTTGCATACCTCTAGGTGATTCCTCTTTCTTAGGTGGTTCTTCTTCCTTAGGTCTATCTTTAGATTTGTTAATCTCATCAGACTTCTTCTCATCTATACTTTCAGATATTTTCAGATCTAGTTCCTTGCTTTCTTCATTTGCTTTAAAAGTGTTGAATCCAAGACCAGTCTTATCATAGGATGGTTTTTGATAAGATATTTGTTCATCAATCTTCTCACTAGTTGAACATAGTCTTTCAAGTTGCTACTTAGATTGAGTCAGTTCTCCTTTCACAATTGTATTGTATTTCTCAAGTTCAGCATACTGGAAATTGACTTTCTCAAGTTCAGATGTTACTTTACTAAGTTTAGATTTGAGCTCTTCATTTTCAAATTGTCATTTCCATCTTTTAGACTTGGCTTCAAATTTTCCATCTTCAGTTCATGTTTAAGGATCTGATTTTCTTTCTCTAAGTTGTCATCACAATCTTCAATATGAATTTTGGATTCCTTTTCAAATTTTAGATCTTCCAACTTGTTTTTAAGTTTCTCAATGAGGTTCTTTGAATCATCATATTTTCCTTTCAAAGTATCTCTTTCTTTTGTAAGCATATCAATCTGTTCAAGAGCTTCTTCAAGATTCTTCTATAGCTAGTCCATATCCATAGAGATCTTACTCAAGCTGCTAGGCTTTCCTTGAATAATTCTTTTTTGAGTAACTAAACTCTGATACCAATTGTTAAAAATAGGTAATACTGAGAGGGGGGTGAATCAGTATTCCACAAACTTTAAATTTTTCCCAATTATGGATATAACAAATTATCTTAGCGCATGCATAACATAAGAAGCTAAACAACATGTAGCAATAAAACTAAAGAACTCATAACACATTATTTATTCTCGAGGAAACCTTGGCCAATGGAAAACCCCAGTGGGGATGGTACCCACAAAGATCCACTAATCAAAAGTATTTTTTTAAGGATGTTGACCTATTAGGAGTCTATTACATGCATATAGTGTCTTAGTCCTAATTAAGGGACTATAGGCCTTGTTAGAAGCCTCAACCCTGTTAGGAGTTGGTAGTACAAAATGTGATTACTAGATGAGCCCACTGCCCAAACAAGTAATATAAAATATTTACTGATTACAAAAGTAGGTCAATGTACATAACCTTATACTATTTGCATCAATATATCTTCACTACTCTTTCACTATCGCTATTACCTACATTTGTTACTTCTCATTTTACAATTACATCTTTACATATCTTTATACAAGTTATTAAGATTAATAACTTTCTAGTAGACTATCATATTACAAAATATCTTTATCAAAGGGTTAACATCTAGGATGTCATCCCTGTATATTGTAAATTCATTATTTTGATAAAAAAAATAATCCCTTAAGTCTTTATCTGTTATGTCTTCATATTCTATCTTGTCAGCTTAACACTGTCTTTAGTAAAACTGTCATAACTTCTTCCGTACATGTCATACTGACTTGTGCTTTGAGGTGAGTCTAAAATAGTCACCATAGAGTCTATGTTCAAGTGTGCAAGTACTAAACTTACTCTAATCAACATCACAAAAAAAAACTATCATCAGGTTTCCTGGTAAAAAACACATTGTCTCATACTTAGACAATTTGTATTGCGCTCTGACATACTAGCTCTCTGACCTGTATGATCTTCATGTAGATCATATGTTTCCATAATGACAAAATATATGTAACCAACTCAGCCAAATTGGTAACACATAATGCATCATCAGGAGGAGGAACACATCAAGCCCATATGATCACCATTACGCTGGCTGAGCCATCAGGCCTCCATACCTGTATATATATGGCTCTAATGGATGTCTAGTATCATGAAACACTAGCTTGCAAATGGGAAGATGCTCCCAAGCCCATATCTATAGTATCACCACTCCTTCATCCATGCTCTGAGAAATCTAATACACAATCTCATGCATCTCATGATACAACTGTGCTAAGATGCACTGACCCCATCCAAATCTCACAGGTGGTTGTTGTAGCATCCTCTATAGCATCTTACCCTAGCCACACTCCAATCCATGTTGCACTCTATCTGGCATCAAGTAGCAGCCCAGGAATGCTGCTAAATCAATCACCAATATATGCATTGCAACATACTGGTTGATCAGGTCATCCCATGGGATCACCTGTCCCATGACTAGACCATCCTAGAAGATCTCTCTAATTTCCAATCTACCCAATCTAGGTTGTGTGTTGTACTCCACACGTGGGCCATGGAAAGGTACTCTCAGGATCCTATATATATCTTCTAGGGTCACTATCATCTCCCCCTATAGAAATGGAATGTGTTCATCTCTGAATGGAAACATTAGACCAGCACACCTAACAGTTCATGATTTACCTAGATATCAGGTACATCACATAGATATGACAAACCTAGGCCATCAATGTGTGCTAACTTGACATCATCTAGCTGTTGTACTATCACCCCGATCATAGGCTAGTGAGAAAAAATACAATGTGTGGGAAGTCAACCTATAATGTAAGTGACAACACATGATTAGTATCCTCAATCATGATGTTTTTTCAAAGAAAAATGGAAATTGAAGCTATAACGCTATCCTAAGATTGACTCTCTAATGCTCTATTTGGCTATTCCTACGCAAATTTTGACCTAAACCTTGGTTCTCTACAATATTTTCCCACATGAGGAAGTACTTTTCTTGTGAAACATTTGGCTATCACCCGAGCCTTTATCTCAGCTCACACGAGAGATCTTCCCTAAGAAGGATTTCTTGTGCGACATCATGGACCACCTCGTGTGAGCCTGCGGAGGTTCCTTAGGAGAGGAAGCCCTCTTTGGGTCTTTCCTCACATGAGATGCCTTCCTGGTTCCTATGAGGAAATTGTTTCCTCATGTGAAGTTTGGCGAGAAAGTTCCTAGAAATGCCCTTAATCAACCTAAATCTATCAAAATGCATTAAAAATTTGAAATGCAAGCTAAGTGATTAGCTACTCATAGGTCGGTCATAGTTTGCCAATCGGCTGTGATGCTAGGAGTTCTCGAATTAGTGTAATCTCACTAGTACACTCTCCATTTCTCTTTGAGCTCTCTAAATCACCAAAAGTCAAAGGTTGCCAATGAATTGAAAATGACCCTTTTGGGCCTTATATAGGTTTTGACCTAATTTTCAAAAGTGCTCCATTTTGCGTGAAAAATTCACCCTTTGCTAAATCGACCACTCTAAATCTATTTTTGGGATCAAAATTGAAATTTGACACTCCTACATAGCTCAAAATCACATTTTAAAATTTTTGTGTCCGTCGTGATCAGACACTTGTGCAGTCAACTTTTTGATGTTGTATTCTTGATAAAATCACGACTCATTATCATTTTGTTGACTTCTTCATCTTTTTCATCAAAAGTAAACTTTACTCACTTCTAGTCAACCATGGTCAAACTTAGTCAGTAGGACCTCCAGATTACTCCAGATCCCTTCTACATCTTCTTGATTCTTCTATAATCTATTTAGAGTTCTTCTAGATCTCTGATTTTATCTCTATCTACAATATTTTACTATCAATTACCTATCATGGCATGTCATCTTTCTATTTCTCTCCCGAGGGGGCAACATGATTGCATCATTGAATCTCAAATCAATTCTCAAATTAACCTAATCTAAATCAAAAGTCCTCATCCCTGGGGGCATCTTTTTGCCTTGCATCTTGTCATCATATTGCTAGGTATCTAAGAAATCTAACTCGGATCACTGAGAATCAAGCCTCATTCTAGAGATGGTTCTTAAAATATCTTTAGGTATCTAAGCAATCTAACTCAGATCCCTGAGAATAAAGCTTCATTCTGGAGATGATTCTCAAAACCCCTATTAGGTATTAGAGCAATCTAACCCTAATTATTGAAAGTCAAGGTTCATTCTGGAGATGGCTCTCAAAAAATCTTTTACCGATATTTGGCTGATCTAATCCAGGTCTCGAAGGACTAAGCTTCATTCTAGAGATAATCCTACAAATCTACATTAGTTATCATTTATTCAATAGGTATTGGGGCAACCTAACCCTGACTCCTAAAGATTGAACCTCATTTTGGGGACAATCTTACGAAAGTGGTAATTTGACTAAGGTCTTCACAATCTAACTTAGACTTCGGAGAATCAAGCTTCATTTTGGAGAGGATTCTACAAATTGATCTGATCAGTGTCTTGGCAATCTAATCTTGACTTCTGAGGGTTAAGCTTCATTCTAGAGATAAACCTAAAAACCTCATCAACTATCACATTCAAACTATTCTTTGAATCAATGCGCTACTCGCACATCAATTCAAAGAGGGGCAAAATGTAATACCCCAAAATTGGAATCTTTCCATCCTAACCAATTTTTTTGCATTTGGTCTCTTTTCATCAATTTCTAAATCATCAAAGTCCTATTGTACTAGGAAATTTTGTCTTTTGATTGACTCTATATGACTTAGTGTCAAATGAAGATAACCTTAAATTTGTATCAATCATATATTATATTTAATTCCTAAATATTGAACATAAATTAGCTACATAAACCTTATGATCAATTAATTTAATTACAAAGTCCTAGCACTTTAATTAAATTAAATTCACCCTCTTTAGCTAAAACACATGAAAAAGAAATTAAATAAATATTTGATTTTAAATAAATATCCTCATCTTGAAAATTGAATTTACTTATTCAAATAATAAAGAATATCCACTTATGAGGCAATATTGTATTTATTTAAATTAAATATTCTCTTCAAATCTTCTCTTCAATTCAGAAAATGAAACTTTGATTTAATTGAAAATCAAAGAAGAGGAAGAAAACTATTAACAACTTTAAAAATAGACAAAAATAGGTAGCTAATTGCCTCTGCTAAAAACTTTCCATTCTGAGCTGATCTCTCATTCAATCTCCACTGTTCATCTGATTCAATCTCGACCGTCGATTGAACTTGGGATTCTATAAAAGAACCCTCTTTTCTCATTCAAATAATCCAACTTTTTGAGCAATGAAGTGTTATCACATTGTCGCCAAAACTCCTTTTGCATTGGAGCTTTCAGTTCTTAGCATAATCCTCATTCTTAGATTAGCATATCATGTTTAGCTTAATCATGCACTTCATTTCTTAGTCTATTTTTCTTTCATTGTTACTAGTTTAATCTCATTTCTAGATTACTCGCACATTCATTTCTAGATTAAAACTACATAAATTCTTCATTCTAGTGTTAGTCTATGGTTCTAGGACTCTCGATTCTAAGAGAAAAATCTCAAACCCTACCTAGAAAGAAGGAAATAGGTCGAATCATCTAGACAGTTGAGATGAATAATCTCATATTCATTCTTGGCTGCAACTAGTGAATAATGACTATGTTGAAGTGTGGAGCTAAATCAGAATCCCATATTTAGTTCATACTACTACTGCTACTGCTACTGCTACTGCTACTATTGCTGCTGCTACTGCTGCTGCTGCTGCTACTACTACTACTACTACTACTACTACTACTACTACTACTACTACTATTGCTATTGAATACATCATTGACTCCCATATCTTGGATATACCTCAGTGTATACCTATTCTATACTATTCTTCTACTACTTCTATTGAACAAGCTCTTGCTGCTAAAAATATACCTCCTGCAAAAGAAGAAAGTGATGATAAAAATATGCCTCCTACAATAACTCTAGCTAATTACATGAAACAATACTATAATAGGGAAATAGACTCACGTGAATATGAGTAGGACTCATTATTATATACTATAGTGGAAATTCAAGGTGATGTCATACACAGATATGATGCAGCTACAAATTTTGAAGATCAAGCTGATGATGAAGATCCTTTTCATCCTCCTATGGAAATCATCCCTACTACTCCTAGGCCATCTACTCATAATCAAAGTAACACTTCTTCTAATAAAAAAAATCATGGGTGTATAAGACCTCATCCTATAAAAACTTCATGGAAGATAGGTAGGTCTAGGATTGAGTTGGTTCCTATTCGCACACTTATACCACAAGAAGAGGGACTTAGTTATTGAAATGGGCCATTCAGGTTAGATTCATGTCATAATCTTCTAAACTCCTTTGATACTTCTAGGGAAACTTGAGATCAATAGCGCTTTATGGAGGATAGTTTTCTTGATCTCTCTGATTCATTCATGAACGATGAGAATAATACCAATGTCTTTGCACTTAAACCTCTTGAACCTTTATCCCTCATCCTTCTTGAGTTAAGTGATTGGACCACTTCCCATCCATCCCTCCATCTAAACTAGTCATATCAATGGCATTCATCCATAATTCTTGAATCTTCTGAAAGAAATTTGGGTGTCCAACATAAAAATCAGAAATACAAGAATCTACTTACATATAAAGATCACCATGTCCTATCTACTTGACATGTGCCTACAAAGAGAAAATAAATATTCAAGAGACCACAAGGGTTCTCAAAGAAAAGAAAAAAAATGGTTTCCAAAATTCATCATCAAAGAATGGCAATCAAAAGCATCTCAAAGAAAAGAATGATCAAAGCATATGTGGATTCCCAATTCTCTCTTGAAGGACCAAGATATAAAAGAAAAATAAATGTTGACACTCTAGCTTCCATTCCCATCCTATGACTCACTCTAGTCACAAATTCTCTACACCATCATTATCTCCCATACCTCATGCTACTCTCCACTATGTCATTGATTAATGAACTACAACTGATTGAATATCTAAATGAACTAAAGAAACATTGATTAGAAATCATCAAGTGCTGAAATGATATGTAAGATGATTAAATTAGTCAATATGTTGTCATTGATGTCAACTAGTCTTGATAGTACTTATCATGTTAGTTACAAACATCTTAACATCTTTCAGAGAAAGAAAAGATGAAGAACTTCTTAGAAAGTAAAGTCCACCAAGATAACTCAGACGGGGGGGGAATTAGTTATCAGATAATTATAACTTTTATCATCTTCAACAACATTAAACCATAATAGAAATATAATTACCAACCATAGAAAGATATTCATACACAATAACACAATGACACAAGATATGTTGACTAGGGAACCTCTTGATCAAAGAGTAAACCCCAGTTGGAATGATGCCCACAAAAGATGCACTAATATGAATATTCATTGTGAGAGGATGGACTCTGTTAGGAGTCTTATGAAATATATTCAGTACATATGAATCCCTGTTAGGAGATTTTGAATCCCAGTTAAAATATTCTAATCCTCTTAAGAGTTATGGAAGACAGAAGGACCCACTACCCAAATAGCTTCAGGGTAAGATCATTGAACACACTATCCAAATAATCTTTGCATTAATCAATAGAATAATATGTTACCTCTTCTCTAACTATGCCAAACCACACTCACTGTTACATCAGATCTCAATTTTAGATCTATGTACTTTGCATGTCTTCCTTCATAATTTATCTTTCATACTTAGCTCTATTCTTCACTTCATGCATACTGCATCACACATCATCACTAAAACTACATTCCAATTCCATATCAATGAGGAAATATATATTCCTTCCTTTATACCACACTCAAATAATTACAAATAAGTTGGCATACAATTACAAAATAAAAGTTTCCACATGCTACACCAAAATTACATAAAACTGTCAGCTTCCAAATATAATAAATTTTCACTCCTATTACCTCGAAGTCTGTGCTATCATCCACATCCGTATTAATGTGTCTCCAAATTCCCTTTAACTTTTCAAAACTAGATTCCATCCCGATTAGGAGATATCAGCCGATTTCCACAAACCACTACTCAGGAACACTGGATGAACACTACTTCTACCAAAATGATCATAACTTCCATGAATCAATGAATTACTATCTATGATCTTAATCATAGACATATGACATATCAAAGAGTATAACCTTAAAATTGCATAGCTCCAACTATAATAACCCACATGCGCTAATCCAAACTTTGTCTGCTTCTTTGCAAGTCTTTGGTAAATCACTTTGTTGACATCAATGACAATCATAGTCATGAATGCAACAACAACTGCTATAGAATGGCTACCAAACACTTTAGCATTCATTCCTAACAATCTCCCCTATTGGAATTGATGGCAACAAAGATGAAAAACATCCAATGTTCCAAAAATCCAATACTGTAATACTTCTTCTTCAAATCCTCTTCATCAATAAAATCTTTCTTCGTTATCCTATTCAGTTCTCTCATATTGTTTTTCATGCATATTTCTCCCCCATTGACATCAATGATAGAAATTCCATCACTAAGCCAACAACAACTCAATGTCAACATAAATTTTTTAGAAAAATACATTTACTAGAGTCTCATGACTCAGCTCAGATACACATACTCCCCCATAGAGGAAGTACCAACATCCAGTCCAGAAGAAAGATAAGGCTCATATACCACTCGATGGATGCAACCAACTGCATCACTTCTCAAAAGTAGGTTGGGGCTCTTGGTGTTCTTTTTCCCCAAAGGTTAGATTGACATAAGGATTGATAGGGCTAGTGTCACATTCACTCAACACTCCAAATCTGACAGGAAAAAAGGCCAACTGACAAGGATCAAAGAGAGATCCTTCTACACTTTGAGCTCCACGTCACTTAGGTGGGTATAATCTACACACTCATACAACTTGTGTCACACTACAAGCCTACACGTAACTGACTATGGAATGGTTCTCAAACTCTTATAGGTATCCTATACCTCAATGAAACCAAATTCTCATGCAATAGCCCTACTTGCATGGAGTGAGTATGAAAACTAGAGACCTAACCTAACAACAAGAAAGGGAAAGGGTGGAGCTAAATGTAAATGATTGGATGATTTGGGCTGGATGGACCCCTGAAATACTCTAAGTCTTTCATAGACGAGTGCCTTATCCAATGGGCAGCAGAGTCAAATACCTTACTGTAAGAGAAAGCTATGAAACAAGAAAATAATACATTCACCCTAAATCAAATCATACTTTACTAAACCACTTGTGCACCCAAATGTGTTATTACTCATTTAAAGGATTTTAACCCTCCCCTTAGAAGAGACCTATAAATAGGCAATACATAATGAGCATCCACTAGAAGACAAGCCTGAGACACCCTTGATACCTCAACTCATACACACCTAAAAACTAATGTTGAACTTAGTTATCTCTGCGAAGACAACTCTATTGCAGACACTCATTGGAAAAGAAAATAGAAAGATTAAACACCCTTGATGTTATAATCAACAAATTCAAGATTCAAATGGAGACAATCTGATAATAGAACAAATATAGAAATCTCATTCATAAGACAAGCTATTACAACATGTATTCTATTCTCAGAAACCAGAGAGGAAAGAGGGACACCCTATATGTAGAGAATAAGAAATATTTACAAGGTAGCAAACTAAACCATCCAACAACTCTTACAGAAAAATATCCACAATATATACCACCGGTTACCTTGGAATCCCAAACAGGTTAGGATGCAATAAGCTACGGGTAACCAGGGTTAGGGTTTCAACTACCCAACCAATTAGAATTACATCAAAATTTACTACAAGGGCATGAAATCAAGCAATCCAGAGAGAAGATCTCAGAAAAATTTTACAATTACGAGCATCATTGAGATCAGGACAAAAAACTAGAGGATTGCTATGAACACTAGTCAAATCAGCCACCTGCAAACACACCTCGAGCAATAAAATAGTCCTTCACCAGGTACAAAACCATCATGTAGTCGATCATAGGAACCCTTGATCACATCACAACAACCATCTCCTCCAAACCAATTGAAAACCACCGCGAAAGCCATAAATCTTGGTACTTTCTATCGCAAAAACCCTTTGCAAGTTTGAATCCTTGCAACAATAGCTAGTCAGCAAATTTAAAATGCCACCATAGATCTCCTTTCCTTCCTATCAAATCAAGTGATCATACTTAATTCATAACAGTTGTGGGCCCCTTTGAAAGGTCAATAGCCCCATCACTAGTCAACAACCAATCAAAACCAAACAACTTGGCAACACCGGCACCATGGACTCGCCCTAACTTTGTAACCGTGACATCCAAATAGTTGTCACATGATTGCATAGCTAGGAAATGGGCTATGTGAACATGCGACACACCTCCACATCACCCTTATACCTTTCCACATAACAACCACTACCGTGAGTTAACACAAAATGTTAGTTGCATGATTGCATAGCCTTGAAAAAGGCTATGCAAACATGCGACTAACCACTACTTACCATGCCTCAGCGCTACCAACAATTGCCATGCCATAGACTTGGGCCCGCCATATGCCACATGTCACACCACCACTCACTACAACTACTAAGTCATCTCTGCCACAGGACCCACCTAAAAATAAGCCTTCAAAATCGAATGGTAAGCACATGATCACATGGGTTTGAAACTTCCCATGAGATCATGTGCCAACCATTAGATCTGCCATGCTATCCTCCTTGTCTGATAGCAGGACAAAAACACTTCCATCACCAATGGGCCCAGGAATAGGTGTCAACTGATTGCATGATCACATGTCAGAAAAATTTGACATGCAACCATGCGATAGCCAACCACAGGATGCCACATAACCGCCAGCGGGACCACTACCCTTCCTGCCAAGGGGCCCCAGCTCACGAAGTAACTGGTCACATGGTCACATGTCAAAAATTTTTGACATGCAATCATGAGACAACTAATCATTTTAAAACCCTTGAAGACCTGGGCCCACCATCTAATCGCACTTGTGTAGTTAGGACCGACGAACAAGGAGTGCCGACAAAATGGAAGAAATGCAAGGTCAAAAACACACAGGGTTTTTGGTGAAAGATCAAAAACATCCAGGGATTTTAGTGCCAGAAGATAAGTGCACAAACGTGGGAAACAACAAGGTTGAAAACTAGGGTATTCATGCAGACCAAACATAAAACATTGTAGGTTTTCGACACTTTGGCAAATTCTGAAATTATTTCCTACAGACCTTAAAACTTGAATATCTCCTTAGATTTTACGATTTAGGAGGTGTGATCTAAACTGGAGCAAGGTGACAACATGAAGAACATAGGGCTAAAGGCGCACACCATGAAACATTATGTATTTTTATCACAAGATAAAATTTTGATTGCAAGCATGGTAGGACAACATTACAAAACATTTGCAGGGAACAGACCATTTTCAAAGAATTTTGCATGAACAAGAAAATGGACTAACAATGGCTCTAGTTGGGGAAATGTATCTCCTGTAGATACAATGAGGACCTCAGATCTCTAGGAAGAAGTAGACCACCCAATGGAAAAACAAAAAGACCTCAAAAAACACAAGGAACATATAGGAAAGGGAAACTATTCACAAAATGTACATTTTTACAAAAAACCTGTAGTAATAACAAGAGTTAGTTCTTGCCTCTGTCAAAAACTTGATTCTCATTTCTTTCTTCGTGAGGCACACCAGATATTTTATTTTCATTTATTTCACCAGGTATGTCAACATTTTCAACCAGCCTGTCAGGTAAAACAAAATAGCTATCTTCATAGTGCATGTAAAATTTATTGGCACTCTCTTTATCTTTCTCACTATGAATAAACAATTCAGCATACCCATGAACAGTACCATCAGATAAGAACCTATTCTTCTCTATTGATTCATGTATGCTATCAATGGGAAACACAAAAGCCTCATATTCTACCTATAGAAAGGCCTCATTCATACCTTGACTTTGTGTTTCCATAGGTGTAACCGACTAGACCTTGAATGAATAATCAGACTAATACCCACAGATGGAAAATGGGCATCCTGATTCAACTGAATCTAAGACCTCCACATGTTCTTCAAATAAAGGATTGATAGCTCCATGCAATGCACTATGTTGAACATCATGGAAAAAAATGGGTTGATAATCATCATAGTCTTCATCATATAAAGTGTTAGTGAACACTTTCAACTCACTACCCATTTTAGGATTATTTAATAACCCATCACTTAAATCTTCATGTTCAACCTCACTGACATCACAATCAATTATCACTTCCTTCTCTTCATACTCCTCACTGAAGGAGTGCTCACTTTCACCATTACTTTCTTCTTCCCATGATGCATCTAATTCATATGAGGATACATCAACATTAGTGCCTTCATCATCCTCACCTGAATAACCATTGAAATCACATTCAGACATCTCTAAATGAATGGAGGCTCCTGCACACCTTGATTTTGATTCCTGCTCACTGCCACAATCTAAATACTCTTTTGACAAAACTCCATCAGAAGAAGTACCTTCAGCATTAGACATGGATTGCTTTGAAATACAACTTGTATTCCCTTTTTGCTGATGATCCTTTCGCAACTCATTCCATTCATCATCATCAGCAAACTCCTCTAAGAACAGCCACTTGAATTCAATCAAAGAAGAGATGCATTTTGGGGGCAGATTTAGATACCAATTAGATGCAACCCCTTTGAGGGATCTCCCTAAAAACATCATGCTAACATCCTCATAAAAAATACGATATTCTATAATAAATCTATAGAATGCTAGGACATGCTTCACTACTGAATCAGACTGGTAATCAAAAATAGAAATTAGATCCAAAAGCTCACCAGGGAAAGAATGAGGGGACTTTGGAAGAACATAGCTCAAAGGTCTATCCAACTTGAAGAAACCAAGTAGCCTAGACTGACTTTTCCCTTGATTATTTATTTGACTTAATGCAATACTTCCATAGAATTTTGTAGAGATGCAACTAAAAGCTTGAAGTATTCAACCTCTTTTCAAACCTTACTCCTTTTCTTTGTGCTTGACCACTTAATAAGTAGACATTTTAGATCCTTGAGAAATACCTAGGAATCTTGCAGCAAAAGACCTTTGGCTGGAAGGAGGGTAGATCTAGAGCTCACCTTGCAGCTCCATCAGGTTTTGCAATGTAGAGTCACCACCTCCCGGAAGAGGAAAGTATGTCTTTGTTTCTTCTTCCAACCAATACAAAACTCTACAAGGTATACATGCTATTTATCAGGAACTACACTGATCAAGTAAAGACTTTAGAGTCACCACTCACAACTAGGTGGGCAAATTTTAGCAAATGCTTTATTTTTACTTTTGACTCTATTCTAGAATCTCCCCAGCAGAGTCACCATTTTGTTGGTGTTAGTTTTTCCCAAAGGCCAAATTGACATAAGGATTGACAAGGCTAGTGTCACATTCACTCAACACTCCAAATCTGACAGGAAAAAGGGCTAACTGATAAGGATCAAAGAGAGATCCTTCTACACTTTGAGCTCCACATCACTTAGGTGGGTATACCTCATCTACACACTCACACAACTTGTGTCACATTACAAGCCTGTAGGTAACTAACTATGGAATGGTTCTCAAACTCATATAGGTATCCTATACCTCAATGAAACCAAATTCTCATGCAATAACCCTAATTACATGGAGTGAGTATGAAAACCAGAGACCTAACCTAACAACAAGAAAGGGAAAGGGTGGAACTTAATGTAAATGATTTGATGCTTTGGGCTAGATGGACCCCTGAAATACTCTAAGTCTCTCATAGACCAGTGCCTTATCCAATGGGCAGCCGAGTCAAATATCTTACTGTAAGAGAAAGCTATGAAATAAGGAAATAATACATTCACCTTGAATCAGATCATACATTACTAAACCACCTGTGCACCCAAATGTGTTATTACTCATTTAAAGGATTTTAACCCTCCCCTTAGAAGAGACCTATAAATAGGCAATACATAACCAGCATCCACTGGAAGACAAGCCTAAGACACCCTTGATACCTTAGCTCATACACACCTGAAAACTACTCTTGAACTCAGTTATCTCTGCCAAGACAACTCTATTGCAGACACTCACTGGAAATGCAAATAGAAATATTAAACACCCTTGATGTTATAATCAACAAATTCAAGATTCAAATGGAGACAATTTGATAATAGAACAAATATAGAAATCTCATTGATAAGATAAGCTGTTACAACATGTATTCTATTCTCAGAACCCAAAGAGGAAAGAGGGACACCATGTATGTAGAGATGAAGAAATATTTACAAGATAGGAAATTAAACCATCCAACACCTCTTACAAAAAAATATCTGCAATATATACCACTGGTTACCTTGGAATCCCAAATAGGTTAGGATTTAACAAGCTACGGGTAACCAGGGTTAGGGTTTCAACTACCTAACCAATTAGAATTACATCAAAATTTACTACAAGGGTAGGAAACCATGCAATCCAAAGAGAGAAGATCTCAGACAAATTCTACAATTACAAGCATCATTGAGATCAGGACAAAAAACTAGAGGATTGCTATGAAAACCAGTCAAATCAGCCACCTACAAACACACCTCAAGCAACAAAATAGTCCTTCACCAGGTACAAAACTATCATGTAGTCAACCACAGGAACCCTAGATCACATCACAACAACCATCTCCACCAAACTAGTTGAAAACCACCACGAAAGCCATAAATCTTTGTACTTTCTATCGCAAAAACCCTTTGCAAGTTTGAATCGTGGCAGCAACAGCTAGTCAACAAATTTAAAATGCCACCATAGATCTCCTTTCCTTCCTAGAAAATCAGGTGATCATACTTAATTCACAATAGTCACGGGCCCCTTTGAAAGGTCAACAACCCCGTCACCAGTCAACAACCAATCAAAACCGAACAACTCAGGAACACTGGCACCGTGTACCCACCCTAACTCCGCAACTATGATGTCCAAATAGTTGTCACATGATTGCATAGCCAGGAAATGGGCTATGCAAACATGCAACACACCTCCATGTGACCCTTCTACCTTTCCGGATAACCGCCGATATCGTGAGCTAACAAAAAACATTAGTCGCATGATCGCATAGCCTTAAAAAAGGCTATGCGAACATGCAATGAACCACTACTTACCATGCCTCAGCCCTGCAAACAATCACCATGCCATAGACTTGGGCCCTCCATATGCCACATGTCACACCACCACTCGCTGCAACCGCTGAGTCATCTCTACCACAAGACCCACCCGTAAATAAGCCTTCAAAATCGAATGACAAGTGTATGATCACATGGGTTTGAAACCTCCCATGAGATCATGTGCCAACCATTAGATTTACCATGCTATCCTCCTCATCTTAAAGTAGGACCAAAACACTTCCATCACTAATGGGCCCAAGAATAGGTGTCAACTGGTCGCATGATCACATGTCAGAAAACTTTGACATGCAACCATGTGACAACCAACCACAAGATGCCACATAACTACTAGCGGGACCACTGCCCTCCCCGCCAAGATGCCCTAGCTCAAGAAGTAACTGGTCGCATGGTCACATGTTAAAAAATTTTGACATGCGATCATGTGACAACCAATCATTTTAAAACCCTTGAAGACCCTGGCTCACCATCTGATCGCACTTGCGTAGTTAGGACCAAGGAACAAGGAGTGCTGGCAAAAGGGAAGAAATGTGAGGTTGAAAACACATAGGGTTTTCAGTGAAAGATCAAAAATATCTAGGGATTTTGGTGCCAGAAGATAAGTGTGCAAATGTGGGAAGGCACAAGGTCGAAAACAACTAGGGTATTCATGGAGACCAAACAAAAAATATCATAGGTTTTCGACACTTTGGCAGATTCTGAAATTGTTTCTTGCAGACCTTAAAACTTGAATATCTCCTTGGATTTTATGATTTAGGAGGTTCGATTTGAATTGGAGCAAGGTGACAACATGAAGAACATATTGGTAAGGGTGCACACCATGAAACATTATTTATTTTCATCACAAGATAAAATTGTGATTGTAGTCATGGTAGGACAGCATTACAAAACATTTGCAGGGAGCAGGCCATTTTCAAAGAATTTTGCATGAATAGGAAAATGGACTAACAGGGGCATAACCCCAAGCATACCTCTTAGATACTCAAATGTATCCTTAGGCAAAGGCTTTGTGAATATATCTGCTATCTGGTCCTTTGTACTTATGTACTCAAGTCTGACTTCTTTTTCAACAACTTTCTCTCTTACAACATGATACTTAATCTTTATATGCTTTGTCTTAGAATGTAATAGAGGATTCTTAGACATACTAACTATACTGGTGTTATCATAATGTATGACAATAGGCTCAATAAATTTTATTCCAATATCCTTCAACATCTACTTCATCCAAATTATATAGTTACAATTATTTGCTGCTGCTACATATTCTACTTCTGCTGTGCTTTGTGAGATACAATTCTACTTCTTGCTTAGCCAAGAAACTAATCTTCCTCCAAAGAAAAATGCTCCTCCATTGGTGCTTTTCTTATCATCAACGCGGCCTCCCCAATCAACATCTATATATGCACATAGGGTAAAATCATCATATTTTTCATACCATAATCCATAGTCCATTGTGCCTCTTAAATATCTCAGTTTCCTCTTTACTGCTGCATAATGTGATTCTCTAGGTTTAGCTTGAAATCTTAATACAATTCCAAATGAATGTGCTATATCAAGTCTTTTATGAGTCAAATACTGCAATCTTCGAATCATAGATCTGTATTTGTTCTGTTCTACTATAGGAGTCTCATCTGTGCTAGATAACTTATGTCTGGTCACCATAGGTGTTCCAACTGGTTTACTATCCTCCATTCCAAATCTTTTCAACAAGTCATTCAGGTACTTTTTCTGACTTACAAAAATAACATCATTGTTTTGTGTTATCTATAATCCCAAAAAAGTAGTTCATTTTGCCAATCATACTCATTTCAAATTTAGTCTTCATTTCATCAGCAAATTTGTCACTAGCTTAATCTTCTCCTCCAAAGATAATGTCATCAAAAAAAAAAACTATAACTAACAAACCATTTTCAATTTCTTTTGTGTATAGATTGCTATCAGCTCTACCTTTTATAAATCCCAACTTTAACAAATACTTATCCAGTCTTGCATACCAAGTTCTAGGTACTTGTTTAAGTCCATATAAACCTTTCTTTAATTTACATACCATGTCTCCTTCTTGAGTTAAAGGAAAACCTTCAAGCTTCTCAATGTAGACTTCTTCCAATTCTCCATTCAGAAATGCTGACTTCACATCCATCTGATGCACTTTGAATTTCTTGTAAGCTGCATATGCCAAAAACATTCTTACTACTTCAATTCTTGCAATAGGTGCAAAAGTCTCTTCATAGTCAATTCCTTCTTCTTGTGAGTAATTCTTACATACCAATCTTCCTTTGTTTCTTACTACTTCTCCTTGTTCATTCATCTTGTTTCTGAATATCCATTTAGTTCCAATAACATTCTTGTCTTTAGGTCTAGGAACCAATTCCCATGTCTTGTTCTTTTTAATTTGTTCTAGTTCTTCTTTCATAGCATTAGTCCAACTTTCATCTTCACAAGCTTCATTAGTAGTCTTAGGTTCAATTTGAGAAATCAAACATAACTATTATTGTGCCTTATTTCAAGTAAGAACTCCTCTTTTGATGCTCCCAATAATCTATTCAAAAGGATGATTCTTTAACAAACTCTTGCTAGGTTTCATTGTCTCAGATCTCTCTTCAGATGTAGGTTCTTCAATAACTTCACTATGGCTTTCATTCAACAAATCACTATCAATTTCATAAAACAATTCAGTAGTTCCAGTATTAGGCTTAGGATGAGCTTCTTCATCAAATTCATAATCAAGCATTCTTTCTTGAATTTTGAAATTTTCATCAACTTTAACATTTGCACTCTCAACAATAGTCTTAGTTCTTTTATTGAAACATCTATATGCTTTTATTTTCAAAGAATATCCAAGAAATATACCTTCATCACTTCTAGGATCAAACTTTCCTATATCATCAAATCTCTTTATATAACATTTTCTTCCAAAAATTCTAAAATACTTAACTGAGGGTGCATGTCCAAACCATAATTCATAGGGTGTGTTGTCTGTGTTTTCTCTAATTTGTACTCTATTCATTGTATACACTATTGTGTTCACTACTTCTCTCCAGAATACCTTTGCCAAATCATTCTCAAACAACATAGCTCTTGTTGCTTCAGTCACTGATCTGTTCCTTCTTTTTGCAATGCCATTTTGTTCAGGTGCTCTAGGGGCTGAATAGTGTCTTTTAATGCCATTTTCTTCACAAAAGTTGTTAAACTCTCTAGAAGTAAAATCTCCACCTCTATCAGATCTTAAACATTTAATTTTCATTCCAGATTCATTCTCAACTTTATTCTTAACAATCTTAAACTTATCAAATGCTTCAGATTTTTCTTTAAGAAATGCAATCCGCATAATTCTTGTAAAATCATCAATAAGAATCATAAAATACCTTTCTCCATAGAATCCTATAGTCCTCGTAGCACCGCTCAAATCTGTATGAACAATCTCTAGCTTCTCTGTAGATGTAAACTTCTTACTAGGAAAAGAATTTCTCTTCTATTTAGCCATTACACATTCTTTGCAAATCATGTTAGTAGGCTTCATAATCCTAGGTAAGTCTCTTACTATAAGTGTAGTGCTTACTTTCACAATGTTATCAAAGTTTATATGACAAAACCTTCTATGCCATAACCAACTTTCATTAATCTTTGTAATCAAACATGTCATCTTAGTAGGATTCAACTGAAATACATTACCTCTGGTTCTAGATCCAGTTCCAATCAGATTTCCATCTTTATCCTTTATCACACAAGTTTTCTCAGTAAACCAAACTTGATATCCCTTATCAACTAACTGTCCAACACTCAAAATATTATGTTTCAATTCATCAAAAAAATAGACATCATTAGTATTAGTCTTTCCATCAAGAGTAATAGATCATATACCTTTAATCAAACAAGGTGCATTATTTCCAACTCTAACAACTCCACCATCATATTCATTCAACTTTATGAACTTTTTCATGTCTCCAGTCACATGATGTGAGCAACCACTATCTATAATCCAATAAGCTTTCTTTGCAACTTGAGAAACTAAGGCTTTTTCTTCCTTATCATCAAATTTGGGATTTTGTTCTTTAATTGCTACAAATCCTATGTCATCATTATTTTCAGTATCACTTTCACTTAAAATTCTTTCTATACTATCTTCAAGATCTTCATCATTAGCATAATAACATTCCTTAGATCTTCTAGGTTTGAAATTGCTTCTATACTTTTTAACTCTCTTAGGACATTTAGATGCAAAATGACCATATTCTTGACAAGTCCAACATTTAAAAATTTTCTTACCTTCTGGTTCTCTTTTCACAAGCAAGGCAATACCTTCTTTAATCTTCTTATCTTCTTCATTTCTAGATGTGTTTTTGCTAGCATAATCTCCACTCACACTAATTCTTCTTGATGAAGTAGGGTGAACACTAAGAGCATTGAATGTTGTCTCCATTCTAGGTAAGTCTCTTGATAATCTCAGGTTCATTTCTGCTGCTTCCAATCTTCCAAGAAGAGTCTCTCTTGTAAAGTTTATTGTACAAGGTATCACTTGTTCAATCATCTGTGTTGTCAGCTTAAATATAGGAGTCAATGTCCTTAGAATTTTCCATATCACTTCATTCTCTGTCTTTGTTCCTCCATAAGATTTTATACCTGAAATGATCTCTGACCTTCTACCAATATAACTTCTAATAGATTCATCTTCCAAAATTCTTATATCTTCAAATGCACATCTCCAATTATGTATTCTATCTCTTTTTGCATGTTCATAACCTTCAAAAGTAGAGTGTAAAGCATTCCAAATTTCATGAGATTTTTTAAAATATTTTACCTGACTGTACTCATTCTCCGGTAGTGCTGTCAAAAGTGCTTCTCTTGCAAGTATGTTACACATGAATAGATATCTCTCTTCCACAATACATGTTTCAAGATTGTCCTCTTCAATAATAGTCTTATTATTCTTTGTAAACAACCAATAACCTGGTGATAAACATAATAGGTGTGTCTTCATCTTTTCTTTCTAGCTGTCAAAATTTACTCCATCAAACTTAGGGCTTTCTTTCCTAAAGTTCATCATGGATCTCCTTAAGTTGTTAAACTTATCTTTCAAGGACCTGCTGCTCTGATACCAATTGTTAGAAAGTAAAGTCTAACAAGATAATTGAGAGGGGGGGTGAATCATTTATTATATAATTATAACTTTTATCATCTTCAACAACATTAAACCATAATAGCAATATAATTACCAACCATAGAAAGATATTCATACACAATAACACAATGATAGAAGATATGTTGACTAGGGAACCTCTTGATCAAAGAGTAAACCCCGGTGGGAATGATGCCCAAAAAAGATGCACTAATATGAATATTCATTGTGAGAGGATGGACTCTATTAGGAGTCTTATGAAATACATTCAGTACATATGAGTCCTTGTTAGGAGATTTTGAATCCTTGTTAAAAGATTCTAACCTTGTTAAGAGTTATGGAAGACGGAAGGACCCACTGCCCAAATAGCTTCAGGGTAAGATTACTAAACACACTATCCAAATAATCATTGCATTACTCAACAAAATAATATGTTACCTCTTCTTTGACTATGCCAAATTGCACTCACTGTTACATCAAATCTCAATTTTAGATCTCTGTACTTCACATGTCTTCCTTCACAATTTCTCTCTCATACTTAGCTCTATTCTTCACTTCATGCATACCGCATCACACATCATCACTAAAACTACATTCCAATTCCATATCAATAAGGAAATATATTCCTTCCTTTATACCACACTCAAATAATTACAAATGAGTCGGCATACAATTACAAAATAAAAGTTTCCATAGGCTACACCAAAATTACATAAAACTGTCAACTTCCAAATATAATAAATCTTCACTCATGTGACCTCAAAGTATACGCTATCATTGAAATCACTATCAATGTGTCTCCAAATTCCCTTTAACTACACAAAACTAGATTCCATCCCAATTAGGAGATATCATCCAATTTCCACAAACTCATACTTAGGAACACTACCTGAACACTACTTCTACCAAAATGATCATAATTTCCATGAATCAATGAATTACTATCTGTGCTCTTAATCATAGACATATGACATATCAAAGAGTATAACCTCAACATCACATAGCTCCAACTGCAATAACCCATGTGCGCTAATCCAAAATTTGTTTGTTTCTCTGCAAGTCTTTGGTAAATCACTATGTTGACATCAATGACAATCCTAGTCATGAATGCAACAAAAACTACTACAGAATGGCTGCCAAACACTTTAGCATTCATTCTTAACATAACTAAGATATCTACATGAGAGAAAGATGGATATGACAGACAAGAATAAGGAAAATATTGGGTAACTTGTTGATGAGTCTATGGCTTCATACAATTGATTTGATTATGATGCATTAATCTATTATGAAGAAGAGAACTAAAATTGAACAAGACAATGTGGTTGATAATTGAATATTTCTGTATACACCAAGCCATTTCTACGTTAATCGAATGTGGATGAAAACATTAAATGCTAAGAACAACCACCTGAATTTGATGAGCTGGCTACTATTATGATTTTGAGGTTAAGGATTAAGTTTGTTATGAGATCCATGACTGACAAAATTTAAAGAAGATCTAAAGGATGAGATTGAAACAAGTTAATGACACATCTTCCAAGAAAGGTTTAACAGGCAAAATGGATGAAGGAGATTAAGAGGCAAAATCTAATGGCTAAAATAAAAATGGTTTACTTATTTATTTAAGAGACATGAGTTTCATTGTTGAAACTATGTCAGAGGAAGACGACTGCACACATATTGCATGAAGACTATTCATGCATGCCCAATTAGACTGGTTCATGAAAGAACTGGACTATAGAGTTAACTGAGTGTCAGAGAACTATTTACCGAGTGACAGTAAGTTGATGAATATTGAAGAAGTGAATTTAATTATTGATTAGAGGATTTGTATGGGCTTAGAATAGATCTGAATATCTGCAATTGAGTTGTATTTGAATCAGATCATATTGTATCAGTTTAATCATTGATTCATTAAATCTCTTAACCGAGTGGACTTAATAGTCTTATATTCTACCCTATGTCATTCAGAGAATGTACATTGTTATCTTGTTGAACCCATAGTGAATGCTAGTCAAAATTTAACTGTTAATGCTAAATCCTCTAACAAGATCACACCTAATAGTGTGTTTGTAATCTTTAATAGGGTTGGCTCTTCATAGAGCTCACTTAAGAAGAGTAAATTATTTTGGGTTACCGGTCCTGAGTGGTTTTTCCCTTAATAGGGTTTCCATGTTAAATCATTATGTTATGTGTTATTTGTGATGTTTTTTTTCTATCATACTTTACATACTGCATACTTGATTTGGTCAGTAATCATAGTTAGTTATTAACTGGTAATCGATAAAGTGAACAGATAGATTAATATTTTATGTGACTGAGCTACATTATTTGTTGGAATTTTTTTATAAGGTGCAAATCCTTTTTCTTGATAGTAGCATCTTCCTTTGGATGTTCTTCTAGAGAGGGGATCTTAAATTCTTTGATAGCCACTTCAAAAACTTCAAAAGAAATGCACTGCAAATGTGTCACCATTTTTTTCTTCCAATCAAGATAGTTCTCTCCATCAAACTTAGGACTATCTTTTCTAAAGAATGTCATTTGATCAACCTCAAGAATAGAAAATCTAGTTGATACTATTTGCAGGGAATGTGTGATGGGAAAGCATGTGAGGAATTCATTTAGAAGCAAGCATAATTTAGCAGAGAACAAATTCGATCTAATTTGCACAGACCTATGTGGACCAAATCAAACAAGATCATACTTTCGTGAAAGGTATTTCATTTTTTTTGTTGATGATTACTCTAGAATGATGTGGGTTGTGTTCTTGAAAGATAAGTCAGAAGCTTTTGAGAAGTTCAAAATATTCAAAGCTAAGGTTGAGACTGAATCTAGACTAAAGATAAAGTGTCTAAGATCAGATAGAGGAGGAGAATTCACCTCTGACAGATTCTATGAGTACTACAAAGAATATGGTATAAAGAGATAGTTGAGTGCACCTAGAACCCTTCAATAGAATGGGATTTTAGAGAGAAGGAATAGGATCATCCCTGATACAATGTGCACGATCATGATTGAAGGAAAAATTTCACACACCTATTGTAGAGATGTGGTCAATACAATAGTCTATACCATCAATAGAATACAATTCAGGCCTGGCACAGACAAGACACCTAATGAGCTATGGTTTGGTAATGTTCCCACAGTGAAATACTTTAGAATCTTTGGAAGCAAGTGCTACATCAAGAGGGATGAAGCAATAGGAAAGTTTTATGCAAGATGTGATGAAGGTATTTTCCTTGGTTACTCTACTAAAAGAAAAGCTTATAGATATTTTAATTTGAGATTAAAAAATATCATTGAAAGTGCTCATGTTAAGATTGATGAAAATTTTATGGTTCAAGAAAGATATCATGATTATGCACCTATGATTGAAGAAGAACCTAGTCCTTCCACTAGTGAGATAGTTGTTGAAGAGATGTTTGCCAGTATCGATGTATTATTCAATGACCCTGAAACAAGTAAAGGGGAAACTCAGAAGGAAGATGAGATAGTATCACCTAAAGTTCCAAAGTTTACATCTAGATATCACTCTAAGGATGACATCATTGAATATCAGAGTAGAAAAGTCACAACAAGATCAAAAGAAAAGAGTTCGGCAGGAAATGAAACTATATGTTTACTATCTCAGATTAAACCTTTAAGGGTTGAAGATGCATGTAATGATTCATATTGGCATGATGCTATGAAAGAAGAACTATATCATATTATTAAGAATGATACTTGGGAACTGGTCCCAAGACCTAGTGATAAGAATGTGATTGGAACCAAGTGGATATTCAGAAACAAGATGAATGAAGATGGTATAGTAGTTAGGAATAAAGAAAGGTAAGTATGCAACTGATATGCATAAAGAGAAGGTATTGATTATTTAGACACATTTTCACATGTGAGAATATTAGAAGCCATTAAGTTGTTTCTAGCATATGCAACATTCAATAACTTCAAAGTTTATTAGATGGATGTTAAGTCAGCATTCTTGAATGGACAGTTAAAGGAAGAAGTATACATTGAGTGGCTAGAATGATTCACCTTATTAGATAGGCCTAATATGGTATGCAGATTGAAGAAATCCCTCTATGGACTTAAGAAAGCCCCTAGAGCTTCATATGAGAGACTTGATGGATATCTAACAAAAATTGGATTCAAGAAAGGAGCAGTAGATTGTAATCTATTTATAAGAGAGACATCTGAAGGTTTACTACTTGTATCTATATTTGTTGATGATATTATTGTTATACACTAAGTTTGCACCCTTGTTTCAAGCTCTCTTGGTCTTGATAACCTAGTATAACATGAGAATCATCTCCAGGTTGTGGGACCTATGCTAACTGAGATGAGACCTCTAGGTTCTAGGCTAGTTCCTCTTGGATAATCATCTTAATTTGCTTCTAGACAAAAAAGTATAACTTTGTGGGAAAAGGGACAGAAGGAATGCTTGAAAGGGAAATGACTGAAAGCAAACTACCTACTAGGTGATACACTGAAATTAGGGTATGAATTGAAACATAGAGGGATAGAATCAATGAAAGGCTTAGGTCTAGTAGGTCAAAAATTACTGAATAGGCTTGCATAAGTGTTTCATGGGAGGGCCTGGACATAAGACACAACCTATGACCTATAGGCAGACATTCACTTCTGCAACTCAGTGTAGGATTGAGACAAGACTATTAGGGGGCTAAAGTATACCCACAAAACATCTAAATTAGATCAAACACAATAACACACACAATTACAGAAATTAAGACAGATCAGGACCCTAATTTTTCATTGAAAACATGGGTAGACTTCAATTCATTAAGAGATGATCCAAATAATGAAAGGATAGGGACAAAAAGAATGCCACAAATACCTTAAAGTTGCTTGAATAATCAATGGGAGATTAAAAAGAGTAGAAGACCAGAGGGTAGACAAGATACCACAAATAGCCTTCTGAGAAAGGATGACTTTCTTTCAAAAGTGGACTCTCTCCTTTACAAAATGTGAACTCTTTGAGCTCTAAAGCTCTAAAAATACAATATATACCAACTCAACTGCACGTAGGTAGGAGTCAAAAACCTAACTAGGGTTACAAGATTTTACAATACAATAATCAAGTTCTTGCTGTACTCATGACCCATCATCAAAACTTTGAGAATAGCAACAATCAGATCAAATCTTCCTTTGTGTGTTGATCTTGTTGTACTAAACTCACCTACAGACACAACAACCTTAACTCATCTACACACTTGCAACTCTACTAAGCCATGAAGGCTCAAAATCTGATCTTATTTCCCTGGGTAACAGTACCATTCCAAAGGTGGTGACAACTCTTTCTAGCACTTGCTGTCGTAAAAATTTGGCAAAGGACCCTGTAGACACTGGCCAATAGTCACTTCTATCATTTTCACAACAAGAACCATCTTGAGAATTTAATTTTTGAGCTAACCGACATCATCCATGGCTAAAAGAATAGAAAAAAGTAAAACCCTCACAAAGATATTCAAATTCAAATATTTAACAGCTAGCGGGTCATTTTAAAATGTGACCATAGATGTCTTTTATCTCCCAGAAAATGAATGGCCCAGATCAACCTTACAATAGTTGTGAACCTCCTTGAAAAGTCAAACAATCCACATCGGCATGTTTGGGCCAATGAGAATCGAACATATCAGCATGCTTACCATCTTGGACCCACTTGACTTTCTTTTCCTAAGTTATGGAGAACTTATTTTAACCCTAGGCCCAGACTTGCCACCTGTCAAACTTCTATTTGCGCTGACCACCATATCAACAACACCTTGGTGACCTTGTGACATTAGTCCCACTAAAGACAAGATTCCAATCCAATGGCAAGTGCATGATCTCATGGCCCTCATATATTCCTTCAGAACATGCATCGGTCATAGATCCTTTTAGAATCGGAACCCCACTAACACATGGGTCCACCTACAAATCCTCATCAACACATGGCAACCAATCAAATTTGAGCAAGTCAGCAACATGCGGCACTAGTCCCACCTGACATTCATCTTTACTTTAGCCAATAAGAAGATGACATATCATCCTGACCTGGCATTGGACCCACTGACAGGACCTGAACACTTGGCATATCTAACAGCTGGTGCATGATCTCATGTGTCAGAAAACCCCTTTGAGAAGATACACCAACCGTCGATCCTCATCCTTCTGACATCCTTGCAGAGACTCTGACATGGCCCCACTGACAAATCCTAGTCATCACTATGTGGACCAATAGAAGATGAGCACATCAGCAAAGGAGGACCCAACCACAAGGCTCTAACAATAAAGTGAAATCAACGGTTGGTGCATAATCTCATGGCTCTGACACAATCCATGAGATCATGTGCTAGCCATAGGATTAAAAGGAACACAGTCTACTAGGCTTTCTCTGACAAAGCTACACATCACAACCTTTGGCTGATCTAGAGCTTCGACATAGGAAGATGTGGCAATGGGCCCACTAAAGCTTTGAAGCACTAGACACTTGGAAGAATCAATGGTCATCTAAAGATCTCATGCTCTAAAAATGGCCTATGTAAAGATACGCTAGCCATTAGATCTTCCTAACCGGGACCCCACTCTGACACATTACCCTGATACGAAATCTACAGCTAGTCTCATCTCCTTATGACCCTGTAATATTCCTTCAAATTATAAGACAACCCTCTGATGTAGAATCTTACCATTGCCTATAGAACTAACCCCACTTTGACCTAGTAATTTAGCGACTGAAGGCTTTCTCTTGTTCACTAAATACTTCAATGAACCATGGTTAAACTTAGAGAATATGCGAACAAAGATCTTTCACTAGTTCGCTAAATAAAAAGGACATGCCACTGGGAACTTGGAGAATTAGCGACTGAGCACAAATATAAAGCACACATGCATTTTGGGGAGTTTTAAGTGATTGATAAAGTTACAAAAAATTATAAAAAGGCTTAGGGTTTTTAAGGGTTTGGCCTATAATGGCTAGTTTTATGAATTTTTTCAAGGACTTTTCACCTAGCTAGGGACCTAGAAATAGTTGCAGAGACCAAAGGGAGGTAGATAAAGCTATGAAATCTTTTGGAGTTCTCACAGGACTAAGGAGCTGGAGGTCTAAAATAAAAACAAGGGCCAAATTTTAATGGAAGGAAAATTAGGGCAACATTTTGGCACTTTCTGCTGGATGTCACCCTATTAGACATGGAAACCCAGTGGCCTTAAAGAAATCCATTGGGCATGGGGTCATTTCAAGAGCACAAAACTTTGATAGAGAGACAAAACTAGGACGAGAGAGATAAACTTGTGTACAGGCACTTCTTGAAAAGTAGGAAACTATCCTAGAAAATAGGGAAAGAAAGTAGGGGAAATATTTACAGAGATTTACAAGGAAGGACTAACCTCAAAATAGGGCTTCAAGTGGAAACCATTCACTGATATTGGCAAGGAATCTCCTTCAAGGGTTGATAGTTGAAAAGCATTACACCCCTTGCACTCTATTATAACAAATGGTCCACCCCAAAATGAATCAAATTTTGTATGTCTGCCAGGCTTGGATCTGAACTCATCCCACTTGAGGACTACATCCCCAACCTTGAAATTTCTAGCCCTGGCTCTTTTATCAAATCTCTTCTTTGTTTGAATCTTATGGAACTCCATATCTTTCATGGATTTGTCTCTGATCTCTCCCAATTCCATCAACTGAGCATACCTGACTTGCAAGGGGTCTCTTTCTTCAAATAGAGCATCTTGAGTGGCCAAGTCCAGAGCTGGTAATTCTGTTGAAATGGATAACTTAGCTTCTTTACCATATATTAGCATGTAAGGAGAATTACCAATGATCTTCTTTGGGGTAATTCTATCTAACCATAATGCAGACTTGAGTTTAGTATGCCAATCCCTTTGATTATCTTGGAGGATCTTCTTGATTATCCTAATCAAGTTCTTGTTTGTTGATTCTGCTAAGTCATTGCCCTAGGGGTAATAATTTGAGCTGGTATTTAGATAAATGCCATTTTTGATTGCCCACTCTGAGACTTTAAGGCCTGTGAATGCTAATACATTATCTGATATGATGGAATCAGGAGTGCCAAACCTATGAACTATCTCATCATAAAAAATTAAAAGAGCACTCTCATTGGCCTCTTTTAATGAAATTTCTTATGTCCATCTAGTGAAATAATCAGTTGCAATAATTATCCATTTATGGCCTACACTAGATGGAGGATTGATCATTCCAATGAAATCTATGCCCCACCTCATGAAGGGCTGATCTATTCTAATTGGTTGGAGGGGAAGAGTGGAAAGTCTCTCTTTTCCTACAAACATGGCACACTTGATGCATTTTCTTACATAATCATGACTATCCTTAAAGATAGATGGCCAATAGTATCTAGCCCTCATGATTTTAAAAGCATTACTCCTAGGAGAAAAGTGACCTCCAGAAGGTCCATCATGAAACTCAAATAGGATGTTTGCTACCTTTTTTGAATCAATGCATCTTAAGAGGACACCACTGTGATCCTTTCTGAAATGAACTTTATTTATGAACACAAAAGGAACAGATTGTAATCTATAGTATCTTCTTTTTGCTGAATCCAAACCTGCAAGACATTGTCCTATCTTCAAATAATTGATCATATTAGGCAACCAGCTTGTTGCCTCAGCTTGTTCTTCTGTAGAATGCACCACCAGAGATGCATCTATTTTCTCTAATTTCTTTGAACTTTTGTCCTCTGCCAAATTTTCACAAAGACCTCTTCCTCTAATCAACTTGGTAGTTTGAATATCTATGTCATATTCCATCATCTTTGTGATCCAACCAGCTCTTTTCTCATTTAGGTCCTTGGAAAGCAAAAATTATTTGACACTTGGATGAGTAACTTTCAAGTGTACCTTGCTATGGGTCAACAAATATCTAAAATTTTTAAGGCTCTTCACCACAACAAGTACATGTTTCTCTACAAAAGAGTATCTATGTTCATAACCTTCTAAACCTTTTCTAAAGAAAGCACTAGGCTACTCCAATCCATCTGAATTTTCTTGGGTCAACATTGTAGATATAGCATCATCACCTCCATAAGCATAAATGATGAAATCCTTATTGAAATTAGGGTTTAAGAGGGCAGGAGCTTTTGTTAGAGCCTCTTTGATAGCCTGAAAATTGGCTTTTCCTTCTTTAGTCCAACCAAAAGCTAAACTCTTATTTAACATGGCTATCAAAGGCTTAAGTAAATCTGCAATGTTAAGCAAGAAATGCCTAACAAATTTAATCTTTGCTATGAAAGATTAGAAGCTTTTCTTATGATGTGGCAATGGTAGTTCTAAGATAGCTGCAATTCTCTTAGGATCTACTATGATTCCTTTCTTGGACACTATATATCCCAATAATTTTTCTTCATGAACTAAAAACACACATTTCTTGGGATTCTGAGATATCCCAAATTCTCTACACCTTTCAAAAATATTCCTCAAATGTTTGATATGGTCTTCTACATGCTTTGAATAGATAGTTATGTCATCTAAGTAGACCAGTATAAACTTGTACATGAGGCTTTTAATGGCCATATCCATTTCCTTTTGAAATGTAGCACCTGCATTTAACAAACCAAAGGGCATCTTTTGATAAGCCATGGTTCCCCACTTGGTTGTAAATGAAGTCTTATATTGATCCTCTTCATTAACTAGGATCTGATTGTATCCTGAATAACCATCTAATAATGAAAATCTCTCAGATCTAGAGACACATTGTAAGATTTGTTCCATAGAGGGTAATGGATGGCGGTCTTTTAATGAGGCTCTATTAAGATCCCTAAAGTCAACACATAACCTCAACTCCCCATTCTTCTTCCTAATAGGAACAAGGTTGGAAACCCAACTAGTATGCTTAATGGGGTAGATGATACCACTTTCTATTAGTTTGAGGACTTCTCTATGCATAAGTGGCTCAAGCTTGGGATTAACAGGCCTTTTCTTTTTCCTCACTGGTTTGGCATTAGGTTCTAATTCAATGGTGTGCTGAGAAAGGGTAGGGTTAAAACCTTTGAGGTCTTCATATTGCCATGAAAATACATCACTGAATTCTTTGAATAATTGGGTGTAAGCTTTCTTTTCCAATTCAGTGTTCACCTTTCCAAATTGTAAGCTTTTACTTGGCTCCAACTCTAATTCAACATAATGTTCCTATTGAACTACCAAGCCATCTTTGCTTTTCTTGACTTGATCATCCTTGTTGAAGATAGTTTCTAAGGTGACAAGACCTCTAGGCATCTTATTAGACTTAAGTTGTATCACTTGATCACCATAGCTCTATGATAGCCTATCTTGATTATGCTCTGAAAAAACATCTTCTTCAAACAAGAATTGGAGAATTTGTTCATCATTGTCAAACACTTGCCAATTGACATCATTATCAGGAATAGAAGGTCTGACAATCACTTTGATATGATTTTGATCTAGTTCTTTTGAAATGCTATTTGGAATATCATACTGAGATCCAACAGTAGCTAACCTATCTACATTTTGATTTAGCTTCCTAGGGATAGCAACAATATCGAAAGTACAAAAATATTCAATTGCATCCCAAACTCTATGTTTGTATGCTTTCATGGAATCATTTTTTGTTGCACTTATCCCTCTTACTTGGCTGAAAACTAAGTCACTATCACCATAAACTTTTAGGGCCTTAAGCCCTCTTTTTCTAGCCCATTCTAGTCCATTAACTAGGCTTTCATACTCTATAGTGTTGCTAGTGCTGGAGACACTAAATCTAAAGGCAGTATAATACCTTTCTCCTTTTGGGGACACTAACATAGCACCACCACCAAACCCATGTCTACTTCTAGCTCCATGAAAAAATAGTTCCCAAACCTGATTGCTCTAATCCTCTGAATCAATGTCTTCTTTGAAAAGGCTTGGATCTATGGATCCACTCTCTTGTATTAAATAACTTCCCAAACCATAATCCCAAATAAGATTTTCTTGGGCCTCTGAACCTCTTTCATCTAGAAGAATATCATGGATACTCTCTATCTTTGTGCTTGTTTCACTAATGGTTTGTAAGTCATTGTTATCAAACATAGGGTAGTTTACATTGATGGCATTAGATACATATGGCTCTATATGGTGTGCTGCCAATGGTTCTAACTTAATGGTGACCTTGGTCCCATACCTTGTATGAAAAATCATGTGAGACTAGTCAGAAGATAGGTAGCCTCCTATCTTGGTTGTAAACTCCCTTGAAAGACATATAGAAAATAATGCAGGGAGATCTATGATGTATATATCAAGGAGGATGGGAAAATTAGGACTAGCATGCAGGATCAAACTGGTATCCCTAGCTACACCTATAGTATTCACTGAGGATCCATCAAGTTGTGTGATCTTCTTTTGGAAGGGTTCATATTTTAGTCCTAATTGGTCAACCACCTTCTTAGGCATTACAGTGCTAGTAGCTCCACTATCTACCATACAATTATGCACTAAATATTTTCCAATGATTTTATATACATAAAAGGGAGGTAGCTTTGAGTTCCTACCTTGCATGGTACTAGTTTTGGAGTTTCTACTTGGAGCCTCCTTTTCTTGATCAATGTTAACCAACACTAGCTTTGCAACTTCTTTTGTAGGTTGAGGAGTTGTTACTTCAGTCATGGCCTTCTTCAAGATTTCAGACTGCCCCAGAAGAGCCAAAGAGTCCCACATAGACATGGTGATATTCACCTTTTTCATGTTGTCTACAATATTAAAGGATACCATGGTGTGTACTCTTTGTTGTGCCTTCACCATGATGGGCTCCATTTCTTTGAGAGTCTAACCCTCCTTGCTTGTCATGATAGGAACCTCCTTAGTTGTGATGGGATTAGCTTTCTGCAGTGGCTCTGTAGATGTAGTGGCTTTGGCATTGGAATCTTCTCTTTCCATGTCTTGAGCTCTCCTTTTTGCTCTTGTATAGGCAACAAAGGCAACTTCATCATTGACTCCATTGAAGTCTGGTTGCTCCCAATTGAAAAGAGCAGTCTCATTTTCTTGTGGTTCTTGTTGAGGAACTAATCCACTTGATGAAGCCTCAGATTGAGCTTGCAAGGCATTTTGAACCATTAGTTCTTGGTTCATCCATCCATTTGAACATGTAGCCTGATTATGAGGCTGATTATAAGGAAAGCACCATTCATTATCCATAGCCATATTATTTTGACTAGGAACCATATCCCTCACTGGATTTGCAGGATTAAGAGGTGCAGGGTTATATGGTTGGAATGGTCTTTGATTAAAATTTTTCCTTTTTCCTTGATAGCCTCCTTGGTATGATGGCCTATTTTGTTGATAAGGTTGTCCTTGATTTTGATATTGCTAATTAGGACCTTGGCCTTGTGGCTGAAAGGGTGGTCTGATTCCTTGCCCTTGCCTCTTTAGATTTGTGACCTCTTTAGTCAAGGTCTACAACAAATTTGTCATTTCTTACTGACTACTTTTTTGGCTATTCTTCATCTCTTATAACTCTTGAGAGAAACTTGTTCTCAGCTCTTGACCACTGGTACTAGCCTGAGGTGCTAATATAGTGGGAATAGGGGTAAATGGAGGTACTTGTGCAGGTGCAATGGGTTGAAGGCTAGGAAAGATGGGCATTGGTGGCCTTCTAGCAATCATGCCTACTTGGATTAAACAATTTTCAGCCCTGATAGCTATGTCAAAAGCTTGGGGTAAAGAAGTACCACCCATAGATTCGGTCATGATAGAAATTTGACCATTCAAGCTTTGCAAGTAGTATAGAAAAGCATGGTCAGCTGATGGTCTTATAGGGACTAGAATTCTATTCCATTTCTTGAGAAATCTACTATTGTAATCTATCATTTGCTATTGAGGGTCTCTTTTAATGGTTGTTAACTATTCTACCAGAGACAAGTTATCTGATTTATCCTCAAAATGCTTACTCAATGCATCCCCTAACTCATCCCATGAAGTAATGGAACCAATAGTTAAAGTTCTAAACCATTCAAGAGCCTTACCTTTTAGAGAGGTTGCTAATAATTTTGTGGTCACATCTACTTGGGTTATATTGTGTATGCTACATATGGTGGTCACATCTCTTATGTGTTCAAAAGTAGTAGTTTGCCCTTCACCTATGAAATTAGGTACACTCTTTAGTGCCACCAAGGGCACATCATGATGTTGAGAAAATACCAAGGGACTTCCTTGGTTGAAAGGTGCAAAGGCAAACTATCTAGCCATTGTAGGAGTTGGAATCTGAAGATTAACAACTATGTGAGCTGTATTTGCTGCTGGATTTGAATCCTCTTCTAGATCTCTGGTTAGAGATCTGCCTCTTCTTCTGGAATGAAAGGGAAAAGGTCTCCTTTCTGAAGTATCAGGAGGTGTAGACTGAACTCTCCTTGTAGGGGATGTTCTTTGAGTTGACCTTCCTTTATAGCTTCTTTTAGAGAGTAACTCTAAAATTCAGTAGGCTTTGAGCTCCTAGTCTCAATCTTTCTCATAAACCTTGAACAAGTTTAGCCTGAATCTATGAAATTAGTGGAGTCACCAAATATACTTGATAGAAAAAATTCTAAAATTTTGTATTATGCAATCTGTATATTAGAGATAACATACCTTGAACATGAATTAACTTCTTTTGTAGTCCCACTGGGCATGCCAGAATTTGTTATACACTAAGTTTGAACCCTTGTTTCAAGCTCTCTTGGTCTTGATAACCTAGTATAACATGAGAATTCTCCAGGTTGTGGAACCTATGCTAAGTAAGATGAGACCTCTAGGTTCTAGGCTGGTTCCTCTTGGATAATCACCTTAATTTGCTTCTAGATAGAAAAGTAAAACTTTGTGGGAAAAGGGACAGAAGGAATGCTTGAAAGGGAAATGACTAAAAGCAAACTACCTACTAGGTGATACACCAAAATTAGGGTATGAATTACAACCTAGAGGGATTGAATCAATGAAAGGCTTAGGTCTAGTAGGTCATAACTTACTGAATAGGCTTGCATAACTATTTCATAGGAGGGCCTGGACATACGACACAACCTATGACCTGCAGGCAGACATTCACTTCTACAACTCAGTGTAGGATTGAGACAAGACTATTAGGAGGCTGAAGTATACCCACAAAACATCTAAATTAGATCAAACACAATAACAAACACAATTATAGAAAGTAAGAGGGATCAGGAACCTTAATTTTTCATTGAAAACATGCATAGACTTCAATTCATTAAGAGATGATCCAAAGAATGAAAGGATAGGGAAAGAGAGAATGCCAAAAATACCTTAAAGTTTCCTGAGTAATCAATGGGATATTACAAAGAGTAGAAGACCAGAGGGTAGACAAGATACCACAAATAGCCTTCTGAGAAAGGATGACTTTCTTTCAAAAGTGGACTCTCTCCTTTACAAAATGTGAACTCTCTGAGCTCTAAAGCTCTAAAAATACAATATATACCAACACAACTACATGTAGGTAGGAGTCAAAAACCTAACTAGGGTTACAAGATTTTACAATACAATAATCAAACCCTAGCTGTACTGATGACCCATCATCAAAACTCTGAGAACACTGACAATTAGATCAAATCTTCCTTTGCATGTTGATCCTATTATACTAAACTCACCTATAGACACAACAACCTTGACTCATCTACCCACCTGCAACTCCATTAAGCCATGAAGGCTCACAATTTGATCTTATTTCCCTGGGTAATAGTACCATTCAAAAGGTGGTGCCAACTCTTTCTAGCACCTCCTATCATGAAAACATAGCAAAGGACCTTGTAGATGTCGGCCAACAGTCACTTCTATCATCTTCACAACCACAACCATCCTAAGAATTTACTTTCTAAGCTAACCGATGTCGTGCATGGCCAAAAGAAGAGAAAAAAGTAAAACCCTCATAGAGATATTCAAATTCAAATATTTAACAGCTAGTGGGTCATTTTAAAATGTGACCGTAGATGTCTTTTATCTCCTAGAAAATGAATGACCAAGATCAACCTTACAAGAGTCACGAACCTCCTTGAAAAGTCAAAAAATCTACATCAACATGTTTGGCCCAATGAGAATCAAGCATATCAACATGTTTACTAGCTTGGACCCACTTGACTTTCTTTTCCTAAGTTATGAAGAACTTATTTTAACCTTGGGCCCAGACTTTCCACCTGTCAAACTTTGATTTGCACTGACTACCCTATCAGCAACACCTCGGTGACATTCTGACATCGGTCCCACTAAAGACAAGATTCCAATCCAATGGTGGGTGCATGATCTCATGGCCCTCAAATATTCCTTCAAAACATGCATCGATTGTAGATCCTTTTAGAATCAGGACCCCACTGACACACAGGTCCACCTACAAATCCTCAACAGCACACAACAACCAATCATATTTGAGCAAGTCAACAACACATGGCATTGGGCCCACCTAACATTCATCTTTACTTTGGCCAATAAGAAGATGACATATCACCTTGACCTGGCATTGGACCCACTGACAGGACCTAAACACTTGGCATATCTGACGGCCACTGCATGATCTCATGTGTCAGAAAACCACTTCGTGAAGATACGTCAGCTGTCAATGCTCATCCTTCTGACATCCCTGCAGAGACTCTGACACAGCCCCACTGACAAATCCTAGTCATTGCTATGTGGACCAATATAAGATGAGCACATCAGAAAACAAGGACCCACCCACAAGGCTCTGATAATAAAGTGAAATCGACAATCGACGCATAATCTCATGGCTCTGACACAATCCATGAGATCATGCACTAGTTGTAGGATTAAAAGGAACATAGTCTATCGGGCCCGCTCTGACAAGGCTACAGATCATAAACTTTGGCCAATCTAGAGCTTCCACACAGGACGATGTGGCAATGGACCCACTAAAGCTTTGAAGCACTGCACACTTGGAAGAATCAATGGTCATCTAAAGATCTCATGCTTTGACAATGGCCTATGCAAAGATATGCTACCCGTTAGATCTTCCTAACCGGGACCCCACTCTGACACATTACCCCGATACCAAATGTATGGCTAGTCTCATCTCCTTATGACCCTAGAATATTCCTTTAGATTATAAGACAACCATCTGATGCAGAATCTTACCACTGCCTGCAAAACTAACCCCACTTTGACCTAGTGATTTAGCAACTGAAGGGTTTCTCTTGTTCACTAAATACTTCAATGAACCATGGTTAAACTTAGAGAATACGCAAACAAAGGTCTTTCTCTAGTTCACTAAATAAAAAGGGCATGCCGTCGAGAACTTGGAGAATTAGTGACTGAGGAGAAATATAAAGCACACATGCATTTTGGGGAGTTTTAAGTGACTGATAAAGTAACAAAGGATTATAACAAGGCTTAGGGTTTTTAAGGGTTTGGCCTATAACGGCTAGTTTTATGAATTTTTTTGAGGAATTTTCACCTAGCCAAGGACCTAGAAATAGTTGCAGAGACCAGAGGGAAATAGATAAAGCTATGAAATTTTTTGGAGTTCTCACAGGACTGAGGAGATGGAGGTCTGACATAAAAACTAGGGCCAAATTTGAATGGAAGGAAAATTACGGAAACAATTATATTTGGGGGTAATGAAAAACTTAGTGTAGAATTTGCTAAGGAGATGTAGAATGAGTTTGAGATGAGCATGATTGGACCTATCAAATACTTTTTGGGATTAAATGTGCAATAGACAGAGAAAGGTATTTTCATTAAACAGTCTAAGTATGTGAAAGAGATATTGAAGAAGTTCAAGATAGATGATTGCAAGCTAGTGGGTACACCTATGATAACATGATGCAAGCTTACAAAAGAAGATGATTCTCCGGCATTAGATATAACATTGTATAGGTCTATGATTGGTAAACTCATATATCTTACTCAAACTAGACCTGATATTTCTAATGCAGTGGCCATAGTTGGAAGATTTGTAGTAGAGCCTAAACAAAGTCACCTCATGGAAGTAAAGAGAATATTCAGATATTTGCAAGGCACTATATATTATGGTCTATGGTATCCTAATTAAAATAATATTATGCTTCATGTATATACAAATGCAGATTGGGTAGGATGCATGGATGATAGAAAGAGTACATCAGGAGGAGAAGTATTTCTTGGTGATAGACTAGTCACTTGGACAAGAAAGAAGCAGAATTGTATTTCTTAGTCAACAGCAGAAGAAGACTATGTTGCAATAGATTTGAATTGTTATACAATTGTTTGGATCAAATAGATGATAAAGGATTTTGGAATACAGATTGATTATCCAATTTTTATTCATTGTGATAACACTAGCACTATCAACATGTCAAAAAATCCTATGATGAATGCAAAGACAAAATACATAGAGATTAAGTATCACTTCCTAAGAGAGAAAGTGGCATCGAAAGAAGTCAAATTGTATTATGTAAGTAGAAAGGATCAGCTAGAAGATATATTCACAAAGCCTTTACTAGAGGATACTTTTGAGTATCTCAGGGAGAAGTTAGGAGTAATTCCCTTCCTTGATTCTGATTAGAGAATGTAGAGAGAGAATCAGTCCTTAGTGACTAATGGATGGTTGACTACTCTACTCAGGAGTAGTACCAAAGCTTAAATGTTTGGCCCCCTTTTCCATTGAATTCAAAGGGGGAGTAGTATATAGTCATAAAAAATAGTATTAAAAGGGGAGTTCATACAGAATTAAGGAGTAATATATAACTGCAAGGGGGAGTAGTATTCAGTCATGGAAGTAGTTCAATTGAGGAAATGGAGAATATTGAAGAATATTGCAGTAGATAGAGGATTCATCCTTGGGGGATTTTTGATGAGGAAATGGAGAATGTTATAAAATAATTATTCATTTGGATTGGTGGTGTTTTTCATTCCATATGTTTCCATCAATGCCAAAGGGGGAGATTGTTGGAGATTTGCTAGCAAGCCAGTGCTAACTGTATGTTTGTCATTAATGAAAACATATGGTAAGTAGAATACATGGAAGACTTATGTAATAAGCTTTGAGTATATGTAGCATGGACATGTCTTCAGTATGATATCCTGGATGCAGAGGTTAATTGTTAGCACATAAAGTTATGTAGTAGCTTGTGTTAGAAGTGTTTCTAACATAGTTACAGGTAGTGTCTTGTGAGTGATTGTCCATATAGTTATCATGGAGCCTTTCACGTTTCTATGTGTTATGGAGACATATTAGTGTTTTTACATTCATGGATGCAAAGTTTGATGTGCAGTAGAAGTGAATTTATGCAATCAATATTCACCAGTTGTAGTTTCCTGTGTTTATCTAGAAGAGCTGACATAGATTATATTGGTAGAGAAGTTGCACCTATGATTTCAGTATGCATGATTGGATTAGTGATTAGAGAAGAGTTAATAATTTTTGGTTAAGAGCACATATGCAGTTCAACTTGAGGAGAAAGTATCACTTAATTTGGTAGAGCCGATAGTGTGTAGTGTGCATCTACACTTATTGAGTTGGACAGGTCCTAGTTTGTGTTACGTGCTTATTTGAGCCAAAATAGATGTTATTGGAGAGTATTATTGTTACTCTAATATGATTTCAAGGTGGTTCTAACAGAACGACTTGATTATATCATTTAGAGGAAAGATACTTATAGCTGGTCATTTGTGATCACTAGAAGTATGACATGGAGATGAAAGATTAGAGCAGAGAAGAGAGTGAGAAGAATTTTGTCATCAAGAAGAGGTCTATGTGACAGAGAAGATAGAGTGTGATATTCATTGGAACTGATCAAGATAGCAAGTCTACCTTATTGTTCACCAAGATCTAGATATAGTGTGTATCTGTTATTCAGAAGGTTGCAGCCTTCACCCCTTTGAGCAGTGAGCTCTTAGACAGTGCATCCTCACCCCTAACAGGATCAATCATAAAAGACTCCTAAAAGGGTTTAAATTTTGACCAGGTCATTGTACTTATTTCATTGTAAATATCAACTCGTAACAAGGTTGTAAGATCTTTTAACAAGGATCATTATACACTAGTGCAATGTATTAGTGGGTGTTAATTCCCACTGGGGTTTTTACCTATTTGGCTTTTCCTGTAACCAAAATATTGGTGTTGTGTTCAAGAGTTCTTTCATTGTGTTTATGCTTAAAGTTTAAGTATACTTAATTAGATAAAGAATTGAAACTTGTAGATAACAGATTCACCCCCTCCCTCTCAGTTATCTCTTGGGACTATTCCTAACAATTTAATCTTTTGTGCATACAACTGTGATTCTATTAGATCCACTTGCTTCTTGATGTTCTCTAACTCCAAGATTTTCATGTTTTCTTGCCTCAGTTCTTCATCCAACTACTTTTTTTCTCTGACCTATTCTGCATAGGCTTCTAGATTGTTAAATAGCTTTTCATCCAATTCTTCAATCTGATCGTTCAGAGAAGTGTTTTCCTCATTTAGCTTTTTGACCATTTTCCCTAAATCACTATTTGAACAATCCTTCAAATCTTTTCTTAGTTTCTTGATGAATACTTGAGAACCACTAACCTTTAATTTTAGTTCTTTAATTTCTTTCTCAGATCTATCAAGGTCTTCAAGAGTTTCTTTAAGATTCTTCTTCACATGTTTAACTTCTTCAGAACCCATGATATCCTCAAGTGGGTAAACTTGTCTTTAGGGGACCAAAGCTCTGATACCAATTGTTAGGAATGGGAATACTAAGAGGGGGGGGTGGGGGGGTGGTGAATCAGTGTTTAATATACTTAAATCTGAAACTTGAATCTTAACTAAATTTCTTAATTTTTTAACTAAATATTAATGCATGTAAACTAATCAACACATAACACATAACTCCAGATATGGTTACGGGGAAACCTTGGCCAAAGGAAAAACCAAGGTAGAAATTAATACCCACTAATAATTTTACTTGTGTATTATGAACCTAGTAATATTCCTTAGCCATGTTAGGAGCTATCATTACAAAGCTTAAGTACAAAGACCTTGTCAAGGGTTGGACCTTGTTAGGAGTCTTTTACAATTAACCCTATTAAGGGTGAGGACACACTGTCCTAGAGCTCACTGCTAAAGTGGTGAAGGCTACAACCTTGTGGATCTCAAATACACACTATATCTGCAAGGTGAACTATTCTTGTGACACTGCTTGTCTGATCATTTCAATATGTGTGCTAATGATTTAGCCTCTTGTAAAGATCCACAACATTCTACCTACTCTTCACATACTTTTTCTCTACTTCTATCAACTTTATATCTCCTCCCATCCTCAAATACAAAGGTGCATGTCTTATTTATATGCGTAAACAAAACTATTCACTAGGTTAGCCTTCAACTTATTTCATACAACGCTTCCGAATGAATTGGCTCAATCATGTTTACATATAATGATATTAACATATCTATAACCTAAATACAATAGGAACATAGCCTTTACAAAACAATATTATAAGCACTAACAAAATTAGTAATAGTAGGTTGCATACTCTGTTAACCTGTGCCGCTCACTATTTGTATCACTTCAACTCGTTGTATCTTATTCATACCAACACATCTGACTATGCATTCTTAACTATAGCTTACTAACATATCCAAAGGCTTATCTTCAAGGGTGAATTCCAAAACTCAAACATATGCATGTGTGCTGATGCTTTGTTCATCTGGTGCTCTATTGACTATCCAGTCTTCCATACTTGGCCATTTTCCCAATCTTCTAAGTTATGTGTTGACTCCAAAACTTCATATGACTTTGTTTCCATAATGACAACACTAAATCATAGTCATATACATCACTATAGTCAACTTGCCAACAAATATATCTGCAATCTACTCTTTTGTGCTTATATACTCAAGTCTAAATTCTTTCTCTACAAATTTCTCTCTTACTACATGATACTTTATTTCTATATGCTTTGTCTTAGAATGTAGTATAGTATTCTTAGACATACTTACTATGCTGGTGTTACCACAGTGTATAATAACCAGCTCATCAAATTGTATTCCAATATCCTTCAACATTTGTTTCATCCATATTATCTGGTTACAATTTATTGCTATTGTTACATATTCTTCTTCTATTGTGCTCTGTGAAATACAATTTTGTTTCTTTCTTAGCCAAGAAACTAATATTCCTCCAAGGAAAAATGCTCCACCACTTGTACTTCTTTTTTCATCAACACTACCTCCCCAATCTGCATCTGTATATCTACATAGGATAAAATCATCACATTTTTCATACCACAATCCATATTCAATTATGCCTTTCAAGTACCTCAATATCCTTTTTACTACTGCATAATGTGATTCTTTAGGATCAGCTTGAAATCTTGCAATGATTCCAACTGCATGTGATATATCAGGTATTGTATGAGTTAAATATTGAAATCCTCTAATCATAGATCTGTACCTCTTTTGTTCAACTATAGGAGTCTCATCTATGATAGATAATTTGTGTCCAGTTACCATAGGTGTGTCAACTGGCTTACAATTCTCCATTCCAAATCTCTTCAGTAAGTCATTCAAGTACTTTGTTTGACATAATAAGATACCATCATTATTTTTTGTTATCTTCAATCCTAAAAAATATTTCATCTTTCTAATCATACTCATTTCAAATTTAGTCTTCATTTCATCTACAAATTTATCACTAGCTTCATCTTCTCCTCCAAAGATAATATCATCAACAAAAATAACTACAACCAACAAATTCAATTTCTTTCATATACAGGTTATTGTTTGTTATGCCTTTAGTAAATCCTAATTTTATCAAATACTTATCCAGTCTTGCATACCAATTTCTAGGTACTTGTTTAAGTCCATATAAAGCTTTGTTTAGTTTACATACCATGTATCCTTCATGAGTTAAGGGAAAAAATTCATCTTTCTCAATGTAGAATTATTCCTCTAACTCTCCATTCAAAAATGTTGATTTCACGTCCATCTGATATACTTTGACTTTCTTATAGGCTGCATAAGATAAAAACATTCTTACTGCTTTAATTCAAGGATTGCAATAGGTGAAAAAGTTTCTTC
Organism: Chamaecyparis obtusa; assembly: GCA_027943335.1. NCBI lineage: Eukaryota > Viridiplantae > Streptophyta > Pinopsida > Cupressales > Cupressaceae > Chamaecyparis > Chamaecyparis obtusa. The sequence goes on along the minus strand of BSBK01004501.1, from coordinate 28,088 downwards.
ATAGTCAATTTTTTTCTTGCTGTAAGTATCCTTTACATACCAATCTTGATTTTTTCCTTACAACTTCTCTGTGATCATTCATCTTGTTTTTGAATACCCATTTAATTCCAATAACATTCTTATCTTTAGGTCTAAGGACCAATTCCCAAGTCTTGTTCTTTTCAATTTGATCTAGTTCTTCCTTCATTTCTTTAATCCAATGTTCATCTTTACAAGCTTCATCAATAGATTTAGGTTCAATTTGAGAAATTAAACATAGTTCTTCTTGTACCTTATTGCATGTCAGAACTCCTTTTTCTATGCTCCCAATAATCTTCTCAACATGATGATTTATTGCTAGATTCATGTTAGGTGTCACTATTTTAGTACTTGCTTCAACTCTAGCTTCTGATCTAGGTTCTTCTCTGATTTCCTCATTGTGAATTTCATTCTGCAATTCACTATCAGTTTCATAGAATAATTCAATATTTTCTTGATCAATTCTAGGATGATTTCCTTCATCTGATTCATAATCAAACATTCTTTCCTAAATTTTGAACTTTTCATCAATTTTAACATTTGTGCTCTCAATAATAGTTTTAGCTCTTTTATTGAAACATCTATAAGCTTTTCTTTTCAATGAATAACCAAGAAATATACCGTCATCACTTCTAGGGTTAAACTTTCCAATGTTATCATCTCTCTTAATATAACATTTACTACCAAAAATTTTGAAATACTTAATTGCTAGTGCATGTCCAAACCATAACTCATAAGGTGTCTTGTCTGTGTCTATCTTAATTTGTACTCTATTCATTGTATATATTTTTGTATTCACTGCTTCTTTCCAAAATATCTTCACCAAGTCATTTTCAAATAGCATAGCTGTTCCTACTTTAGTCATTGACATGTTTCTTCTTTCTTCAATACCATTTTTCTCAGGCGTTCTAGGGGCTAAAAACTGTCTCTTAATGCCATTCAATTCACAAAAAGTGTTAAATTCTTTTGAAGTAAATCCTCCACCTCTATTTGATCTTAAACATTTAATCTTCATTCTAGATTTATTCTCAATTTTCTTCTTAACTACTCTAAACTTATCAAATGCCTCAGATTTTTCCTTAAGAAATGCAATCCACATAATTCTTATAAAATCATCAACAAGAATCATAAAATAACTTTCACTATAGAATCCTCTAGTCCTTGTGGGACCACTCAAATCTATATGAATAATTTCCAACTTCTCTACTGATGTAAACTTCTTGGTAGGAAATGAGCTTCTCTTATGTTTAGCCATAACACATTCCTTGCAAATCATGTTAGTAGATTTCATAATTTTAGGCAAATCTCTTAGTGCAAGTGTAGTACTTACTTTCACAATGTTATCAAAATTTATATGACAAAATCATTTGTGCCATAACCAACTTTCATTGATCTTAGTAATCAAACATGTCATCTCAGTAGGATGCAACTGAAATACATTACCACTAGTTCTTGATCCAGTTCCAATCAAATTACCATCATTATCCTTGATTAAACAAGTTTTCTTAGTAAACCAAACTTGATATCCCTTATCAACTAACTGTCCAACACTCAAAATATTATGTTTCAATCCATCCACAAAATAAACATCATCAATGTTAGTCTTTCCATCAAGAGAAATAGATCCTATTCCTTTTATCAAACAAGGTGCATTGTTTCCAACTCTAACAATTCCTCCATCATAATTGTTAAACTTTATAAACTTCTTCATATCTCCAATCATATATTGTGAACAACCACTTTCTATAATCCAATCAGATCTCTTTTCTACTTGAGAAACTAAATATTTTTATTCTCTAACTTCAGTTTCAGAGTTTTCTTTGTTTATTTCTATAAATCCTTTAGCATCATTCTCATTATCACTTTCACTTAGGGATTTCTCAATACTAGCCTCAAATTCTTCATCATTAGCATAGTAACATTCTTTAGATCTTCTAGGTTTAAATTTATTTCTATACTTCTTTACTCTCTTAGGACATTTAGATGCAAAATGACCATATTCTTGACAAGTCCAATATTTAAAATTTTTCTTACCTTATGGTTCTCTTTTTACAAGTAAGGCAATTCCTTCCTCAATCTTCATGTCTTCTTCATTCTTAGAACTTCCGTCACTAGCATAATCTCCACTTACACTAATGATTCTTGAAAAGGTAGGATGAACAATAAGTGTGTTGAATGTTGTCTCCATTCTAGGTAGATCTCCCAACTATCTCAAGCTTATCTTTGTTGCTTCTAGTCTTCCAAGAAGGGCTTCTCTAGTGAATTTCTCAGTACAACCTATAACTTTCTCAATCATCTATGCTATATGCTTAAATATAGGAGTTAATGTCATTAGAATTTTTCATATCACTTCATTCTCTTTCTTGTTTCCTTCACAAGATTTGATACCTCCAATAGTTTATGATATTCTACCAATATAACTTCTAACACATTCATCTTCCATCATTCTTATATCTTCAAATGCACATATCCAATTATGTAATCTAACTCTCTTTGCATGTTCATCACCTTCAAAAGTAGATGGTAAAGCTAACCAAATTTCATGAGATGTTCTTAGATATTTTACCTGATTGTACTCATTTTTCGGAAGGGCTAACAAGACTGCTTTTTCTGGAAAGTATGTCACACATGAACATATCTCTTTCGTAATTAATACATGCTTCAATTTTTTCTTCTTCAATGATATTCTTTTCATTCTTTGTGATTAACCAATATCTTGGTCCTAAACATAGAAAATGTGTTTTCATCTTTTCTTTGCAGCTGTCAAAGTTCACTCCATCAAAATTAGGGATTTCTTTCCTAAAATGATTCACCATGGATCTTCTTAAGTTATTAAATTTTTCCTTCAAGGACCTGCTACTCTGATACCAATTGTTAGAAAGTAAAGTCCACCAAGATAATTGAGAGGGGGGGTGAATCAATTATAAGATAAATACAACTTTTATCACCATTGATGGATTTTAACCATGTGAGCAATGTAAGAAACAACCATATAAAGATAAACATACACAATAACATAATAACACAAGATATGTTGACTAGGGAACCTCTTGATCAAAGAGTAGACCCCGGTGAGAATGATGCCCACAAAAGATGCACTAATATAAAAATTCCTTGTGAGAGGATGGACTTTGTTAAGAGCTTTATAAAATACATTCATTACATATGAGTCCTTGATAGGAGACTTTCAATCCTTGTTAAAAGATTCTAACCCGATTAGGAGTTTATGCAAGATAGAAGGACCCACTGCCCAAACAGTTTCAAGGGAAAGATCATTGAACACACAGTCCAAATGATCTTTTTATTACTTAATAGAATAATACAAAATATTCACAAATCTTAGAAATGTATCTCTTCTCCTCTGAATGTGCCAAACCACACCAGCTACTTCATCAAATCTCAATACTAGATCTTTGTACTTCACAAATCCTCTTACAACAAATATTATTTAATTCCACAATTCACTTTCATAAAATCTCTCATATCCTTATTAAAATAAAGGAAAAAAATCCTTCCTTTATACCACACTCAAATAATTACAAATAAGTCAACCAACAAGGCTTAACCAATTACAAAATACAACTTCCACATGTTACACAATATTTTATAATTACATAAACCCGTCAGCTTCCAAATAAGATAATTCTTCACTCATGAAACCTCTAACCTTGCTATCATGTCCACATCGCTATCATCATATCTTCATCATCTGTACAACCTTGCATGCCTAGATTCTATCCCGATTAGGAGATATCATCCAGTTTCCACAAACTGCTTCTCAGTAACACTGCCTGAATACTGCTTCCACTGAATTACACATAACTATTGTGAATAGTTAAATTTTCATATGCGCTCTTGAAGAAGAACACATGACACAACATAAAGTAAGTCCTCAACTCCATATAGCTTGATCTTCAATATCCCATTGCGCTAATACAAACACTATCCGCTTCTCTGCTAATCTCTAATAGATCTTTGTGTTGACATCAATGACAATCACAGTCATGAATACAACAACAACTGCTACAAAATGGCTACAAATACTTCACCATAGGAAATATTCAACATTCATTCCTAACAAGTAGTTGGTGTAGTTTTGGAATAGATAGAGAAGTGAAGATCTGATTATAGAAATAGAAAATTATTGGTATTATTCTATTTGGCTAATATAGAGATTAGTTGGATAGTGAGTTCAGTGATCTTGCCCCTGAAGTTGTTTGGACAATGGATCCTTTTGCCTTCCTTAACTCTTAATAGGGTTAGAATATTTTAACAGGGATTCAAAGTCTCCTATTAGGGACTGATATGTACTAAATGTATTTCATAGACTCATAATAGAGTCCATCCTCTCACAAGGAATTTTCATATTAGTACATCTTTTGTGTGTACCATCCCCACCGGGGTTTACTCTCTGATCAAGAGGTTCCTTAGTTAACATATCTTATGTCATTGTGTATGTTTACCTTTCTATGGTTGTTGTTTATATTTCTTACATGATTGAGATCTAATAAGTATATTAAAAGTTTCATTTATCTAATAATTGATTCCCCCCCCTCTCAATTATCTTGGTGGACTTTACTTTCTAACATCCCTACTAGGAGACTTTGGATCACTACAAAAAGATCCCAACCATATGAGGAATTGATGAGAACCACAACGAAGACAACTGAATCCACTATCCAAATTTCTTTAAGACCATCTTCACTAAATGATCTTTAAGATAACATAGCCAAGGGTGAAATAACTAAAACAATAACTTCCTTTTCCTATAGAGTTCCTTTGAAGTCCTCAACATGCCAACAATATCATCTTCTTATTTGATCCATAAAATATTTTGCATTCAAAGCTCACACAACATGTCATGACCACATGATATATCTTTATCAAATAAACTTCCTTTCCTTTATACCAAGTCCTAATGATTGTTGAGGCAGCCAAAAGGCTTTCTCAATTTACAATTAATAATATAGGACATAAATAAGAATTTACAATACATATTTTAATACATCTAAACACTTCCATATAAATATTAATCTATAGTCGACTCTCAAAGAAGTAACACACTTCATGTCATCCACAAGTCTTCATAGAATGCAAAGTTGATTTTTCCATGTCTACTCAAGCATCCTAAACATGTCTTAAACAACATATCATCGTCATTGAACTATCTTCAACCTCGCTGAAACAATAAATCTTGAATAACTATCATCAATTCCTGGAAACTCTCACAATGAACACTCTTTAGTAAACTATGCATAACTCAAACATATATGCATAAATTTCTCTACTCTTGCAACCACATCATCAAGCCATGTACTTAAATTCTATTAAATCTTTTGAAAACTCAATTCATCAACATAAAAACTCACTAGAAAAACCTATGTTTATAACTCTGTTAACTCTATCCATAAAGTGTTTATGCTTACATCAATGACAAACCCATTCATGAATGTAAAATATAAGAACTCAATCATATCTAATTAACATCCAATGTTCCCTGCTAACAACATTCATTAACATTCATGCTAACAATCTCCCCCTTTGACATTGATGGCAACGTAAATGAAAAATCATTTAGTCTGATCCTATCATTATATATTTTTAATCTCTCACATCAATATATTTCTTCTTCATTTGCATGTTCTTACTCTGATACTCATATGTCCCTCATTCATTCTTCTCTTAATATTTTTTTATGTATATCTCTCCCCTATTGACAATAATGAAAAAGGTGTCAATACATCAATTCTCAAAGTTCAATAATCTCCAATACAATCAGTAAAACTACCTGAGTATCAAGAGATACTCTAGAAAAATCATGTTTAAGAGTCTTTAGTGACTAAACTCAAGTAAAGATACTCCCCTAGATAGGAGAAGAATCAAACATCCCATCCAGATAGTTATAGTGCTTTGATCATGTTGGACCGATGCATTCCTACATCCATTATTATGAAGAGGGTTAGGGAATAAATCCATGCATACCTCTCAGATATTCAAAAGTATTCTTAGCTAAAGGTTTTGTGAATATATCTACTATCTTCTCCTTTGTGCTAATATACTCCAATCAAATATCTTTTCTTGCAACCTTCTCTCTTACAACATGATACTTTATCGTAATATGTTTTGACATTGAATGTAATATTGTATTCTTTGACATGCTAACTTTACTTATATTATCACAATATATAATAATAGGTTCAGTAAATTCAATGCCAATATCCATCAACATCTGCTTCATCCAAGTGATTTGATTACAATTATTTTCTACAACAACATATTATGCTTCTAATGTACTTTGTGATAAACAATTCTATTTCTTTCTCAACTAGGAGATCAATCTTCCACCCAAGAACAATGCTCCACCACTTGTACTCTTGTTGCCATCAACATTTCCTCCCCAATCTGCATCAGTATATGCACATAGTGTAAAATCCTATGATCTTTCATACCATTGTCCATATTATGATGTGCCCTTCAAGCATCTGAAAATAATTTTCACTGCTGCAACATGTGTCTCTTTAGGTTCTTCTTGAAATATTTCTACAATCCCAATTATATTAGCTATATCAGGTCTTGTTTGAGTTAAATATTGTAGTCCTCCAATCATAGATCTATATCTTGTATATGATGCATTTTGTGATTCATCCTTGCTTGAGAATTTACATCTAGTTACCATAGGGGTTTTGACTGGTTTAAAATTCTCCATTCCAAATTTTGTCAATAAGTCCTTAAGATATTTTATTTGTGATATGAAAATGCCATCAAGTTATTTTGTAATCCCAAAAAGTATTTCATCTAGCCAATCATGCTCATTTTAAATCCATCTTTCATTTCATCTGAAAATTTCTTACGTGCTTCATCATTGCCTCCAAAGATAATATCACCAACAAATACTTCAACAATTAGTAACATCATCATTTTTCCTTAAGTACATATTATTGTTTTCATTAACTTTCTTAAATCCCAAATTGATCAAGTGTTTCTCTAACCTTGCATACCAAGGTCTAGGAGCCTACTTTGGTCCATACAATTCCTTCTTCAATTTGCAAACCATATCCTTTTCTTCTATTAAAGACAAACCATCGAGTTGTTTAATGTAGACTTCCTCCTCAAGTTCTCGATTAAGAAAAGATGATTTTACATCCATTTGATATATTTTGAAATTTTTACTACAAACATATGCTAAAAACATTCTCACTCCCACAAGTCTAGCCATAGGTGCAAAGGTTTTTTCAAAATAAATACCTTCTTGCTGTGAGTATCCTTTACATACCAATTTTACTTTGTTTCTCACCATTTCACCTTGCTCACTCATCTTATTTATGAAAACCCATTTTTTTCCAATAACATTCTTGTCTTCAGGTCTGGGGAACAATTCCCAAGTCTTGTTCTTTTCAATTTTCTCAAGTTCTTCTTTCATTACTTTCATCCAATGTTTATCTTTACATGATTCATCTACAATCTTTCATTCAACTTGAGATATTAAACATAGTTCTTTGTTTACTTTGTTCCTTGTCATAACTCCTTTGTTTGTACCTCCAATGATTTGATTTGTAGGGTTATTTTTTGCAACATATTTAGGTGTTCCTGGTTCAGCTCTGACTTCTTCTCTAGGTGTTTCTTCAAGTTCAACTCCCAATTCCAGTCTAATTTTTTCAATCTGCAAATCATTGTCAATTTCATAAATAATTCTTGTTCACCATTATGATTAATATTAGTACTTCATATTTTATCTTCATTAGAATCATAATCAACAATTCTCTCCTAAATTTTGAGCTTTTCATCAACCTTCACAAACTAGTACTCTCAACAATATTCCTCAATCTTTGATTAAAACATCTATTTGATATAGCTTTTAATTAATAACCATTAAAAATTCCTTCATCACTTCTAGCATCAAACTTTCCAATAGCATCATCTCTTTTGATATAACATTTACTTCCAAAGATTCTAAAATATTTCATAGTAGATATATGTCCAAACCAAAGTTCATAAGATGTCTTACCATTACCTTGTCTAATTTGAACTCTATTCATTGTGCAAACTGTGGTGTTCACTACTTCTCTCCAAAGTATCATAGCTCTAGCTACCTCATTAGCTAATCCATTTCTCCTTTCTGCTATACCATTCTACTACGGTGTCCTAGGTGTTGAAAGTTGTCTCTTAATTCCATTGTCTTCACAAAAGATATTAAACTCATTTTAAGTAAACTCTCCTCCTCTATCAAATCTCAAACATTTAATGTTTAAGCCAGATTAATTCTAAACTCTATTCTTCAATAACTTAAACTTCTCAAATGCTTCAGAATTTTCTTTAAGAAATGCTACCCATATCATTCTTGTAAAATCATCAATAAAAAGCATGAAGTACCTTTCACCATAGAATCAGTTTGTCCTTATAGGTCCACACAAGTCTATGTGCACAATCTCCAACTTGACTAATGTTGTAAACATTTTTCTTGGAAATGAATTATTTCTTTGCTTAGCCATAACACATTCCTTGCAAACCATGCTAGTAGGTTTCACAATCTTAGGAAAGTCTCTAACTGCATTAGATGGGCTAATCTTTACAATGTTATCAAATTTGATTTGACAAAATCTCTCATGCTATAGCCAACTACCATCCACTTTAATAATCAAGCATACAATTTTAGTAAGTGAGAATGAAAATACATTAACTTTTGTCTGTATTCTTGTTCCAATCAATTTTCCATCACTGTCTTTAATAACACAAGTCTTCTCCATGAAATATAACTTGTATCATTTGTCCATAAGTTGTCCAACACTCAAAAGATTATGTTTCAATTGATACAAAAAGTAGACATCTTTAGTGTTAGTCTTTCCATCAAGTGTAATAGATCTGTTTCCCTTAATCTGACATGGTGCATTATTTCTAACTCTAACTATTCCACTATCATATCTATCAAGTTTAACAAATTTATCCACATCTCTAGTCATATGATGAGATCATCCACTGTCAATAATCCAATCAGACTTTTTTTGTTCTACATGTGAAACTAAATCTTTTTCTTCTCTTACCTCTTCTTCATTAGAATTTTCATCTTTAATAGCATCAAATCCTATTTCATCTTCATTTTCATCGTCACTTTCTAAAAATTTTACATCTTTAAATGCAATTTCTCATTCTTCATCAACACCACAATAATTTTTAGTCTTAGGTTTATTAGGTTTTCTATATCTGATATTCTTTTCTCTCTTAGGACATTTAGATGAAAAATGACCAAATTATTTACATGTCAAACAAGAAAAATATTTCTTACCTTTAGGTTCTCTCCTTGCAATCAGTTCCATTGCATCATCAAACTTCCTTTCTTCTTCTTGGTTAACTACCCAATCTCTAGTATAATCTCCACCAGTACTTGCACTTCTTGTCAACATAGGTCTATCCTTTTGTATGCTAAAATTTGGTACTACTCTTGGTGATCCTTCCTTTTTTTTCAGCCATTTCTCATGTGCCTACAACTCTCCAAGTAGTAATTCTTTTGTAAAGTAAGATGTAATCATTTCTTCAATGATTTGTACTTTGTATTCAAAGGTCTATTGTAGGGATTTCACTATATTCCATATGACTTCATTACCTAATTTTATTCCACAACAACTCCTAATTCCTACAACAATCTTAGTAATCCTACTAAAGTAACCTCTTATAGTTTCATCTTCTTGCATCTTAGCACTTTCAAACATACTAATATAATTCTACAATTTATCTTTCTTCAAGGTTTCATCTCCTTCAAAAATATTTTTTAATTTAATCCAAATCTCAATAGCAAGTCTTAGATCTTTTACCTTAGTATATTTTGTATCTAAAAGAGCTGATAAAATAGCCTCTAGCAAGCATATTATACATGTATTGGTTCTTTTCATCATGTGTACATGAATCAAGTTTGTCTTCTTCTACAACTATCTTATCTATCTTGATAGCTAGGCAATTGTCAATTACCATGCATAGAAAATGTTTATTCATTCTTTACTTCCAATTGTCAAAATTAATTCCATCAAACTTCACACTCTCTTTCTTGAAAAATGTAGTAGCCATGGATTTTCTTAAGTTGTTAAACTTTTCCTTCAAGGACTTGATTCTCTGATACCAAGTATTAGAAAGAAAAGTCCACCAACAGAACTAAGAGGGGAGGGGGGGTGGCGAATCACTTGTGAGATTAATTAACTTAAATTCAACTCTATCAAATTTTAAACTTGTAATTAATAACAAAAATAACTACAAGAAAATAAACATACACAATAACACCATATTTGTTAACTAGGGAAGCCCTTAATCAATGAGAAAACCCTGGTAGGAATGATGCCCACAAAATGATGTACTAATATAACGCTTCCTTGTGAAAGGATATACCTTATTAGAAGTCTGTTACAAGGTAATTATTGCATATGAGTCTCTGTTAGGAGACTTTGGATCCCTTCTAAAAGATCCCAACCCTGTGAGGAGTTGATGAGAACCACAACAAAGACAACTAAATCCACTATCCAAATTGCTTCAAGACTGTCTTCACTAAACAATCTTCAGGATAACAAACACAAGGGTGAGCTGACTACAACAACAACTTCCTTCTCCTATATAGCTCCTTTTAAATCCTCAACATTCAAACAACATCATTTTCTATTCAGAACATAAAGATTTTATATTCAAATCTCGGACAACATCTCATGATTGTATGATATATCTTTATCAAATAAAATTCCTTTCCTTTATACCAATTCCTAATGATTATTCAGTCAGCCAAAAGGATTTCTCAGTTTATAATGAAAATTATAGGACATCAATAATAATTTACAATACACATTTCAATACATCTAAGCACTTCCACAGAAATATTAATCTGTAGTCAGCTCTTAAAGAATAAACATGCTTCACATCATACACAAGTCCTCGCAAAATGCAAAGTAGATTCTTCTGTGTTTATTCTTGAGCATCCTGAACATATCTTCAACAGCATATCAACCTCTCTAAACTAGTTTGAACCTTTCCTAAATAATAAATCTTGAATAATTGTCACCAGTTCCTGGAAAGTCTCACTGTGAATAGTCTTTGCATTACTTTTTCTACACTTGCAACCACATCATTAAAACATGTTCTTTAATTATAATAAAACTTTGCAAAACTCAATTCATTGGCATAAAACCTCGCTAAACAAATCTATGCCTATAACTCTGTAAACTATGTCTAGAAAGCATATATGTTGACATCAATGACAAAGCCAACCATGAATGTAACACATAAGAACTGAATCATATTTAATCAACATCCAATCTTTCCTTCTAGTATGATGCAGGTCAAGGATGGAGGATCCAATTAAAGATAGTCCAACCTTGCAGCTTCAGAAAAACATAGCGGAAATAACACAACAAGAGATGTTTCAAAACATATTTTACATTAACATGCCCAGCTGTAAGCCCTTCCGGGTTACCTAGCCAATTACAATCAAGAAGTAATTCAGTAAGATCAACAAGATCCAATCCAACACCATCTAGTTAAATTCTAAAAAACTATAAGCAACTGATGGAAACCCTAAGGCAGATCCTAACTTGAGCTCACAAGCCTCCAAGAAATCTCCTTATCTCCAAGCCTCAACCACTAGCTCTTCTATTAAAAACTCTCAAATAACAATATGATCTCCAAGATCTCAGAGGATCTTTTCCACAACTTTACTTATCTGGTTCTCCCAAATTAGCTCTCAGAACTTCCAATATGAAGCCCTAGATTTGCTCTTACATTCTCTAAACAACTACCCAAACACCCTATGAATACTAATCATCAGCCACAAGCCGGCTAGATGACACAATTAACTCCTACAAAAAAATATTAAATACAATATGTGTTGGCTCACAAATAGCCTTATAATTATTAAATTCAACATGTCAGCCTCCAGATCCACATAGGAGAATCCAACAAAGGATACCAACATTAAATGCACCAAGTCAGCCAACCAAATCTTCAAGAACTCCAGTCGGTAAACCAGAGCTACTGAGCGCTAGAGAAACAACCGAGCACCAGTGAAACAACTGACCAAGAAAAGCAACACCAAGTAACACAGGAATCACCGAGCACCAGTTCCACCGAGCACAAGAAGTCTCACCTAGTTCCTTCAGCGACTGAGAATCCTTCAATAACCAAGACCATCAGTTAAGGTTGCAATAGAGTAAAACCAACCAAGTAACACACCACCATGAAGATTCATCAAGGACCCAAGAATGCCCCTGCATCAAACACCCCAGGTTCGGAAAGATTTTCATATGTGAGAAGAACATCTTTCAGGATTCAACACATAAACCCTGAACTGGTTCTTCACATACAAGTCCTCCATCTTTTCACTTTGCATACTCTTCCACTTCAGTTTCCTCTATCTCTTCAAGTCTTTCCTTGATAACACATAGGTCCATTTTCCAAACTAATCATCCATACCTTCAGGATCTACTAGCTCAGCTCAGCTACCAATACTCAGACTTCTCCTACCGAGTGTTGTATCTAGCAAAGACATCAGGGAAAACTTCATGTCATCCTTCTCAACAATAAAAACATTCTTGAGAAAATCATACATAGCTCTGCAATCATACTACCAAGGTCTACCGAGCAATATATGACAACTATTCGTCCCCACAATATCACATAACAAAAGATCCTTATACTGGCCAATCTAAACATCAACAAAGCATTGTTCTCTTACTTCTAGAGCATGAACATCTTACAACCAGCCAATCCTATAAGGATGTGGATGTCTCATTCTACTTAAATAGAGTTTCTGAACCATGTCCTCAACAACAAGGTTATCAGTACTACCATTGTCAATAATAACATCACAAAGTTTACCTCTAGACTTGCACCGAGCCCTAAACAAGTTGTACTCCTCTGACAAGGTTCCTCCTCTGTACCGAGAAATGTTCACCGAACCATCAATTTCTTAGATTCAGGTTCATTCTAAACATTTTCATTCACCACAGCAGTCCATCGGTCACCAAGCTTCTTCTATGTACACTCAAAAGAATGGTGTCCTTCTTCACCATAGTTATAGCAAGTACCCTTAAAGATAACTCTACATGCCTTCTTCTTCAGTTCTATGGGTTTTTGTTCATCTTCTACAGTCGGTTTATCCTTCACCGAGTGATCAATCTTTTCCTTCCCTTGGGGATTACCATGATGTTTCCTCTTTAACTTATCTTCTACCTTCAAAGCATATTGATAAGCATCTTCAAGAGAATCAATCTTCAGCATACCAAGCTCATCCTAAATATTGAATCTCAAACCATTCACATACCGAGCTACCTTTTCCTTACCAAGTTTTCTATGTCCAAACCGGATAGTAAGCTTGTAGAATTCCTTGGTATAATCTTCAATAGTCAAATAATTCTATTTCAGATTCTACAACTTCTTAAACAAATCAATCTCATAGTCAGCAGGTATGAACTTAGCTTTTAACTTAGTCACCATCAACCTCCATTGATTGATCTCCATTTCACCTTCATCTTCTCTATCTCTTTGTAATTATTTCCACCAAAGAGAAGCATGTCCTTTCAATTTTATCTGTGCTAACCTCACCTGAAGAGGATCTTCAATTTCTTCCAGCTCAAAGAAATCTTCAAGTTCACCAATCCAGTCAATCAAATTTTCAGGCTTCAAAGTACCAGAGAAAGTAGAAACTTCCATTCGATAACTATTACTTAACCGAGCTCTAGATCTATGCAACTGAGTAGTTATTTCTTCACCAGATCTATCCCTCTGGTCATCACCACTAGATCTAGCAGTTTCCTCATAACCATCTTTAGTACCAACATTCTGAGGTACACCAGTCATAGCTCTCATGTCATTCTTCATCAACTCCATCTCAAATCTGAAATCATATTTCACCTTCTCTGTAATCCTAGATTCCATAGTATCGCAAAGATCTCCAATTACTCTAGGGTCCAATCTTCTCAGAGGAATTGTTAAAGATAAGAAAACCCTCTACAACAAAACCCTACATTGACCACCTTGTGACAATCTCCTAGTTGTATGCAAGTTAGGTCAGCCTGCCACCTTGAACAAATAACTAGGCCAGGATTCCACAAGTTTAGTGCCATGGATCCGCAACTTAGATCATACGATCTCTTCGCCGACAAGATCAACTCAGCTCTGATACCACCTGATGCAGGTCAAGGATGGAGGATCCAATTAAAGACAGTCCAACCTTGCAGCTTCAGAATAACATAGAAAAAATTACACAACAAGAGACATTTCAAAACATATTTTCCATTAACATGCCCAACAGTAAGGCCTTCCAGGTTAGGGCTAATTATAATCAAGAAGTAATTCGACAAGATCCAATCCAACAATAGCTAGTTCAGTTTTGAAAACTATCAGCAACTGATGGAAACCCTAAGGTAGATCTAAACTTGAGCTCGCAAGCGTCCAAGAAATCTCTTTGTCTACAAGCCTCAACCACTAGCTCTGCTATTACAAACTATCATATAACAATATGATCTGCAAGATCTCATGGGATCTTTTGCATAACTTCACTTATCTGGTTCTCCCAAATCAGCTCTCAAAACTTCCAATCTGATGCCCTAGATCTGATCTTCCATTCTCTAAACAACTACCCAAATACCCTATAAATACTAATCATCAGCCACAGGTCGGCTGGATGACACAATTAACTCCTACAAAAAAATATTAAATGCAATACAAGTTGGCTCTCAAATAGCCATAGAATTATTAAATCCAACATGTTGGCCACCAGATCCACATAGGAGAATCCAAAAAAAGATACCAACATTAAATGCACCAAGTCGGCCAACCAAATCTTCAAGAACTCCAGTTGGTAAACCAGGACTACCAAGTGCCAGAGAAACAACCGAGCGCCAATGAAACAACCAACCAAGCCAAAAAACACTGAGCAACACAGGCATCACCAAGCACTAGTTCCACCAAGCACCAGTTCCATCAAGCACAAGAAGTCTCACTACGAGTTCCTTCAACAACCAAGCTTTCTTCAATAACTGAGACCATCAGCTAAGGCTACAACCGAGTAACACCAGCCAAGTAACACACCACCATGAAGATTCATCAAGGACCCAAGAATGCCCCTGCATCATAATAACATTCATGCTAACATGATATTTCTCTCAAGATTCAACTATGTACCTTTTGAGTCAAACTCATTGACCCAAAAAAATACATAGTTGAATCCTAATAAAAATATAAAAATTGTCATGCTATTGAAAATATCTACTACTTATCATATGTGACTGTAACTCAATCTTGTACTACATTATTTATCATATCTAATGTAGTATTAAAAAACTTTGGAGTGTTTTCTAGAAATAATATTTCTTCTATGAATAATAATCTCATCAAAATATTTCAATTAAGTATTGTTAAGATGAGAACTCTAAGAAAATAATATCATTTCCAAAAATAGCTGTAGATATAATATACCACATAAGTTGCATAGGCAATAAACCTTGTACCTAGATTCATCTTCTTCTTTTTTTTAAATTTAGATATCACAATGGGATTATTTTTTCTATTGGCGTATTTATTTAGATATCAACGCACTTCCATAATACTAATCAATACACCTTCACCATATAGTAGGGACACTCCACACACATACAACATTATTATTTCATCTCCTTCTAAGCTTCAATATTATTACTTCAAATGAAATATTCAATCTGTAAGGATGGCAAATGATATCAAGCAAGTAGATAGGGACATAAATTAGATATTCAAGGATAATAGATTCACAAGTATATCGATGGCTAATTAAAAAATTGTCTCTTATAGGGACTTCATGAATTTGACAATGAAGTACAAAATGAAATATTTGAAGTGATATCTCCAATGAAAAACTAGGGTAAGTAATGATTCCTACTGAAACTGTAAATACAAAATAGGGAGAATTTTGCACCTCTAAAACTCCAAACAAGAATTTGATTTCAAGTCGAATTGTAGATACACAATAAAATCAGCTCCATGATATTACCTATGGTTCCAACCAATGCCTTAAATAAAGGCCTCCAAGAAGTCTTTGGAAAGTTACAATGGGCCGACATCACTTCATTTATTATTTTATTATTTTTTCTCCTTTTTATTTTATAACTAAATTAATTAATTAAAGAAGTCCTTAATAATATTATTTAAATTTTAGGACCACCAAATTAATTAATTCACTCTCCATTAATTTGGGGACGTTATATACTAGGTTACTCTTTGTATCTTCATCTCAGATTTACCTTACTATTCTAGTTTCTTATTCTATATCTATTGGATTCTATCAAATTTACCCATTTTACCATTATAAGATTAGTTCACTCACACAATTCACTTTGTTATTATTTTATATACAATACAAATAGAAATCCCAACGGTTGGCTTTTCCTATGGGATAGTAGCTTGGTAAATTCTTGTTCGTAATGAGATAGATTGAGTTCTTTAGACTAGATTGACAAGCCTAGATATCTTTTTGCCCCGTTTCAAATTGTATTATAAAGATGCAACGCTAAAATTCCTCCCTTATTATATTATTCTTAAAAATGTACCACTCAAATATAACCTTTCCAAGACATCTCTCCTTAAGGACTACATAACACAAACAAATTACTTTGATTAAATAAAACAAATAGACATTCTAGAGAAGATTATCTTTGGAGAAACTAATCCTAAATCATGTAGATACCTATCAAGCATTTCATAACCCTTTGGAAGGGTGTAGTTCTAGGCTAAATTCTTGATCTCTTGGATTACTATTTCACTATTCCCAAATCATAGAACTTAAAAATTATTGGTCAATATCCATTTTGAGGTGAATTGATAGAGGTCTACAAAAATTTCCCATGACCCTCAAGAGGGTATAATTCTTGATGATTGCCTGATGAACAATTTAGGTACTAATGCATATTGATCTCACCAATTCCTTACATGTCTTCTTAAAGAGATCTTTAAAATACATATATTCTTTAGAATAAAAAAGGAAAGCAAATTGGAAGACCAAAGTATATAATTCTTAAGATACAAAATATAATCTCAAATCAAGAAGCTAACTTCGGATGATAAAAGCTCCTCCAATCTTTGATGCTATTAGCATCCAACAAAAATATTTTACTCCTAATCATGTAAAAGTGGCATCAAAGGAAGTACTACAAGCTCAAAAAGCCAAACAAATAACATTCATACAAAACTTTCACAGCTCGTCTTGCAAGGTCACTATAAACATCAAATTGCGTCCCTATGATAAATATTTTGAGTTTCATCCTAGGTATAAACCTTTTCACGGATTTAGCATCTGATCTCCCCAACTCATATCTACTTGGGGGCATACACATCTTCATGGAGAAATGAAAAAGAGGCCCTACTTTTGTAAAATATCCATTTGCAGTCACTTTGCTCAATCTTTCCTTGAATACGTCATTCTTGAAAGAATAGCATATAACGTAGCCGAATTCAATGAAAAGCAAAATGTGAACATCTTTCTTAGTATTAGAATATTTCTGTTTGTGATTATCTTGTAGAAAATATATCTTAGGTGTTAATTCTATTTTATCTTAGAGTTTCTTAGAGTTTCATGAATCATCATAGATAACAGTTTCTCCACAAGTCTGCAATCCTCATCCTTTAATCCACAATAAATATTGATAATGTATTCTATGCTCGATCATGTTGAATTGATGGATATGTTTCTAGCTCAAATTCTATGTATTCTAATACATCACCACTTAGTTTTTTATCGAAGATTTAATCTGGTAACTTAACTATTTAGTTTGGAAAGACTACTTGTATGCATTATTTCTCTCTATACCGATCAATTCCGTGATCTCTTGTTTACGATTGTTCTTATACATGCTCAATAGCACCATTCATATATCAATTAAAAGCATTTGGAGGCTATACCAAAGCTTCTCTTGAAAAAATAAAATTGGTATGAATCTGAAGGCATGGGTAAGACCTCTATTTGACAAGATCTCGAATTAAATGTGCAAAAGAAGCAACTCCTTGCTACTAAACATTGTTTTCTTTCAAATGAGTTTGAATTCGGTTAAAGGTGTGATATTATCTGGAGCAAGGTGTGAAGCATTAGCTATTTCATTCTTTGTATGTACTGAATGCATTAGTCCAATTTTTACAGTGTAAACCTTCTTTGTTTGTTTGGCATGTTTAAGACTAGCATGCGAATTGAGGGCTTGGCTAGCTGGCATCAGTCACTTGGGAAATGCCTCGTGAAATGAAATCTACCTCACATTGATATTCTCGAAAGAAAAATCATATTAGCTCAAAAGATTTGAAGCAATTTCATTGAAACAGTTCCATATTTATTAGAGAGGAATATTAATCAGATTTTCTGAGACACTTAAACGTGAGAGCAAGTACTAAACATGTGAAACGGAAGTGACTTCCTATAGACTCTAGAGACAAACTATTCTAAGATACAAATACTCGATTAATATAACTACCAACACTGTAATCAGGCTCCCACAAATCATTTACGTTTCAATTAATAGACATGAAATTGGTTGGCCTGTGTGAGGGGTAAGGGAGCGGAGGAGCATCATTCTCCAAACGGGAAGCCTGTTCTGGTGCAAATATTGGAGGATTTGTCGTGAAATAGACGGCCGTGGAGATCTCATGGTTGTGTTTTCCCTCGTATGTAGTGATCACTATTCTTTTATCCTGCGCATCCCGCTGCACTTTCTTTTTAACATCACAGTTGGTGTAAGAGCATTTGTAATAATTCCTGCACAAAATCAAAGAACGCCGTAAGAAAATTGCAGTCCTTTTGAAAAAACTCCAACCCTAAAATTATATTTTTTGGGTTTTATAACGCACCTAGGATTAGGGTTTCCCTTTATAGATTTCTTTCCATACTTCCGCCACTTGTATCCGTCCTCCAAAATGTCTGATTCAGATATGGTTTTAAAGACGTGGCTTTCAGATCTTTCGGGCTTCCTCTTCCTGATATTATGACTATTTCTGCTTCACAAACATTAATTGACGAGAATGAAAGGCAAATAATTGTCGACAAAATAAAATGTCTTTGTCTGAAAGCTACCAAAATAGGAAGGTAATATTGGATGCGGTGATCGCTTACAAGATTATTTTCGACAGCTCACAGGGGATTCCGGTAGAGTAGTCCGATTTGAGAAGTGCAGTCTGTGGAGAAGATGCTGAAGAAGAGGCTGTTCCTTCAAGGTCAAAACTCGCTTCAGATTTCTCAATTACTTGCTGAAGTCCATCATAAGAGCCTGCCGATTTGTCATTTCGAAAGAAAAAATCAGTCGAAGGTTCGAAGGACTCATTCCAGTGCCGATTCATGGCATCAGAATTCTGCTCAAAATATCTCGCTTTGTATAGCAGAGATTCTTGTGGCGACTGAAATCCCTTGGAAAAGGGGATCATAAACAACCCTTCGTCCATTGTCTTGTTCCCTGCACAATCCTCCACGCACAAACCTAATATAGAATTTGGAATTCAAGTCAGAAACGACACCTAGATTAATGACCGAGACTAGACCTGTGAATTGTGAAGCCCATTTGTTTCTTTGCATCTGCAAATGTCTTGGTCGTGTTGGCTGTCTTTTTCTGGACGCCAATTACATGGTATCAAAATTAACGGCCGTCTACACGTTATACTCTTCTTGCGTTCCCCGTCACTGGTTAACATGCACACACACCCGCACAGTTCTCTTTAATTTTGTAAAACAGAAAATATACCCTTCCGTATGAAGACCGTTTTACTATCGCGTTCATATGGATTAAGTTATTTATTTTACTAGTTAAATGGATCAGTTCCAAAGCACGTGTATGGAAATTAGTATTCAATGTTAACAATAGGTGATGAATAAGCCATGAATAAGCCTATGTACCCCATACTATCAATTTCACATATTAAAATAGCTTCAAGAAATACATAATATGATCTATTTTTGGTGCAATATGATATGAACATCAATCTAATTCTATCTGTTTTGTTGTAAATTGTGTAAAATAATTTTCACTATTTGGTTCATACATAGTATATTAAATTTTATATATATATTTTTTTCTTAAAATCTAATTATTAGTTTGATTAATATTTTTTAATTGATTAATGGTTGAAATTTGATAATCTAAATTTATCTTCTACTGATCAATTGACGAGCTTAAGGGGTTTTTTAATGAATGGTTCATAAGACACAACACTAGTTAAAGGTTTTGCAAATGGGGTTACAACCAAAGTGGGCTTAACCTTTAAGAAAACTTCATGATTAAGCACGCTTGAGCTAGAGTAGTATTAGGATGAGTGACCTCCCAAGTCCTGGTGCTTCACCTCTTTGAGCATCTCTTAGATGCAATGACTGTTAAGTATTCCATTCATTCTCATAAGAGATACGTTCTTGTGAACCACTACTCCTGAAATGTAGTTGAATGACTTTAACTCAAATACTACACAGTTGAATCGAGGTAGCAATACTACAAATCCAAATTTAACTAATACTTCAAGCTATAAAGAAACCTCAATGGCCACATTTTGATCCAAAAATACTTTACTACTATTCTGAATGAAATGGGCAAACATTTATTTATTCATAAAAATCTAAATTAATTGACTAATAATATATTATAATTATTAGTTACTTCATAACTAGATGGTCAATTTTTAGTTTATGCTATTGGTTTAAAATACATTCTAATGACACAAAATATAATATACTCACAATTTTGTTTTTGTTTTCTTTTTGAAAAAATAAAAAGATTAAAAAAAATATTTTTTCCAAAAATGAAAGACTTAAAAGGATTTTGTATTTTATTTTTGAAACAATTTCTTAAAGTTTTAATTGATTACAAATCCATAATTACATCTTATCATTGTAATCATTTCTCATTTTTATTCATAGATAAATATTTTGAGTTCAACCACTAGTTCTCATTATGCATACTAAAATATTTAAATTAAATTTTTAATCTTCTTGATTTAAAAACAAATTCAAATACATTAGTTATAATAAAATATCATTAAAAAATATATGCTATTTCGTAATATTTAATAGATACTATTAAACTTAACAAATTTTCATCATTTGTTTCTCCTCTCATTGATCTTATTGAATCAAGAAAATTTCATTAAGAGGAAATATGTTTTTCATTTCCATTGCAATAGATCTACACACATATTCTAAGTGATAATAATTCCTAAAGAAAACGATGAATAATTATTTAAAAATAAATAAATTGCAATGTCGTAGAAAATCACCTTGAAAAGAACTTCATACAACTTGTAATGAACTTACATGCGAAATTAATATAACTCACATAAGATAGCATTGCAGATCACATCGATGTCGGCCATAATTCCAAAAGAACCAACAAAAACCTCTGACAATAGGCGGCGAGGGATCCTTCGCAGCGAATGCCATGTTATTTATAAAATGGCGGCCTCCGCTTCACGACGCGTCTTAGAGAATCTAACTTCTGTCGCTGTTAACATACAATGCCCTAAAAACGCTTCCCGAAGGTCTCGCGAAGCTTCAGCTTTGTCGACATAAGATATTATGTTTCATTAAAAGTTCAATATCTTTGTAATCTGCATATTTCAATAAAAGGGAAAGTTTTGCTTTTTTGTTAGGCCGCTCAGAATATATTATTATTTATTGTTTAAACCTTTAAAGAATAATTTGATCAATTTCAAGATTAGTTCAATTAGAGGCAATGATTTTTGTATTGGTTTTTTGAGAGTTTTAGTTTTAGCTTTCTAAAATAAAATGTATGTTTATCTAATATATTATATTCTATAAAATTATAAGAAAATTCAATTTAAGTTTTCAAATCTATTGAAATATTATTTTATTTTCTTTTAAATTAAATATTTCTTTATATTTATAATTTTAAAGTGATTTTAATATTGACGGGATAATCTATATGTTATTTTATAATGTAATATAAGAAAATTTATTTAATTTTAACATATTAAAAATTTCAATCACATTCTATTAATGCCATTATTTAATTTTGAAAAGTATTATCAAATATAAATATGTATTATTTGTAATCCAATATTAAAAATGATCTCATTATTTTATTTCTAAATTTGTGCCTATTTAGATGAAAAGTTCTGAATGTAAATAAGTCTTAAAACAACAAAACAGATAACCAACCGACAAATAATAGAGATGGAGCCAGCTTAGTAACAAACTAACTTGAAGTACATTTTTTTTTGCTTTACAAACCTTAAAAATATGTATAAATGACTAATAAAGATTTAAGTTAGTATCAGGGGGTGAACTGTTGTTAGTATAATCATATTCAACAAACAAGTCAGACAAGTGAGAAGCCAACCCCAAAAGAGGAATTTGACAATATGGAGAGAGGGAGTTGAAAACCATGGAAAATATAAGGCTAGTGCTCAAAAGAATACTAGAAGGAGCTAGAAGAGCACAAAAAGCATGCACTTCCACACGAGGAGAACTAGAAATAGGGCTCATTATAGAAGGAGCAACATCCATTAAAGAGAAGATGGTGAACATAGTAGAAACTAGAGCTAAAATGGTACTGTCAAGAGTTAATGTATTGATGGTCCAAGTAGGGGTATGTTTTCCTTTTAGATGCTTAATCATATTTAGAGAATCACACTCCAACTATACCTTTGTAACTATACCTTTGTAACTATACCTTTGGAAACATAAAACTAGTTGTTGTGTCCTAAACTACTAGTAATTAACATTGTTGAAGACATATTAAAGAGAAGCAACATATACCTACAAATGAAATTAAAGTGACTTCAATCCTAATTGTGCTTTAGACTGCGAAGATAAATGTATTTATTTTAAATTTTAATTTACTAAAATTTTATATTTTTTAAATAGAAACACAATATAAAAAATTTGTGAGGAAAAGGAATCTAGCTTTTTTACAAAATATTATAAGTATTATTCTACCTAAATATTATAGAGCTCAATAGTCAAATAGTCAATATTATTGGTAAAAATTGATCTTTGACCGTTGAATTAAATTTTATTTATGAAAAAGTCAGTCAAAACAATTTTCCAAATCATTGTTACAAAAAGTCTATATTTATCCTATTTTCATTGAC